>OX103972.1:3502993-3640005 GCA_944470395.2 Schistosoma turkestanicum | reverse complement strand
CATTCGACAGTGAATAGGATGATATTGCGGAGGCTTCTACGGCACTACGTTTTGCCTGAGATTGTAGTTAACACCAAACGGAATTCATGTGATGGATTAAGTAGCGTGTACGTTGGAAAGTGAACAGATTCGTTACAAATAAAAATTGGTCTGGGGAAAGGTTGTTTGATTGCAATCTATTTGCTTGTTAGTCAGCTGCGATAGGACGACTCCAACATCAGAGTAGATGCGGGTAATACAGTAGACAGCTTGGGTGCGCTGTAAGATATAAACTTGACAGTTGACAAAACAAACTATTTTAGTAACCACCGCGTAGTAAGATCAAACGATTTGTAAATTGTAATCTTTCAAAATGTTTTATTCACTCTCATTCCTACTGACGTTGCTATGTTTTACTAAAGAACCTCTTTTGTTAAGTGTAACGTAAGTGCTTTAAAAGCGTACCAACTCTATCACAGTTGTGTTTCATGCGAAAATAACGAAAATTTCAAATATATATATATATATATATATATATATATATATATATATACTTAAGCCTGTTATCCCCAATGTTTCAAAGGCCGCCACCAGGTTTCTCCAACTGTCTCTTTCTTGAGCTTCTCTCTCATTCTCTCTCTCACTCTCCACATATCTGACTATATTTCTCGGCGTAGTGTCCTCTTTGGCCTTCTTTATTTCCTTTCGACTTGAGGATTCCATGTGAGGGCTTGTCTTGTGATGAAGTTGGGTGCGTTTCGTGTGTGTGTCCTATCAACTTCCACCGCTTTTTCCTGATTTACCGCTACAGTGGAATCTGATTTGTTCTCTCCCACAGTACGTAATTGATGATTGTACCCGGCAGAAAAATCCAAAGTATTTTGCGTAGACAACTGTTAATAAACACATGCGCCTTCTGGATGATGGCTTCGGTAATTTTCCAAGTTTTGGCTTCAAACAGTAAAACTGTCTTTACATTTGTATTGAAAATACTGATTTTGGTTTTGGTTGAAAGTTGTTTGGAGTTCCAGATATTTTTCAATTGTAGAAATCCAGCCCTTGCTTTGCCAATCCAATCTCACTTCTGCATCGGATCCACCTTGATTGTCGATGATGCTGCTTAGATATGTGGAGGTGTTAACGTCCTCCAAGGCATTTCCATTAGTAGTGATTTGGTTAGTGCATGTTGTGTTGCATCAGAGAATCTAGCTTTATCCCTTATATATGTTGAGACCTACTGCTGAAGAGGCTGCTGATACACTGGTCGTCTTATCTTGCATTTGTTGTTGCGCGTGAGATAGAAGAGAACGATTATCTGCGAAATCCAGATTGTACAGCTGCGTCCTAGCTTTCTGCTGGATACCGTGCTTCCCTTCGAAGACCTAATAATCCAGTCAATCACCAGGAGAAAGAGAAAGGGTGAGAGTAAGCAACCTTCTGTTGTCTGTTAGCTATCCTCCGTACACGATCTTGCAGTTGAATCAATCATAAGAATTCCGTATGATGTTAACTAGTTTCTCACTCACACCATAGTGTCGAAGAAGCCTCCACAGTGTTTTTCTTGTCCACGCTATGGAATGCTTTCTCGTAGTCGATGAAGATGGTGTAGAGTGGTGAGCTCTATTCTATTGATTGTTCCACAATGATCCGCAAGGTTGCGATTCGGTACGTACACGATGGATACCTACGAAATCCAGCACGTTGATCTCGAATTAGGGCGTCCACAAAGTTCTTTATTCTGTTTAACAATACCCTGATGAAGACTTTGCCCGGTATTTACAGAAGGTATTTCGATCAGTTATCCTTCTTTTCAGTCTGCAGAGACATCTTCCTCAAGCCAAATCTTTTTGAAGAGTATGTGAAGTACTTTTGCAGTTGTTTCCACGTCCGCTTTCATGGCTTCTGCTGGAATATTGTCTAGTCCTTCTGCCTGGCTGATCTTGATTTGTCTGATGACCATACAGATCTCCTCAATCGTAGGTGCGCCAATATTAATAGGAATGTCAGTGGATGCTGCTTCGATATCCGGTGTGTTTTGCAGCGCTAGTCAATTAAGGAGTTACTTGAAGTGCTGGACCTACCTATTTCTCCGTTCCTCAGTGTCGCTGATTACTTTGCCTTCCTTGATTTCACTGGTCGTTCTGGTTTACAATAGTTTCCGGCGAGCTTCTTTGTTGTTTTGGTACAATTATCTCAAGTTTCCGTCTATTGCAGCAATTTCCGCCGTCATTGCTACATTTTCCACATATTTTCGTTTGTCAGCTCTGATGCTCTTCTTTACTTCCTTGTTTGCTTCTCTGTATGCAGCTAGTGCGCTAACTTTCCTTGCTCTTCTTCGGTTGACATTGATTGCTGCTCTCGTGTTCCTCCCTTTTTTCAACTTTTTCAAGAGTATCAACAGAAATCCATTCCTTGTGATGGTACTTATTGTAACCTAGAACTTCGTGACATTTTGATGTGATTGCCCCTTTATCATCTTTCTCAATTCTTCTCCAAATTTTTGTTCTCTCCATTGAGTAGATCCTGGAAGGACTGAAACATATTGGTGAGGGCTATCTTGAATTAGTTGAGTTTTATGGTATCCCGAAGAAAGGCTATATCAAACCCTTGAGATGTACTCTACCCTGTTTTCCACTGCTTCTTTATTTTCAGTTTCATTTTGACGACCAGCAAGTGGTTATCGTGTGCTATATCATCTCATCTCGTGGTTCTCACATAGTCCATGGTTCTTCTGAACTGTGTGTTGATACAGATTTGGTCAATTTGGTATCGTGTAGTGTCACCGAAATTTACCTCTCGGTTTATCCACCGGTGGTTATGCATTTGCAGCCAACGCCTACAACTGATTAGTTTGTGATAATTCATCTATTCATATTCCATGCTGACGTAGTTTCTTACTCGGTTCTCCCATGAAGTTTTTGCTTTGCTTCGAAGAAACTTATATTCAAATACCAGTACTCTAAGAATGTCATTTATTTTAGGTGACTATGATTTAAATCTGTGAAGTATAACAGAGCGAACCGCCACGCAGATAGAAATTGAACATTTGCCAAAGTGCTGACAATTCGAAAACGAAAACTCAGCCTTTTCTTATTTGAGCCGAGATCTCTTATGATGATGAGGATCCACTACCTCTTCGATTGAGCTCTCATCTTGATCCCGAACACTTTGATCATCAACAGCTTTGCTAACTCCAGGCATAGTTCAGGCACACTTGGGTAATAATGCTAGTCACCTTGAAATATCCTTAACTTCCGCTGTAAATACTTTACTTACATGAAGTAGAACGGAGATAAAAGTTGCGTGATATCTCGTCCTTTGATAAACGAACGTACTTCTCGCCTAAGCAAACAGTGATGCAAGATTTTCAAAGACGGTGCATCTGACAGGCTTCTCGAAAAAGTCTAAATATAATATCGGCACACACTAAGTCAAAAAACGGATACTGTAAATAAACAAATGATATACCTGCAGTAACATATTTTCGTTCATGACTGTACAACTATTTTTACGACTGGTGGAATGGTTTGAAGTCGAGACGGATTTCATCAAATTACTCATATATACATATATATATATATATATATATATATATATATTTATATATATTTATATATATGCGTCTATGTTTTCATTTTGGGACTACAATTTCTATATTCTAATTATGCTGTTATTGATCTCTGCTCTAATACTTTCAACTAATTTCGTCAAAATTATGATTTCTTGTCACGTTTTTACGATTTGAACAATCATAATGCTTTTTGATTTCCGATAACATCCTGTTCAAAGTTGGGCAAACAGATCTATCGTTTTATTAAGTAAAACGTGACTTATGAAACGTGAAACCATAACACTGAATAATTTTTTACTGTTAAACTAATTTATTTTCAAAAATCAAATAGTTTACAGTATATTTACATAAATGTCGACTTCGAAATCAAACTGCAGTGCATCCAGCTCTGGATATAGATTTATGAATAACGGTTTCGTAAGTTTAATTACACATTAAGTATCTCGGTTTATTAAGTATTCGTAAATATAACTATATATTATAACCTTAACAATATTTTTACTACGATGTTTCTATAATAACACAAAGTGTTTCTTATTCCGGAAAACTACTCATAATTTCGATCTTAATTGCAGTATATCAGTCAACATGATTGCACCAATCGCAAGAAGATCATATTCTATGTGGCTGTCACAATTAACAATTATCAATTTGAAAGAAATAATGCACTTCACAAAAATAATTGAAACTGAAAAAAGGCGCAAAAATTAGAAAAAAAACATGATACATTTATGAACATCCCAATATAGAAATAAACAGATTTCCAAAATGTAGAAATAAAAGAATCCGTTAGATCCTATTACAAATGCAGAGATCCTCGAAAGCAATGCGCGTTTATTGCGCGTTTATCATGATTCACACTCCTTGTTCATTTCCGCACTAGAAGATCGATCACGTCTTGCAGCAGTACGCCTATTTGAACGTCTACATAGATACAACAAAATACACGTTTGAAACCTTCAGGAGAAATACATGTCGTATATCTCTCTTAACTAATTCATTATGCGTCCGAAAGATTACCTTTCTGACGTTTCCGTCCTTATCAGTTTCACAGTCATCAACTATACCTGATAGTCACTTCATAGAGTCGGCATAACTGAAGACAAGTTTATTACGTCCATTTTTTGGAAATCGCTATGTTCCTCTCACAGTGTTTTACGCGTTGGTATGGAGGGTATATATACTAGTAACCACTTCTTCCAAAACACATTTGCTAGGTAATTTTCCGGCTTCCATCGTTTGTCATATTTATGTTTCATGCTACCTTTTTGGTTTTTACATCACACTCTCTCAATAATAGTAAACTATTTGTCGATAAGGCCAGTTGGTCGTTGGCAACTTGAACAGCTATGGTAAAGTGTCGTTCGTTACTTTCAATTTCAAACAAACCAAATAATAACAGTCGTAGTACGAATGTGATCATCTGATTTCAAACTCCTCTTCCGTGGCTGGAAAGTGGGTCCGAAATGCTGCTGAGTATTCATCGCTGTTAATCCGTCACTTATTTTTTGCTTATTCGACTGTTGCAAAAATCTCTTCATTTCGGAGACTGCACTCAAGAAGTTCAATTCATTGCCACTATATGTCTTTCAGGCTCCCTCTTTCGATAAAACGTAGTAAAGCCCTCATAAATGAATCGAAATTGAAGGTACGAATCGTCTCAATATGTACCGATCTTGTCTGCAAACAAGCCAATACATATATATATATCTTTTTCCAATGATCTTACTGTTTTGACTGAAAAGGTACCAAAGTAATCCTTTTCTTTTGCTGAGAAGCTATATCAGTCTTTGTGCAATCTTAAAGATCTAAGCTGCACAATCAGCTGTTTTCCTGAATTTATGAATCACTTCCGCCAGGTCACACAGCTTCCTTTCTCTCTACTGACCGAACCGGTACCCATGCCTATTCAACAGTATTTGCGAATCTTGGCTAGCGCTCGAGATGTTCACGTTTGATCTTTTTCTAGTGACCAAAGTAGTCTACTCTTATCGTCGAGAACCTATACAAACACCTTTGCACTCTGTAAACTGGAAGTGGCGCCATCTGCTGATTCCCTGGTTGCACAAGCTGAGCTGTCCACTGCTCTTGTTTTCATTTCTGCGGCACCTCATCCTACTGCCCTAACTTTGACCTTGTCAATTGTTGAAAACCCGATTACTTTATCCAGAAACCTGTCGACTTACCATCTGCTGGATCGCAACAATAACATGATTACGCTTTTATCAAAGCGCTTGTTGTTATGTGGAAACTGGTATCTACCCGGCACTAATTCAAAACTAGCAATAATGTGACTTCATTGCACGTTGCGCTAAGTCGGTAGGAACTTTGTGTGATGAGGTGATTAACGACCCAGTATGCAGGTGGGATGAACTTGCAGCCAGTGGGTTCTTAAATAGACTGCAATTGAAAACAAAGTCAACATGAGATGAACACAAACTGGAAAACGAGGTTTCAGATTGTTAAAGTAGAGTTTGTGAATGCGACGCAGTGGCTGCAATCCAGCATATTGATGAAGAAGTTTTGGATGAACCTAATGTTGAACATTGACAGATTTTGAAGTGCAGCTGCTACTGTTTTCTAAATAAAACAAATACTTGACAATATATCCTCTCAAAAAGGCTTACCTCTTTTATCCATGCACTCCAGCTTAATCTAATCTCAGTCACGAATTCAGTAACTTTGGTGTCACCTTTTATCACCGTTTGTGTCTATATTCAGGTTGCTAAATCAATCGCACGTCAAATTTATTATTGTCTAAAGCAGTCAATCGACATCAAAAATGCTACACAAATTATCGCTCTTACACTATCGTTATCATATACAGATTATCATTATTACAAATATGTCATGTGACTATGTGTGTTCAACTAATATTTGAGCATACATTTTCCGTTGTATTTCGCAAAAACTTTGTTTAATCATGCAGAATGTTTATCGAACTTAGCTATGAGAGTGAAAAATCGTGCTATGTTTCGACCTCAATTGAATTGTATTGCTGACTTGAAATCTTGAGTAACTTTGGAGAGAAAAGTGAATCTTTTACCTCGACCCAGGCGATTTCAGTGGTCAGAGAAGGCGTTCTGATGGATTGAAGAGGATATGGAGCCAAAGTCCGCCTAGCTCACAGAATTTATATCGGCTCGTGCAATAGTAGATGATCGCTGTTCTGTACGGCTGGCTAGTCGTTCAAAAATGGGAGGTGATGTGACAACTAATTGTCAACTACAATCGGAAAATTGGAATGCTTTAGCTTGGAAGGCCAACTTCAGCATCTATTTGGGCGACCACGCTGATTTTCATTATTCTCTATTTTTAGCGCGCACATAACCGAAATATATTGTATCACGCTTGTAGAATAGGGATGTGCTCCTTCTTTCTGAAGGAAGGAGAAAAAGCTAGTGACATTAAGTTGGCAAAGCGCCGTAGATTTGACTGGTGTGAGAATAACAGCTATACTATAAAAACTACATGTCAATAACTTAAATGACAGTTCCGACACAGAGGATTACTGTGAACTTTCTACATCACTAAGTAGTCAAATATGCCTCAGATTGATTGCTGAACCATTAGGATAGAGAAAGTTCGAAATTGTAGTGTTCGTTCCTCTGAATATCGAATGTGAAGCCACGTTGATCACGTCAGATTGCTTGGGCTGAAGGTAAATCATGCTTCAGTGGTAGTTCAAACCATATTGATAAAGAGCACGACAAGAATTACGAGTGCTACCTTCGACGTGAACGTTTCAAATTGGTCTGAACATGTTGTGATTGCAGTAGCCCTGATTGCACCAAGTGTCACAGTGAATAAGCCTACAATGTCAGTAATAATGTGGCCAAACTTATGTGATAAACCGATAGAGAGTCTACATTCATAAGAATAAAATGTTGACTTATTAGGTAACAAGCAGCAGATCAATGAGTTTGAAGCGCAGGTTGATGTCAGGTTTATCAAAAATTATGTAAGGTAATTTCACCTAAGTTTATGCAAAGAAGGTCTCTAAAGACATTTGAGGCCAGAATATCGTACTCGATGGTATTAACGTCACTACGCAGTGGTCCTTGACTGTGCTGCCACGTTCGCTGGTTCTCCGTCAATGATATGATTTATCAAAGACCGTACAACACTGCTGAGCTAATGTTTTTATTACTGCGTTTTCGCAGGGAAGCAGTTGCAATGTCTGCAGATGTTAAGGACGTGTTTATGCAAGTGAAGCTACCTGAGTCTGATCGACAAGCTTTAAAGTCACTGTGGTGGCAGGAGGGAGATATGTCGAGTAAATCGTTCGAATTTCATATGACCTCTCTTCCAGTCGTTGCCACATCATCTCCGTTTCGTGTGAACTTTGTCATGTTTAAGACGGTTAGGAACCTAATGTTTGAGAACAATTTCTATGTTGATTTCCTGATATCTCTTTCCGTTTGTGAGTAGGCGAAGACGTTTGTTAAGCAGATAAGTGAATTGTTATTTAGAGGAGCTCTTCATCGAAAGAAATGGATTGCTCACTCCTCAAGAAGTAATGACCTCTCTGATGGAAATTTCGACGAGTTACAATGTCACTCATTGATTCTCAGCGTCGAATGGGATTTCGAACGAGATGTATTTAAGTTTCACTTTCATACACTGGAAGGGCGTTTACCAAGGAGAGGGATTGTTCTGGTTGTTTCGTCTGTTCGAACCTATTTATCAAACTGCTTAAGTATGCCTTACTGCAAACTACTATTACAAAATTTATGTGTATCTCAAATAGGATGGAGCCAGTCTCTCAACAAGCCTATGTGTCCACATGGCTAGATTGGACGAGTTTTATGCGTCTGTTAGCTCGCGTTACGGTAGGTTGATCAAGAACAGAATCGACGAACCTAATGTAAAAGTTTGATAACATTAGTTTGGTGATGCCTCAGAAATCGGTTATAAAGCAGTCGCTTACGCGCGAGTGAGTTATGTCAAGGATAATTGGGGAATACCTCACCAACCCAGAGATGCCTGAGATCTTCAACAATAATATTTTTGATCATTCAAACCAGGCGCTCACATGTTCAGAGTACTATGCAAACTATTTCCTTCTGACGGCTAAGAGAACATCCGTATCACTCTTGACATAGTACTAAGTAAACTAAAATACTAACCGCCAGGTGAGTTGCCAGGTTGTGAAGAAATTCGCCTTATAGTCTTGCACAAATGTTCAAAAGTACTCTATTTTGCCTCTCACCATATTTCCCTCCCTCTTGCCTACAAAACGGTCCACTCTCACAATCTGCACTACCGAATAACAAACTAAATTCATCTATATATTACCTACTTTTGAAACTTTATTGATATTGCCACTAGAATTTTATCCTTGTTATCCGTATTACTATCCACATTGCAACTATCTGATCTCCGGTCAAGTAATGTGACGGCTGCTGGTATCCAGAAAACTTACTGCCCCGAAACAGAAGTTTTCATTTAAATCCCGAGACAAACAAACTCACAACTAACTGCCAACTGACGAGAATTAGACAGTCGAATGGCTAGATTTCTATATATTACCGGACAGCTGTAACCGTACCGAAAGAACAAGCATAAAGCGCGAACAAATCAGTTGGTTTAAACTAGCTCGTGCAAAGATATTGGACATTGGAAATGAAGGCATACTGTTTCTTTTTATGCGACAGGTCTATGCTGTCACCTATCAAACAAGTCAATACACCGGGGCTTGGGATGATGGCAGCGGTAATAAATGCAAGGCTGGATGCAGCCATAAAGAGGTGTCTAGATAATTTTTTTCTGCGCAGTGAACTTCAATACGAATTCTATGATAATGATCTAGTAAATTAAAGAACACGGAAAAGCGGTATACGAATTATTTAGCTAATCTTCTTGCCTTTGAATAGAGAAATAAGAAGACATATTTTGTGAGATAGTACCATTTCGTGCTTTCTCGTCAGTCACATACAAGCAACATGTTATTTGTGTAAATTCAGTTTTGAAGATAAGGTCAAAATTTCTTATTTAGTATGACATTCACTCACTAGAACCATGGTAAACAAAGGTCAACACACAGTTGTTTTCGAACACATAAAGTTTGACTTTTCCGAACAATCAAGATAGCTTAGAGTAGTTTCAGTGTGTGTGGGTTTTGATTACATGTCACAACTCTAAAGGCTGATTTTGGGTCATTTTGATGACAACTCATCATTAGATGTTTTGCAATGGTCAAGGCTGGGTTTCTTGATTGATTTTGAAATGATGGGCGAGGTTGATCAATCATGGATTTGATTAACCATTTTGGAATATGTCCCCCTATCCTGTCTTTCAATCGGCGATCTGTCATCCCTAAGTAACTTTCTCTGCAGTTACATGTGAATTGGTAAATACAGTGAGATTTGGACTGAATCTTTCTTGTAGACTTGATTGGGGTAACTGAGATCGATTGGGTTGTTGTGATAAGCCTCAGATTAGCTGCATTGAAGGTCTTTTTTATTGCGGCTGCAGTCTGTTTGGTTGTAATTTTCATGCAGTGATCACCTTTGAAAGGTTACTGTAGGTACACTGGTTTTTTGGGCACATCAGTCGCTATCAGCTTCGTCATAGTTGTGTTCTGATGACCAATAAACGTTTCGGGATATCCGTTTGATTTAAGTGTGTCAGTAATAAGCTTGAATTCGTCGTTCAATGTATCAGCAGTGCAGATTCTACTTGCTCGAGCGAATAAAGTTTTGACAACAGAACGTTTATATTGTATGGGGCAGAAACTAGTGAAGTGGAGGTACTGTCCCGACCAGGTGGGTTTACGGTGTACTTTTCACCTGATTGATCCGTCTGGACGGCGATGGAGCAGGATATCGAGGAAGGCTAATTCATTATTCTTTTCTTCCTCATGAGTGACTTTCGGATTCCGGTGAATCGCATTAAATTAATCATCGATTTCATTAATGTCTGTAGAATGTGGCAATATGACAAGAATATCGTCGACATATCCTTTGTAAAGTGTAATACCATCGATGAAGTGACTCACTTGCCTTTCTATCATTCTCATGAATATGTTTGCTAAAACAGGTCCGAGAGGGCTTCCCATTGCCACTCCATCGTTTTGTGTATATGCTTTACCTTGGAAATAGAATTTTATATTCTTTGTGCACAGAAAATTAGACCTCGAAGTTAGGTAGTAGGAATGGGTATTCTTATGTTGTGTGAAGTTATGAAGTCACAAATAAATTCCACAGTTTCTTCGAGATATACATTTGTGAATAAAGAGTTTACATCGAAAGAACACATCCGACTATTAGAAATATTTAAGTGTTCCAAAGTTGGGAGAAGTTCAAAGGAATCGAGGATAGTATGTGCCGACAGTTGTTTACAAACAGGATCCAAAATTTCTTCCAGCCACTTTGCCAGCTTATGGTATGGTGGATTTATCATGGAAAGAATTGGTCTCATAGGTGTTGTCAAAAAATATATCTTCTTATTTCTCTATTCAAATTAATCAAATGGAAACCACTGTTTTGAATCGTCTTGTTGTTGTGCAACCGTATACAAAGGTTAACCTATGGACTTATGTAACCGGGTTGATTGGATTTCGAGAGTTGTAAAAATTTGATCTTAGCAATATTCAAGCCGAAAATCAAACCCTCAAATTCAATGGCAGATGAGAAAACTGGCATACTTTTCGAAATGGCAGGACCGAAACTTCTAGCACTCAAGCTCAAAATTTTCACACAATCCCTAAAGTCTTGTGTAGATCACATTCAACTCTCACAACATGACCTAATTAGAACTAGGTCATGTATCCTATGTCTGTGAGATTTCTTTAATTAGGTTAACCGCATACGCGATCAAAAGCAACTAGTATTCTTACTGCATTTTGATTTGAAAGAGGTGTTGTGCATCCACATTGATTTGCATCCGCTTACATTTAATTTGCTTAAGCCCTTTCGATTAATTTATTTTACCAAGCCATTCGCTTAGCAACAAATTGTATGTACCATTGTTATTTTTTATTATCTGCTTTGTATGAGCTTATACGACTGAGCATTGCTTACGCTTACGTACTTACTCATCCTTTTCGCTTTAGTGTTAATCTCGTAATATTCCCATGAACTCACATGATTTGTATCGCTTGCATTTGACCTTGTCAATCATTCGTCGCTATTATTCATGTGTGTGCATATCTATTTCGCTTGTCATATGTCTGTCTGATTTTTATCTGACTATATATTCTTAGTCATACTCTATCTCTTTGAGTTGGTTCACTAGCCTTCTCCTATTGGATTTGTGGTGTGCCACGAATAAACGTATACGATACTTGGAGTTCATCTTCTGATTTATAAGCCGAGCTATAAGAACACGCTGTTATCGGCACACTACAAAGACTCTCGATAAGATATCTCACAATCTCTTAATCAACAGACTTCAATCCGTCGGTGTTAGTGTCCGCCTGCTGCGATGGATTTGATCGTTCCTCACAGATAAATATCAGATTACCAAAATCAACTCACATACATCTACACCTCGACCAATTATCAGTGGTGTCGTGCAGAACAGTGTTTTGGGTCCACTACTACTCATAATTTACATCAACAGAATATGCGGTTTTTTCAACACTGGGAAAACCTACATCTATGTGGATGACCTCGTAGTGTGTCAATTTACTGCGTGTTCTTAAGCTGTAAGATTTTCAGGGTAAGAGAAGCTGATGAGTGCATCGAAGATATCCCCAATTCGATAATCGTATAGCCACGGAAATCGTAATGAATAATAATAATCATCTAGCCGTTGTTCAAGTAGGGAAGTCGTTAGTGTTATCGAGAGGAGTCAAATAATTTCGCAAGTTGTAATTCGATAAAATATACGGATATGATTCCGTAAGCGATTAAGATAACTCCATAACCGTCATAATATAATATTATCAATCAGAATAATAAATCTTTCACAATGATACGATAATGATAACGATAATTGGATAATCCGAGAAATGGGTTCATGCAGCGAGTTAATACGTAATCGAAATGATAATAAGAAAATACCACTTTTCTATGTGCACAAAACCGCTGAATTGGGTTTGCTGCTTCAGTCCGATGAGAAGTTGCGTTGTCTGTTTTGTATATTTAATCTGATTCGTTGATTCGTTCAGCGAATTCATTAAATTTGCCGGCTGCTCTGTCCCTAGATGGCGTCGGGACTTCCAGTTAGTGGTACTGATTGATTTGTTCTCGAGATTAACAACTGGTTGATTATTATTCGATTTGTCGCCGGAATCGTCAAATTAGTCCTGGAAACGTCGTTGTCACCATCGGACTGTGTCGTTTTATCTGCATGTTCTTAAGCTCGGTAATTAACTCGTCCAGACGATCGTCACTAAGTAGCATCTGACGGTTTATAAATAAGAAGATGAATTCGTAGTAATAAATATGTTTATTCGGGACACACCACAAAGCAAAGCGGAGAAGCAGTGAATAAAACGAAGGAAGGGAATGGATAGGCGAAGCGCGTTGGAGAAGGCTAAGAGCCAACTCTAAGAAATAGAGCATGACTAAGAATATGTAGTCAGACAAAAATAAGACAGACATATGACAAGCAAAATAGGCGTGCACACACATGAATAAAAGAGACGAATGATTGACAAGGTCGAATGACAAGTGAGACATGTCATGTGAGCTCATACAAACCAGACAATAATAAGAACGAATGTTACATATAAATTGTTGCTATACAAATGGCTTGGACAAATAAATTAATCGAAAGGGCTTAAGCAAGTTAGATGTAAGCGAACTGGAATATGTGGAGGCACTACAACCTAAAAGTTATTTATCAAACTAACGAATATGACCTTGAAAATTTGTTTCACACAATCTAACATGAACTCAATAATGTAGATGTCTGGTGTAAACAAAGGAACCTTCAACCTAATACTTAAAAGTGTGACTAGATGTGTTTCGGAGACACGTCTCCTAAATTATATCTCATTCTCAACAGGAATGTATTGCCCAAACTCACATCCGTAACTGATCTTCGAATGCATTATTCGCACAGCCTAAACTTCTCCGAACATATCTCCAATAAAAATTCCCGAATGAGAAAAATGCTTGGTTTCATCATTCGTAACTTCCTTCATACATAATTCAGAACAATTCTCAACAATCCATGAGTAAGACCTATTGTTGAATACTGCTGTTTATTAATTTCAAACAGACGCTTGTCCGAGATGTTGAAGCTCGAATGAATGCAAAGTAAATTTACTCGGAATGTCCTAATTCATAGCTCACTGACTGACTACCCGACCCGAAATATTGAACTCGGGCTTCATCCATTATGGATAAGAAGGCTTATGTCCAATCGAATCCTACACAAGCTCACATGTACCTCCTGCAGTTTGGTCCTTATCCATGGCCTATAATAACAGATACTTTGAGAAAAATTATCAACGTTCAAACTTGAATTGTATAGATCCAAAACTCGGGAAAACCTCTTCTTTTCTAAGTGTGCATTTATATAGAATAGGCATTACTCAAAAATACGCATGACAAGTGGGATATATAAGTTTGTTCAACTTCCTAATGGTGCTCTTAGTAGCATTCACACGTCAGCACTCTTAAACTCACTCGCGACCTGCTTCTATATTATTAGCTAGGCATACGCTTTAAAGACAATGAACTCAGTTCTGCGTCTTATTTTGTTACTTGACCTTCCTAAGTAGCAATAAATTTTTGTAGTTGAATATGAATCTCTTTCGTTTTAATTTGCAATAGACAGGTTACTCTACTCACTGGGTCGATCGACACTGTTCAACTGTAAACTGGTTGATTAGAACGCACTTAACTCTCCAGGGCGAAATCTCATCAATACATGCAACTGTGCAAGTTTCACATTGCCTATTATCAATTATACTGTTCCCACTTACACTCTATTGACTTACCTTGGTCCCTGGGTCTTCACTTTAGCTCAACGTTTTACCGAGATACTCTTTATATCTCCTGCTTAGCTAGTTAAGTACATATCCCCCACTACATTGGTAATGCTTAACTGTATCGCATTGATGCCAAAATAATAAGGCATAATTTGTGACAGCTAGACAAGTTTGTTAAAGAAAATTGCAGAACTTGTGTTTCTCAACAGAATGTGAGACATACAGCACCAGGTAGAACTCAATAGTTACTTTTTGAACATTTTACATGAACCTGAAAACACTAAAGAAGGGAGGGTGGAGTTACTTACCAGCAAACATTGATGGTGTGGGCGATGAATTCAAACCACCCATGTTTGTGGGGCAGAATATTTTGTTTTCTTTTGGCTCTATAGATTGATGCGACGACTAATCAGTAACACTGAGGTTGCTCTTATACGCTTGCTACTTCTGTGGTTCATGTTTCCAAAACTATGCTGAGGTCGCTATTCTGTCGAGACACCTGCAACATTCTTACTCAGGCGCTTACAGTATGACTTAGAGGTTCGCATTCAATGATAATAATAAAAAAAGACAGTTAGTCAGTTCAAAATTCTAATCATCAATGTTTTCTTTTTATAAACTCTTTCTTTCAATTTCAACGAATATAAATCTTTTTTATCCACCTGAAACTGCACAACTCTTGCTTCTTTTTGCTGTACTCGTTTATCTGTGGGTTATATTCTTATATTCCCATAATTTACTTTAATTTAAGTGGTCAGTATGAATTTTATCTTGACTTACTACTGTACTGACTACTACAACATGACAGGTTAAGTATTGCTTTGGTTATATATAAACACTTGCAACACTGCGGCTTTTTCCTCATTCTCCCTTTTCTCCTTTTCAGAACCCTATTCACGTTGGAAAATCTTTGGCGATCTACGGAACATTCACCCTATGAACATGACTGTCTGGATCACAACTTGTATCAAGCACGTTTCATATGACCTTTCCCAAAAAATCCACTTTTGATCTCAGCGAATCGCTAAAAGAAATCTATAGTGCACCTTCCTTATTTGTACTCTACTATTGAAAATGTGGCTGCGTTATATTGTTTCTGTCAGTGACATTGTTGGAGATGTTAGATCCCCGAAATTCGCTTGATAATGCCGTATTTTGGTTTTCACGTTATGCCAGCATGGGCTGATCAGATGACCTTGCGATTTCAATTCCTACCAGCAAAGTCCATGGCTGTCATTGGCTGCAGTGTATTTTAGTATGCTATTTTCTTAACTGTCTGAAGGACGTTGTATAAATAAACGAGAGTTGTATGCTTGATTGTACTGTGATTGCTGGATGTTTGTAGAATATAATTTCTACGCTAACGAAGCCTTTTCACTCCAGCCTCGGATTCAAGGTAGCCTCCCTGGAAGCTGGTAAATGTCTCGTTCGCGTTTATCGACCAAGGTATACTCGGAATAGCCTCAAGCATACTAAGTGACGAACTTTTCAGACATAATGAAATATGCTATCAGAAACTGACTCTCATACTTACCCTAACTGCTATAACTATGCAGTTACTGTGAAAGCATTTGTGATGATTTGATCTAGCCTGTAAACTGGCGTGACTCTTGTAACGTAGTTATTTGTGAATAAATATTATTATTATAAATAATCAGTAACTGTGAGGTTGCTGTTTTACGCTACTAATACTACTGAGGTTCAAGTTTCCGAAACTATTCTGAGGGCGCTATTCTGTCTAGACGACAGCAGCATGGTCACTCGTGTGCTCACAGTATGACTGAGAGGTTGGCTCTCAATAAAAATAACGGTCAGACAGTAGAAAAATTTTATTTGTCGATGTTTTTTTACAGACTCTAATATTTATTATTTTGTTTTTCAACTAGTATAAATATAGCTTATTACTTCAACGTCACTTATGTGCACCTGAAACACTCCACAACTCTTCCTTCTTCATTGCTGTACTCATTCATCTCTGGATTATAATCTTATACGAAGGGAAATCCATGACCATTCTAGGGGGCGCATCACCTATGTACATGCATTTCTGGATCAAGCGCGTCCTCAATTACATTTCACAAAGATATCAGCAAACCAACGAGGTTCCTACTGCTCACCTTCCTTATTTGTACTCTATCATTGAAAATGTGGCAGTATATACTGCTTCTTTCAATGCGCTATCAGAAACTGACTATTATACTTAACTTGACTGCGATAACTTCTACAGTAAATGTGTGAGCATTTGTGACAACTTGTTCTAGCCTGTTAACTGGCATGCCTCTTGTAACTTAGACGTTCGACAATAAATTTGATTATTGTTAAAAATGAAGGAGCTTGAATCGTGATTGAAGTGTTCTATGTTAATGCATGACGAATTCTCTGCAACTATTACTGACGGATCAGATTCTACACCTGATAAAATTGAGTTTAGAAAATCTGTTTGTGTTAACCAGAATGTTATAAAATTTAATCCATCGCCTACTCTTTCTTTTACTCAAAATGTGTGAATTGAGTCAGGGGAGTAGCTTGATTGAAAGGTTCATAGACTTCTCGATGGTACTCCGTACACTGTGACATGAAGGTTTTGTTCATCATGGATGCCTAAAGAGCGTAAAAGTTTATTGACTGTCCAGAAAGAGGCTATTTTCGAATTAAATTGTGAGTCATACCACAGCAGTATAGTACCTATTAGTTATTGCCTGTATGTCTTGCCAGTGATAACGCTTGATGAGTCACTCTGTGTTAGAGGTCGCCAAAGCTATTCTGAGTAACCAAGAGCATTTGAACACCATTATGTTTTCAAAGAAGATTCTCGCTCACAGAATTAATAATCAGACATTATCACAACGAAGGAGGGCATACGCGAACATCTCAAATGCTAGCCACGAGTCGTAGACACTATTGAGTAATCAAAGGTACCATCCAGGTAAGTAAAAGGATAGGAAGATTTGTGACCTGCTCGAGGTTAACTTTGAATTGAGGAAAACAGCTGATGGCGCGGCTCACAGTGTAAAAGGTTCACAAAAGCTGGTATAGAACCTCATATGTAGGGGTAGACGAACTTGAAGCCGTTTTATTCAAAAAAGGAAGATCAGAAGAAAAAAGATATGGATATGTATTGACTTGTCTGCAGTCACAAGCGGTACAAAATATGATGACGCGTACCTTGATTACTGATTCATTAATAACGACTCTACCTCGTTTCTATGTTTCTTTTCAAACTGCATTATATTGTTACGTTGATATTTAATTACGGTGGGAGCTGTATCGAATTCGATTCTCCGACAAGTGGCACGCTCATTTTGACTGAGAGAGCACAATTCGGAGTGTTCTTTCAGAGTAGAAAACAGTTTGTGTTATAATTGAAGGAGTAACAGTTGTGATATTGTTTAGGTAATGATATACATATTTAATCATGATGAATAATAGAACCGTTACTTACCCAGATCATTGATTCCGGATTTTAAATAGGCAAGGTGTGTATTAGGAATTCCAGAACCGTTATTCCTGATTCCAGACGTCGGTCTGGATGCGACGAAGGCTAGTTTCGAAGTCAACCATCATGCAAATATACTGCAAACTATATGATTTTTGAAAATGTAATAAACTGATATTATAAATTTATTCACTGTCATAGTTTCACGCCTCATGTGTTACGATTTATCGAATAGAGGGTGATCTGTTACCTCAACTTTGAATAGGATTTTTCTGAGATATCATAAAGTATGACTATTGTTTAAATGGTAAAAAATTGACAGTGGAATATAATTTTGATGATATTTGTTTAGAGGGATCAATATCAGCAAAGTAGCAGTAAAGAAATTCTAGGCCTCAACTGAACACATGGACGCAAACAGTCTGGTGTAGAGGAGCATCAGAACTGGAATATATATATATATATATATATATATATATATATATATATATAAGCATTTGATTAATAATTTAAAATCCGTTTGGACTTCAAAATAATTCTATCAATGTCATGAAAATAGTTGTACAGACAAGAATGAAAATATACCAGTACCGTTATATCACTTGGATATTTACAGTAATCATAACGAAAGGTAAAAGATTATACCGAAACAATTACCGATCAATGATACTGATAGATGGATGTTTAATAAATTAAATCTTTTGAAGTTGAATATTTGAATTGTATAATTTTATTTCGTTGATTTATCCCGTGATATTTAGTTTATGATACGTGAATGTTCCTTGCTTTGAAATCATCTGATTTAGGTGCACACGATGAAAATGTTGCACAATGCCTCTCGATCATCAGTGATAGTTTGACCAAGGACGAAATTGGATCTTTCACTGGTTCAGTAGTGTTAGACTACTGATCAAGTGACAAATTGTGGCGATTTGTCATCAGTACCAACTAATGTAACTGATGTACGTCAGTGTTTTCTGCTTTCTTCATTCTTTTTCAACTTCGTTATTGACAAGCTTTTCGATTATACGCTTGACTAATGTCACGCTATTCTTCAAGGACTCCATTCTTCTTCGTGTTTGCGAGAACTCATTATTAATTGTAATTCAACGAAAGGGAAACAATAAAGACAAAAAATAACATTTCACTGGTCAAGCCTTTTGATAATTTTCGGCAATGGGAAATCCGAAAGGACCAAATGATCGTTTTCTAATACGGTTTAGTAATAGTAAATGATAAGTAATCCAAATGATCTTTTTCCAGCTATAGTTATGAGATTGTAAACGATAAAAATTTTAAAGGATCTTCTCTTGTTTTTGAAATGTAACGGAATTATTACTCTTGCAGTTCACATTTAAATCGCCAGGTGCCAGTCTATACGCGTTCGACCCATTCCCGGACCAAAACACTGTAATTCTGGGGGAAAATGGTTCTGTTTTAATAAATGAGGGAAATACAGACAATCACCGAAAACAATATTACACCCCCGAGTTTCCATTTACCACAATAGGTTCCGTTTATCAAAGAATAAGTGCTTCCAGTCCGTTACTACTAGCATATCAAATCAAAATATGGCTGTACCCGTATTAAATATCTAATATAAACAACATATACACAGTTTAGAAGGAAGCATAGAAAATTCCATATAAGTACAAGATATAGAAATAGTAACAGTATACAATGATAAACTCTCAAAATTGAATCAAATAAATTACCAAAATATCAACAGAAAGAAGCAGTCGTATCATATCACAATTATATATACATGGAGGGATTTTCCAAAAACAAAAACTTCAAATTACATTCTGAAATGATATTGATAGATGAATGTGTAGTAAATTATATGTTCATCATCAGTGATAGTATGACGAAGGTCGAAATATGATATCTCACTAGTTCAGTAGTGTTTGACTACTGATCGAGTGAGAAATTGTGGCGAATTGTCATAAGTAGTGACTACTGCAACTGATGCAGGTCAGGGTTTTCTGCTGTCTCCATTCTTTTTCAACTTCGTAATGAACAAGCTTTTCGATTTTACACGTGCATTGGCTGGCCTTTAAGTGATTTAACTTTAAACTGTGGGTTCGTTTGTTGACCTAGAGCACGCCGATAACATATTTTGACTTTTTGAAGAAGTTGATGAAATGCACAGACTAAAATGCTTCGACCAGCTTGCATCAATGTTTGCGTAGGCCAGAAGATTATCAAAGGACGACATTCGACGTAGCCGTTCCCTCCGTTATACTTCACGTGTGTAAAATATTTTCCGCGGAGGTTTAGTATATTCGTAGGTTACCAGCAGTGAAATACAAGTGTCTTTGAAGCATTACTGGTATATCCTTGGAAAGTCGAGCACTGTGACGAACTTTCAATTTCTGTTAGAGTATCCGTTTGCTCTGTTATACGATAGAGATGTAAATCTTAACCACCTGAAATAAAAGATAGTCCTGGAATACCGCTATTTGAAAACAAGTTTTTTCGATGCATAACGAAAATGCGCTGTTGTCGTTAATAAACAGAAACTGTGTAAAGATGGAATATAAATAGTAGAATTATTGCAACCTGATCAGTTGTGGTATGGAATATTCATGAATTTTCTACCCTAGCAGTTCACTTTGTTTCCAGTAGGTGTAGGTTGAACGCGCTATCTTCCAAAACCAATATCAAAACACAATAATTCTAGGAGAAAGCGGTCTATTTTAATTATAAAACGGAAATACAAACATTTACCTAACTATTTATGCACCTTTTTATTCTCAATTACCGCAATCGGTATCCGATTCCAAAGGAATAAGTGTTGTCAGTTCTTAATGCCACGGTATCAAATCCAAATATGGCTGCAGCCATATTAATTATCAAATTCAAACAACATGTGAACAGTTCAGAAGCAAACATAAAAACTTCAATATAAGTATAAAATATAGAAATAATAACAATATGCATAGATAAAATCTTTAAATGGAATCAAATAGAGTATCAAAATGTTCATAGAAAGAGCCATTCTTATCATAAGACAAATATAAATACATGGAGGGATTTTTTAAAAAACAAAACGTTCAAAAAAGTTTCTACATGGACAACAACCGGCAGCTAGATCGAGAGATGAGTTTTGTTGACATTCGGGCGTGACTTGAGAGCGCACACTCGCGTTTAAATGATGTAAGTATTATTGTAAGTTATCTAATTATGTCAAAATATTTTCGGACGAATAGCGCAAGAAATGCAGGTCGTTAGGTTATTGAAAAAGTGACATTTCGATGGTCAACTTTATCTAGCCAATTATTTTTATTATGAGTAGGCAGCAAAGCTACAGATGCCGGTTATGCAAAGGAAACATATTGCTTCAGTCAAACAACTAGTTATTCTGAAATATTGTTTCGCCTGAAAGAGTGACGTTTCTGGTCATAAATGTCCTGAAGTCGAACTGTCATGATGGGACCTATGCAGTTCCGCCGCATCTTCCTTGTATACTCCTTCATGCGAATCTGGTTTGTTCTCTAAAACAGTAAGTTGTTACTGATTGTACCTGGGTGACGAAACCAAAGTAGAACAGTCTTGATATTTGTGTTCGTGATTTTGGTGTTGATTGATATAGTTTGGAGTTCCAGATATTTTTCAATAGTAAAAATGCAGCTCTTGCTTTGCCGATAGCATATTTCGACTTTTGAAGAAGAAGGGCAGTAGGTTTTCCGGATACCAGCAGCCGTCACATTACTAGACCGAAGATCAGTTAGTTGCAATGTGGATAGTAATAAGGAAAACAAGGATAAAATTTTAGTGCCAATATTAATAAAATTTCAAAACTGGGTAATATATAGATGCATTTAGTTTGTTATTTGATAGTGCAGATTGTGAGAGTGGACCGTATTGTAAGCAAGGGGGAGGTAAAAGAGTTGAGAGGCAAGATAGATTAGGTAAGTGATCTAAGGAGATGACTATGACAGCAGGTCTGAAGATATGCATCATGAACAGCTTGTCCAAGAAGTAGATGATAGTCAGAATGTGATTATCAAGTCTCTTAATAAAGCAGTCCACTTAGAGTGTGCTGTGTTCGCCTTGACCGTGAGAGCATTACAAGTTGCAACGACTCGCAATGAGAAAAAGTTTGCATGAATCTGAGTATTCGCTCTTTGGTGTGCAGTCTTTCGACGATTGCCGGGAAGTGAGTGTCAGTATGCATCGGTAGGATGTTTAATATGTTGTACTCCATCACCTGTGATCCTTCTGTTACTCGGTGAAAATAATCTCAAGAGCTGGGTTCTATCGTCGAAGGGTTAATTTTTAACGCCAAAACCCATTTAGTTGCTCGCCCCTGGACTCAATTTAAAAGAGATTTATTTCTCTTTCGAGCTTGAGGGTTAGAAGTTTCAGACCTGCCATTTCGAAAAGTATGCCAGTTTTCTCATCCGCATCACGGCTGCCATTGAATTTGAGGGTTTGATTTTCGGTTTGAATATTTCCAAGATCAAATTTTTACAACCTTCGAAATCAATCAACCCGGTTCCATAAGTCCGTAGGTCAACCTTTGTATACTGGTGCACAACGACAAGACAATTAGCTAAATAATTCGTATACCGCTTTTCCGTGTTCTTTAATTTACCAGAACATTATCATGGAATTCGTATTGAAGTTCACTGCACAGAAAAAATTATCTAGACTCCTCTTTATGGCTGCACTCAGCCTTGCACTTATTACCGCTGCCATCATACCAAGCCTCGGTGTATTGACTTGTTTGATAGGTGACAGCATAGACCTGCCGCACAAAAGAAACACTATGCCTTCATTTCCAATATGCAGTGTCCAATATCTGACGTTGCGAATTTCCAAGTGTGATAGCGCAAATTTGAGTCGCATTCGCCTTCGCTGCGTCTCATACATTGTTTGGACTCAAGGACCTCAAGATTTTCTTCTTGTCTGCATAGATCAGTTTCAGTAAACTAACTAAGTCAAACCGGTCGTTATTAAATATCAGGGAAAGAAGTGTGCCTTGGATGGAAACTGCCGATATGGAAACTCGCCAGCTCCCGTGCTCTCTAGTTATCTTGATGCAAAACTTTCTTTTCTTTAGGTAGTTTCTGATCAAATATAGGATTGGGTCAGTGTAGCCTTTCTTCACAACCTTTTTGATTAGGTGCGCGGAGAGTTCTGTGTTGACGGCTTTTGCAAAGTCGAGAAATATTACATGCACCGGTATTTTACGGTCCAAACAGGATGCCCAACTGTCTCATGCAATGAAGAGATTAGATGCGCACGACCTGCCTTTCCGAAACCCATGTTGAGCTTCATGGAGTATTTTATCCTTATCCATTTACTACCTCATTTGCACGACCAATCGTTTCTTCATAAATTCGATATATTGGTAAAAGTGCGGCTGATCTGTAACATATGAGTGAACAGAGGAACTCTGAAATTTTTGCAAGACTATGGGCGAATTTCGTACCTGTGCGTAAGTATTTTAGTTTCCTTAGTACCAAGTCAGGCGTGTTAAGGATGTTCCATAGGCGGTCAGAAGGCAACGGGTGGCGTAGTACTCTGAAAATGTGAGCGTCAGAATTGACTGATCGAAAAAGTTGATGTTGAAGATCTAGGGCCATCTCTAGGTTGGTGGGGTATTCAACTGCGCGTAAGCGACTGCTTTATAACCGATTTCTGAGGCATCACCAAACTAATGTTATCAAACTTTTACATTAGGTTCGTTGATTCTGTTCTTGATCAAGCTACCGGAACGCGAGCTAACGGACGCATAAATCTAGTCCAATCTAGCCATGTGGACACATAGGCTTGTTGAGAGACTGGTTCCATCCTATTTGAGATCCACATAAATTTTGTAATAGTAGTTAGCAGTAGGGCATACTCAAGCAGTTTGATAAATAGGTTCGAACAGATGAAACAACCAATAGAATACCTCTCCTTGGTAAAGGCCTTTCCAGTGAATGAAAGTGAAACTTAAATACATCTCGTTCGAAATACCATTCGACGCCGAGAATCAATGAGTGGCATTGTAACTCGTCGAAATTTCCATCAGAGAGGTCATGACTTCTTGAGGAGTGAGCAATCCATTTCTTTCGATGAAGAGCTCCTCTAAATAACAATTCACTTATCGGCTTAACAAACGTCTTCGCTTACTCACAAATTGAAAGAGATATCAGAAAATCAATATAGAAATTGTTCTCAAACATTAGGTTCCTAACAGGCTTAAGCATGACAAAGTTCACACGAAACGGAGATGATGTGGCATATGAAATTCGAACGATATACTCGACACATCTCCCTCCTGCCATCACAGAGACTTTAAAGCTTGTCGATCAGACTCAGGTAGCTTCACTTGCATAAACACGTCCTTAACATCTGCAGATATTGCAGCTGCTTGCCTGCGAAGCGCAGTAATATAAACATTAGCTCAGCAGTGTTGTACGGTCTTTGATAAATCATATCATTGACGGAGAACCAGCGAACGTGGCAGCACAGTCAAGGACCACTGTCAACGTTTATTTTTTTCCGGGTTACCACTGCATAGTGACCTAAATACCATCGGGGACGATATTCTGGCCTCAAATGTCTTTAGAGACCTTCTTTGCATAAACTTAAGTGAAATTACCTTACATTCTTTTGGTATACCTGACATGAACCTGCGCTTCAAACTCATTGATCTGCTGCTTGTTACCTAATAAGTCAACATTTTATTCTTATGAATGTAGACACTCTATCGGTTTATCACATAAGTTTGGCCACATTATAGCTGACATTGTAGGCTTATTCACTGTGACACTTAGTGCAATCAGGGCTCCTGCAATCACAACATGTTCAGACCAATTTGAAGCGTTTACGTCGAAGGTAGCACTCGTAATTCTTGTCGCGCTCTTTATCAATATGGTTTGAACTACCACTGAAGCATGCTCTACCTTCAGCCCAAGCAATCTGACGTGATCAACGTGGCTTCACATTCGATATTCAGAGGAACGAACCCTACAATTTCGAACTTTCTCTATCCTAATGGTTCAGCAATCAATCTGAGGCATATTTGACTACTTAGTGATGTAGAAAGTTCACAGTAATCCTCTGTGTCGGAACTGTCATTTAAGTTATTGACATGTAGTTTTTATAGTATAGCTGTTATTCTCACACCAGTCAAATCTACGGCGCTTTGCCAACTTAATGTCACTAGCCTTTTCTCCTTCCTTCAGAAAGAAGGAGCGCATCCCTATTCCACAAGCGTGATACAATATATATCGGTTATTTTCCGATTGTAGTTGACAATTAGTTGTCACATCACCTCCCATTTTTGAACGACTAGCCAGCCGTACAGAACAGCGATCATCTACTATTGCACGAGCCGATATAAATTCTGTGAGCTAGGCGGACTTTGGCTCCATATCCTCTTCAATCCATCAGAACGCCTTCTCTGACCACTGAAATCGCCTGGGTCGAGGTAAAAGATTCACTTTTCTCTCCAAAGTTACTCAAGATTTCAAGTCAGCAATACAATTCAATTGAGGTCGAAACATAGCACGATTTTTCACTCTCATAGCTAAGTTCGATAAACATTCTGCATGATTAAACAAAGTTTTTGCGAAACACAACGGAAAATGTATGCTCAAATATTAGTTGAACACACATAGTCACATGACATATTTGTAATAATGATAATCTGTATATGATAACGATAGTGTAAGAGCGATAATTTGTGTAGCATTTTTGATGTCGATTGACTGCTTTAGACAATAATAAATTTGACGTGCGATTGATTTAGCAACCTGAATACAGACACAAACGGTGATAAAAGGTGACACCAAAGTTACTGAATTCGTGACTGAGATTAGATTAAGCTGGAGTGCATGGATAAAAGAGGTAAGCCTTTTTGAGAGGATATATTGTCAAGTATTTGTTTTATTTAGAAAACAGTAGCAGCTGCAGTCCGAAATCTGTCAATGTTCAACATTAGGTTCATCCAAAACTTCTTCATCATTATGCTTGATTGTAGCCACTGCGTCGCATTCACAAACTCTACTTTAACAATCTGAAACCTCCTTTTCCACTTTGTGTTCATCTCATTTCGTCCTCTGTATGCTCAAGCTTTTGTGAATGAAAAAGACTAAAGAGAAGTAATTAATCAAAGATGAGGTCAGTTTGAAAAATATAATAATTTAACGTCTTGATGCCTCATCATTGATCGCTTTTTCAGTGCCCATAACTCATATATTAGCCCTTTTTAAAAGCAGTACTCAGGTCCTTTAGTAACAGAAATAATTTAAAGTGATGAAACTGGTTCCAAGTAAAAATCGTGAGAAACTGACCAACTAGATTTCGAAATTAACTTCTATATCATTGATAGGTTTTATCTTCTTATACATGGAAAAGCTTCAAAAAAACAAAATATCCTGCCTAACAAACATGGGTAAATTGAGTTTATCACCCCACAAAAACAAATGCTGGTCAGTAACTACACACAATTTATTCTTTCATATCGTTAGGCTCATTAACTTCACTTGAAACTGTATCTGTCACATTCTTTTGAGAAACACAATTCTGCAAGTTCACTTTCACAGTCTCTTGGATATGACAGATCCACAAAACTCGCTTGATTTATGCCTTATTTTGAATTTCACGTTTGCAAGCATGATATGATCATTCGACCATGAGGTTTCATTTCCCACCAGTAAAGTTCATGGTTGTGATTGGCTGCAGAATTTCATTATGTTACTGTTGCCAATGATAATTTTGATATGTGGTTCCGGCGTTATGAAGATATAGGTAAATCTGATTTCGCAGCGTGGTATGTTCGAGTAAGCCAGTTACGCATCGATACACTGAAAAACCGCATTGTGGTACCTGTTTGTTTCAATTTATATTCATCTGGAATAACGTAATGCTACTTAGAATGGTTGAAGATCAGCACTCTAATAAGATGCATATCTAGGTTCATTAAAGCTCGGAGAAATGAAGTCTGTTGATTGAGAGATTATGAAATTTCTGTTCAAAAGCTTTTTTCATATCAAAATCTCGAAGGATCACTAGTTCATTTTGGTCGCGTAACTCGGTAATCTAATTGGAGCTATCCATCAGATATGCGGTGCATGACCTAGTTATAATGAAGCTATGGTGGTCGATTTCGACCTGCTTTTAATATTCATGATTAGCTCGCCCAGACGATCGTTATTAACTAGCGTTTCCCGGGTCATAAAGACAAAGTGTTGGATACTTTGATTTTTGACACACCATAAATAGACAAGCACAATACATATGCTGGAAGATAAAATCGTCATGCGAAAGACGGGAAGCGGGCAAGCGAGTGAATTGGCAAAGGAACTGATGAAGTGAGGTGAAGTTGGCTCACTAGCCTTCTGTTGCACGCTTTACGGCGCTCGCAGGACGATTATATCTTAGGGCGCTTGCAGTCCGCTATTCCAGTTCCGGTTATTCAAAAATGAAAGTATTCAACACTTTGTCTTCACCTGATTTATGAACCGGGAAATGCTAGTTAGTAACGACTGTCTAGCTGAACTAATCATGAAGTGTAAGATTACGTCAAAATCGGCCATCACAAATCTGGTGAGCCCAACGTGATATGGGCCGTCACAAATTTTATGAGACTATCGTTTTTTAAAATTACTCGATTATTTCGATTCATTACATTTATGCACACGTCTTCATAGAAGATCAGTAAACACTCAGTTCTTAATTTGACGATTCCGAGGATAAATGGAATATAACTGAACAGTTGATAATCATGAAGACAAAGCGAACAGAACCATCAACTTGAAATACCAGCGAACTTCAGCGACAAAGCAGCTCTGATACTGAATGCATTAGCTGAACGAATCAAGCACTATCAAATCATCATTTCGATTATGTACCAACTAGTCCCAATAATATATTTCTCGAATTCTCACTACCATTATCGTATTATTGTGAAAGAATCATTATTCTAAATAATCATGATATTATATTATGAGAGTAATGGAATTATATTAATTGCTAATCGAATCACATTACTGATATTGTATTCGCTGTAGGACATTTGCAACTCATGGAATTATCCCACTTCTTTCGATAACGCAAACGATTTTCGAGCTAAAGTTATTTCGTTCCACTTTGATTTGCCGTATTGCATTATTATTTCCAATCGCTGATTGAAGCGATGTCTCAATGATATTTATTATCTATTACTGTTTCCGTGACAATACGATCATCGCATTGGAGATATGTTTGATTTATTCACCAGCTGCTCGTACTTCGAAATCGAACACCACAAAGCCATACTTTGAGAGGTGAATGAGCTGTAATCTGATAAAGTCAGCAGATAGTTGATTTTCCATCATTTTCTCCGTTACTTGTGGGATGACCTGGGTGAATATAATTGATCCGTGGTTTAATATCAAGTCTTACGGTATATAATTATGTTGAGAGACATTTTGAGTTGATTACCGTGATTTGGAATATTGGTGTATTTCGGACACAATCAGTCAAGTTCGAACTATTAACAAATGCATTCAGCACCACAAAAGATGAAATTATTTATCATATTTTGTTACCTGTACTAATAAGCAGTTACCGTGCCTCAATCATCATCATTCCTACAAGTCTTTGAAAATAAACTGCGCATCCGATACTTGTACATTTGCAACAGAAAAAATTAAACTGCATGTTTTTCGGCACATTACAAATACGGTTTTGAATGTATTTGTTCATCTCATTTTTTGATTGTTTCAGTACCTATTGAATTTGATGAACAATAAATATTTTCATACTTTTAGCAGACTAGTCGGAGTCGACCGTTTCAAACGTCACAATAAAACTCAACTACACTGGTTTTATTATTAAATGGTATTTATTAGAAAAAGTGGAGAACTACGCTAAAGCTATTACAAATCGTACGAAAAAAATCATAAAAATAAACAAATTTTCACACACACGTATAAATAATTAGTATGTCATTTTAAAGAATACATTTATTCACTGGATTCATGTTCGAACCTTCAGGACATTGATATGTATTGGAGAATTCCTGATTGTGTTTCAAAATTTCGTTGACGCTGAAAATTAAGAAAGCCACAGTCGGTATTGAAAATAATACAATAGGATAATATTATGCACCATTTTAATGTTTCATCTACATTTGCACTATAACAGTGTTCGCTTTATTTACTGAAACAAAAGTGATGTCATTAATTCGAACGAAACTGCCAATAATTGCACTATTCCATCCTCACAATAATATCGACACTGCATTCACTGTCGATAGTAATAGTGACAGTGTGTCGTATTAGTCATACAACGTCATAAGACCGCTTAGTGCTTGATAACGGTATTTAACAAGAGTAACATAAATACACTTTAAAATAAACCAAGGATTCAGGCAGAGATTACCTGAATTTATACTTTTCATCTCTTGAATCTAACGTGAACCGAACCAAATAACCAGATAAGTCGTTACACATTGTCTTAAATAATGAACAACAAACGAACAAAGAAAGAATTATGAAAAAAAAGCTGGCGCGTATGTTTGATTACTAAGTTAAATAAAATAACGTACAATTTGGAGTATAAAGACTAGAAATTATTGTTTGTAGAATTGAGATTTCGCATAAAAACAACTCATTTTTCAATGAGTCAGTATTACTTCATCAGTAAAAACTTGCTTTGTTATCAAATCGTATCTCCAGAAAAGAATAACTAGAATCCTACTAATAAGATGTGTGTCGAAAGTTCTCAAGCAACAAAAATACGAAATAATCTTGACCATTTATTAGTTATTATTCATCAGTTATTTTTTTAATCTAAGGATTAAAATTATCATATTGTTTGTTGTGCATGTACTTGATGTAATTTAGTAGTAAAACAAGAAGTGTTAATGCTGCCTATAAATATGCCTACTGATCAAACTAAATATGCACATTTCCGTGCTTTGAATTGATTTTCATCTCAATTATCAAGTAATAATAATAATAATAATAATAATAATAATAATAACTTTAACATCTGAATGATTTCAATGTCACAGTAATGATTATTCGTGTTGTAAAGTTAAATGTATTTGCGATGATAATAATAAACCGCATTTCGGATAACTGAATCCCAAAATGTTTGTAATTAAATCATTCTTAGTTACTGTACATTACTCACCTCAGCGAAAGCTTCGAAAAACAACTTCTTCTTATCGAAATCATCACCAACCTGATCCTTGTACTTCTACATAAAATGCCAAACAAGTGAAAACTAAGTATCGATTTGTCTGAAATGAAATTGCCATGCACTATTTGATTTTGAATAAAACTACATTGAAATATAATTAGTCTATCAAGACCTCAACATTGTGTATAGTGTGATGATTTTTAAAATACGTAAACGATAGTTAGTCGACATTCTTCTTCTGAAGGCTTTGCTATTCTCGTGTATCGATCACTTAGAGAGTTAAGACACTGACATTTGACTTGATGGATTCGAATAACATCAGGGCATTCAACGGAAATCTCTGACAGCTGGATGATATATTTGATCATCAGACATGAAATGTAATAGTATCGAATCGACATAATAACAAGAATATAGCTTTTTCCATTTCCTTTCATTACAATATCCTATAATTAACGAATGCCTATCAGATTGTTATCCACATCACACTTACTAAATCATCGCTCTGTTGAAAATCAAACCTTTTGCAATGCAACATTCTACTCAAAGATTATTCATTCAGACATTTATTCAGACATTCGAGGTATTACACAAACTTTTGGAGCGTACATTACCCATCAATGTTATATGTGGTGAAATAAAATGCATATCACTCTAAGTTAATTCACTCACTGAAAATGATAACATATGTCCATTAATATCAGCTGCTAGCTGCTTCAAATTCTGGCAGATATGAAAAGCATTGAGACAACATTAAAATAAGTAAATACTTGTGTAGAAATATTATGCGATTCAGGTGGAGTTAGTTAGTTGAAATAGTGTGTATTGTAATACACATACGAATTATCGATAAGTTAGGACCTACTACGCGAATGTGATAACTTGAAGTATATCCTAATTAAAAGCCTCAGAGTTTTAGTACTTGCATGGAAGTGCAGTTATTCTGTACAATCACAAAATGTAGCTCGGCGAACACTAAACAAATGGAGACCTAAATGTCACGGTGCAGCAAATGTGATAATTTGTTTGCACATATATATTTATTAATAAATTGGTGAGTCAATTATTCATATTGCACATATTTTTCAGTTTATTCCGACACCAGTTATGATTCAACTTTCAACAGGTTGACAACCTCAAATAACTTGCGCGATACATCGTTTGAAAGAAAGCCGCACTTATTAAGCTGTATAACACAGTTTGGTAGAATCTCGAAAAAAACTACTAGCACGCCAAAACTTTTCAATAATCATTGTGTTGAAAGACCACTTACTCTATGCTCAACCGGCTGATCGGTAATTTGTTTTGATAAGCAAGATGTGTGCATCTCAATCAGTGATACATTTTCCAGGCTGCATATTTCGTTATCTTGACACTGTTCATCCAACTGACATTCGCTAAAAACTGCAATGCAAAAGCTATTTAATCATTATCGATTTCCCAGAAATAGACAAAAAGTATGTTTTCATTCCATGGCTGCAGTAGAAACGATAATTTAACCACTCATGTTCCTAGTTATCATGAGAGTTTGCATTGAGGAAAATTCCTATCCATAATATTCAAAGCTGCAATACACTACACTTAACACTACTAGAATCACGCTTCACAGTATTCAATAGCGTGAAACCAACATAGCTGTTGCCTTAAAGTTGTTTTTGTTAAATCGTACTATTACACGATAACTTATTATTCGAACTCGAATTCTACATCACACATCAATGATTAGATTAGACTTAAACAGATGACTCTTGTTCTTTGGAATTTGAAAAAACCACGTTGATATCAGCAGTCAAATAATTGAGAAAAACCAGATAAACTGAACACAACTGTTCATAAATAATTTCGCATACCAAGTGTTGGTATTTATAAGATTTATCAAGATAAAATACTGTGAAACCTACCTTCAGAGCTTAGTTGACGACCAATAAACCATCCCAGAATTCCGTATTTTTGAGACGTTGTAGGTGATTGTTTCAGAAGTGATGTATGTAATAAGACAGCAGACAAATAGTTTCCAGGATATTTCATTATTCCAGGTTGATTTTTTGTAACACTGCACAAATGAGTTTCAAATATTTGTAAATATAAAACATACGATAATCGACAAGGTAAGCTGAAAACTGTAAATTGATGTAATTGTCATCAGCGGCTAAATGAACCATTATGATCATCAGTAATGCGCTTCAAATTATGAATGGTGTTTCGTCTTACAAAATTAAATATTTTGATGAACTTTTTAAGTTTAGTCTATGTGTTTCAGAAAATGACATTGGATTTCACTTCAGAAATTGGAAGTGTACAGCATGAGAGGACATCACAGAAACAGAATTACATATCTGATGTAATTATTATATCAAAAAAAGTGACGATGTGGATTATATTTGCAACAAAACAAAACAAACAACTTACTGTCTGCTAAAAATTGCAAATCTGTAGATTGATTGAAGGAAGTTATTCTTTTGCGCAAGGTAAACACTCATGAAGTAATTGTTTTCATTCAGCATATCCTGAAAAAGACTTGATATGTTGTAGCGAACTGCTCTTACTGTTAACAACTTGCACAATCGAGATAAAGTGTTAGAAAAAGAATCCATTACATGAATGGAATAATGAAATATCGCTAATAAGTAGCTGAGAGCAAAATAGTGAGAATGCTCATAACCACAAACCTCACATCTAGAAGGATCCGAAGTCAAGGCTTTCGTTTTCATGCGAAAACTCCGAGACTCTGTGCAACTATCTGACGGTGTTAATGTCTTACATCAACCAACTGTTGATCTAAGGCAATCAACTGAAATATCTTCACTTTTGAACACTGCGAAGTGTGATAGTCTTTAATGTGCACTGCTCGATATTTTTCGTAAGCGAATGTTCACCAAACGAAGTGATATATGAGCCACTCTGTCATTACATTATCTTTAACCACATTCGTAAATCTTCCTTTCTTAGTTTCTGTTTCTTCCTTTCATTTTACAGATTATGAGGTTGACCGGGTAAAATATATTGTTGTACATGAACAACTTACTTCAATTGCTATCACTCTGTAGTTTTCGGCCTCATCGTGAAATTTAGTGAGATTATCTGAAGACAATCGAATGTTCATAACCTAAAAAATGCATTTGATTATTATTTAAAGAATTTATTCAAGTCAAACGAACCGATTCAAGAGCGCTGCGTTTGTCTTCTTCACTTGCCCAAGACTTAGATGACAGTGATTTAATAAAGGTTTCTTGCAGTCCGATAAACGTAGCATTTACCTGTCCAACAGAAACATATAAATCGGTTCACGAGATTTATTCAATGATGTAAATCAATTATATTTATTGAAAATAGTAACCATAAAACTTGGGCATCAATCAGACAAAGTGAAAATCTATTGTTAGGAATTGACACATCACTGAATGGTAAGCAGTTCATTCGAAGGTTTGTATGAAGCGTAAAATTACGTAGCTTTGTTATTTGTGATCCTTCTAAATTATGAAATGCTTTTACACCATACTAAACTTGAAGCAACAATTTGTCAAATACTGCACTGACCTCGATTTTCATTTGCTCATTTATACTAAGAAATTCATCACGTCGATCAACAATCCATCGGAAATTTTCTTTGACTTGATCATAGCAATTTCTTGACGTGTCATCTAAATATTTCAAATTAAAAGAATGAACTAATGCAAATGAAAGGCATATTTCTGTCTTTGACAAACACTTATGAAATATTGAGCAGCCAAAAGTATAGATCGTAATTTTTGTCATTTCACCATACTCTCAATTCAACCACAGTTCACATTAACTATAAGGACTTGTTTTCATCAAATGTCCCACATTATCATCAACATAATAGCTTGCATCATCGATGGTCATGATTAATTTGATTCGAAATATGATTACAGTGTGTTTACTTGTCTTCAATCAATCCTAAAACAGCAATCAAAAATTAAGTGACTGACAATGGTACTTACGATTATATGGAGTGTAGAACTCTCCAAACTGTTCATTCAAAGTACTTCGCATGTTGTACAAAAATGTCATCACTATCATATTGTGTATGTTTCTACAAGAGGAATCATAAAAAAACGTGGCTGTTGGGTACAATAAAATCCGGTTTTAATATCGCACTAACAGTTATTCTCGTACTAACAAACAAATGTTGATATATGTAAAATTGTGTAACCATTATATGTGCATGAAATGGAACGTGAATTCTTATCACGGTTTCCGTTCACAGTTACTTCTTTCTCAAATTCATACAGTGACCTCTATGTGGAATGAAATTCTGCAGTATTTCATTGCCTTTTCTTCCACTATTCTTCCTGATAGTGACGGTGCTCTCAGATAGCTTATCTCACAGTCTGATTGAGAAAAAGTAATTCATTCAGTGCAGTATTTGCAAAAAAGCTACAGACTTTTTCAAAAATTTTTGTTGAAAATATGCACGTTTAGTCACCACAATGCTTGCGTATGAAGGCGAAAAAACTCTAATCTATGTGCATGATTACATAAAGAAAATATGTACAACACTTGCTTCTCACGTGAACGGGATTTCAAATAAAAACAACCTTATATTGTAAAACCAAAATTCCGCTTTATTACGAAAACTCCAAATGTTTGTGTGCCAGATAATGAGTACTGTCAAACTATCAAACCACATAAATACTTGATGTTTATCTTTTATCATAACATGAGTTTAAATTCATTATTCTGATTCATGGAATACATATCCTATCACATCAATAATGTTTGATGAATTATGATCGAATGCGTTATGCAGATATAAAATAATTTCACTATCATGTTCACCAAACAAATAAACTGTATAATGTCAAGATATTATTTGTAGAGATTGTTTTTGAAAAAAAGTCTCATCAATAAAAATTTATATAGTTTTCTTCAATGTTTCATTCATCATTCTTGTCTAGATTTTTTTCACAGTCATCAAAGTCATGACAATCCATATTCTATACACTGACATTTGATTCAGTCATGTTTGCATCTATTACCTTGAAGGTTCATAAGTATATTGACATTTGAATCATGTAAGGATAGTTCTCAGAAAAAGAGTCATTGAATCTGATCTTGCCTAGAAGAATAAAGCTTATATTTGTAGCAGATGATATCTAATTGAATAACGCGATTATCAAAGAAAAAACTTAATTTTGAAGAATTACTTTCTCCCTTGTATTCCTCTTGAAGCTTCTTCCTCAAATTGATTACACGCGTAGCGTAAGGAACTCAAATCGTTGACGATGATTTTTCTATTTCTCCAGTAGTTCGGATAGTGTATTAAATCGAATACATTTTCGAACAATTCATTCCATTTGATCTAGTCGAAGTTAAAAATTGGAAACAAATTAATTGTGATTACCCTAAGAATCATAAAATGTAATTTCTGTCTCGCTTTCAATACATCTTTTCTCCGTTTCGTAACCTACTTTTACTATCAACTGTGTAGCACTGAACTGTTCCTGCTGAATTCGATCGCACTAAGCTATATCATGTTCATTTGTAAATTCCGTTGAGCAATAAATTGGATACAATTTATTTTATCATGTGTATCTTACGTAGACAAAATTGTTGCAGTTTACAGCCTTTATATAATATTTGTTTCTCCAAAATAATCAGTTTGCTGCTATCACGATGTTTCAAGTCAGGAAAGCTAACATAACTTTTACTTCCAATATGTTTCACAATAATTCTGTAGAATTCGTTTTTAAGGTTGATAATTTTTGCCAAATTCGGAACCTCCGAAACTCATCTGTGGTTTTGATAAAAGACTGTAAAAGATTAGCGAAAACCCTGTGAAAAATCTTTTCGTTATATTGAATTCTGAACGAAATCTAAAGTATCTTTTCACGTTAAAATGAATGATCATTTCTTAATACAAAAACACATGCAGATAAGTGTAATTCATAGACTCAGCTTGTGAATTTCTACTATCCGTTATTCCAGAAAATGGTTAAAACAATTTTACTAATTATTGTTTTTGAAACATGTAATAAAACGTACAAAAGTTAGGGCTTCATTATTATACAAAAGTACAAGCAAGCATGCAAAATGAGTCAGTTTGAAGCATGCTGTATGCATTGTATTGTCCAGCTTCAGCGTTTTTTTACTCGCTGAAAAGATTGATTTCTCGCCCTTTGCAATTATATGTAAGTCTGCCGATCACTTTTATAACACAAACAGGGAAAAGGAAATTCTTTTCAGTATTTATTCAAAGCAAAACAAAGTATTCCAATTCAAAAAACAAAAAAAACAAAAAAAAAAAAACAAAAAAACGAAACTCAACTTACTATTTTACAGGCATCGTTTAGATCAGTAATTTTCACTAATTCGTCTTTCGCATTAACTGACGTTTCCTGAAAAAAAACAATTTATGTAGATTATTATCACCGTTAGCTACTAATCAAATTTTGTAATTCGCGTTGTGTCATGTTGTGATATATCAAAGATTTCGTTTTCTTACCTGAGGTTATTCTGCATTGCATGCATAGATTATGTATACTGACACATTATGATTTAAATACCATTCTAAAGAAATTTCAATAGTATTATTATTTGTCTACTCATGGAAGATCTGCAATGAATTTCATTAGATCTCTTCTTCACTATTGTGTCTATAACTATGATTGGTGGTCGGTAGACCTGAGTTTTATAACAAGCAATGTTGGTTTTGACAGATTTCGGAAATATTATTCTTTCTGCACCAACACCGTAATATATATCAGTGATAAATAGTCTCAATCGTGTTACTTACGGTTTTTATTTTCGAATACAACTCAAAAACACCATCTATCATTTGTTCTCCAATCTGGTTGGCTCCGACGTTTTGAAGATATTTGAAAATCTTTTCCTTTACTTGACTTGTATCATCTACCTGCTGTTAATAGAAAAACGTTTAGCAGCAAGTTTGATCATCTCTTTTCCTAAATTGTTTTGTTTTATATGTGTGAATAGGTAAACGATTGCCAATGATATCTTTCCCAAAGTAGATGGAAAGCATTCAAATGTCTGCTTATCCATGAAGCGTAACCATAGATGTCAACGTAAAAGGTGAATAACGGAAGGTACAATTTATTGAAGATCGTAAACAGACGTGAGAAGAATGAATTTAATTCGGATAGAAGTAGAAGCTTAGGACGGGGAGAAAAGCTGGTCAAAGCTTGGAGATTCACTAAGTGCTTTAGGAGTAATTGACTATGTTTGCAAACGTCAAATACCGTCTGCTTACACAATAATGTCTAAATTCATTGTTTTTATAGAAGCACTAGCGCGTTTAACAGGAACGTGAAAAATATGACATAAATATCAGAACTTGAATTCTTAGGGAGGAAGTACATTATGCAGATCTCGACATAACGGAAATTAATTACCTACGTCAGAGTTTTTTCAATTATTGATGAACCATTTAGTTAGTCGTTTGCGACGTATAAGTCGTAGGTTGGTACATCAGTTCAAGTTGCCACTTCACATTAGCACGAATATATAATCGTCAATTTAAATCTTATAGTCGTAGAGATAGTGAAATTCATAGAGGTATTCGGAGAGATAAAGGATCGAAAATGTTGTTCAAGAAGTATAATTCAATGAGGTGAGCATTGAAAGAAATATATGGATGTGAAGAGGTGGCAAAGAGTAAAAACGTCGGCGCTATTGCAAACCGTTTTCAGCCAACTCATTCTCACTCTCTAACCATCATTTATTATCATCTCGTGGACAAAAACCAGGTAGTCAACACGTACCGACATGCCTCAGGCCACTTGTCAGTGACTTCGAAAGGTAGCTTGATGGAGCAGTCGGTTGTTAGGCGTGTGTGACACATGATATAACCATCTCAAATCATTAGGCTTCATTACTCCAACTATTGACCTGCCATACTTGCGTAGCACCAACGTCATCAGAACAGCATTTCTGATTCGGCAGTCCAACGAAACTGAAGCTTTGCTTCATAGCACCCATGAACAAACATTTGTACGAATCGAGTAATAATTCTTAATCTGACTGTCCATTTTTAACAGCGGCTTGAGCGAGCTTAAGCTCAGCACACTCGTCCTTTAGCGGATAAACGGATATCTCGAATTCGCCATAATTTACTCAGTTTGGCGAAATACATGCTGAGATTTCTTCAGTCATCAGGCGATCGGGATAGATAAGCTACCGAAATAAGTTAAACGATCTAAAGGCTTAACTGCTTTACACCATGTAAATGGTTCAAGAAGCGTTGGAAACATTTCGTATTACGAGGTGGAAAACCGCAGAATTTAAGCAATGTTGATTAGTCAAATCAGAAAACTGTGCATTTTGTTGGCGTCTTGATACCTAGAGTCGAACATAACAAATATGAAAATACTGATTGGTTCAACGTACCATGTTTAAACTAGCATCAGTAAATGGCTTTGAAGTTGTTGGAGTGATCTGAAAGAAATTGAAATCTATGAATTTTTTAATGAAACACCTAAAAGTTCAAAGTAACTTTGTGAAATTCATTTTTTATAGAAAATTTCTCAAGTAGTGTAAGCAGTTCATCTACAGTTCAGTTCCACACTGCCAAGAAAAAAGACTGATTTCTATTCAATGGAGATCAAAAGCTCAAGCTGCCTAACAATTTGATGTTGAATTTTAAGTTTAACTGAACAATTATTGAATATTATACCGTAAATTGACTAATTTAGGCACACGGATTTATTAGTCTGTTCATCCCATGTTAAAAGAACTCAGAGTTTCTATTACTCGAAATAAAGAACTGAATTATACATTGAGACAGTTATTAATTCTTTTACATGCTTAACAAAAAACAAAATTAAACAAAATGATGTAGAAAATTATGAACGGAGTTCCAAGTTGTTTATAATGCAGTTGAAATGTCACTGAGCAATAAAACACCTGGCCAAGGTCTCACCAGTTTCATGATGGTCGCTATTCAGTGAATTGCTAGACTTCGTATACTTATCGTCTAGACAATCGTTACAAAATGTCGCTTCACCATTTGTAATTCGACAGTCGAAGTGTTTAAAACGGGAATTTGGTACACCATAATATGACCCTGTAATCACAGACTCACAGAATGAAATAAGTTTTATAAGGAAAAATACTGATTCATAGAAACATTAAGTAGACTAGCAATTAGGTGAGTCTGATGGGTATTCGTGTAGGTTGTAAGCGATGTTCAAGCATACCATCTCATACAAATCAGAAAACAGTAAAAGGTTATAGTAGATATAAGTTGATGCTGAGAAAACGGCTTGGTTAAATAGGTACTTCAAGAAGCTAAATCAAATTAAACAGGAACGAATTCCAGTGTATACGTTGGCAATACACTTTCACTATTCTCAGAAGCGGGTTACTAGGATTTTTCACTTAAAGCGAAAGTAGGAAGTAAATAAGCAGTAAAATAACTTTGAAAGGCAGAAATTACTATTTTTATCATGTGCATTTGATCACGTTTATTCAACAGCACAACATGGAACATCAGTCAAAATAAAATATTTGTAACTTGACTGTAGACTTCATTTCATGTCATATATTTGTCATCAAAAATATGCAACTGAAAAGTTACTTGCAATGTTGACAATGAATCTTGAGCATTGAATATTGAATTTGTTGATCAATGTTCATGGTTTTGTGCTAATTCAGTAATTTTATGTATGCCATCGGTTATTCAAACTGGTGGTGTATTGGTATTGTAATTGTATAAGTGTATGAAATGGAGAATACGTGATGTTTATCGACTTATTGTGAAAGATTTGCAACTACCACTTCAATCAAAAAAGTTGTATAAAGCACGAAATCGACAGAAAATCCTGAAGCGCTTCACTACATATTGTATAACAAAGTTAATTGGATTTGCGTTTGAAATGTCAATATTACATGAAGCAAAAAGTAATATATATATATAAACCAAAAGTTTTTGGCATCTCGAATCATTCTACATAATAATGCTGTCCAGGATAATATTAAAATTTCGATATCTCAAATGAGAATAACTATTAACAGGACATGTTTTATTGAAAGAAACCTCTTCAAAATTATATCCAATTATAATAATTCAGAGTTTTCTATGATGAGAATTCAAGACAAGGGTAAACAAACAAATTGGAATGAGGATTAAACGACATCCACTCTGCGAGTTATCTAAATTCGAAAACTGAAGATCACATAACTCAAATGTTAAAGTCGGCATCTGAATTCATTTCGATCAACAGATAAGAACCTATCTTATTCTGTAAATATGCAACGATATTTCTATATTGCTTGTCAAATAATCAACAAAGATTATAACTGAGAATTATTTCGTCGGTAAAATTACAAAACAACGTTTACGAAGGTAACCAGCTAAGATCTCATTAAGAATGCCAACGCTTGAACAAGATCACAAACAAATGAAACAGTCATTCAAAAATATATGGGACTCACATATCTCAAGGACAGTTTTGTCTATAAAAATATCAGGTGAATTGTGCAAGTTATTTTCCGCCTGTTTCTGGCAAATGAAGCTCTCGAAATCATGGCAAAGTTTTTCATGTTCTTCCTCCGTATAAATATTCTTACAACCAAATTTGTTACATTTGTTACCTTCATAACAAAAAAAAACAAAAATATATTTCATACACAGCACAATTTATCATGGTATTCATTACACTGAACAATCATGGGTACAAACAAAAAAGCAAGAATAAAATGGTATATGTGTAACAAGTATTTTTGTATTAAGCGTCAAATTTTTAGGTTGAATAAAAAAAATGCAAAAACGGTGGTGCAATGAAGTAAATGAAAATCAATGAACGATATGTGTTTAGCGACACAAAGCATAAATATGCGAAACTCGATGGTTATTCAGTGTTGGAGTGTATTTTATCATTTTTGACCAGTCTTAGTGGAATGGACGATATGCGTGTATATTATGATAAGATATTCTGTCAGTTTACAGGCATTATTCTGGAGTATGTCAGTGAGTGAGTTTTACACGTTTCTCTGTATCATGACCGAATTTATCTGTATTACCAATGCAGTATGAGGTTTCACTTACAAGATAGATCAAAATCCCTAGATTTATTTATTTTCCTCTGTTGACGTCGCCGGATCTACTGGTTTATGTCATATATAATATACTTGTATTTCGTTATTTCGACTTCAGTTGAACGCGCACATACCATTTGTGCAGATATACTTTTAAATGGCAATTACAGTTGTGTGCGGGTGCATTTTCACATATAAACAGTCAATTCGGAATAAAATTTCTTGATAACCAGTTCATCATCTAACTATCCTTTATTATATGTGACTGAATACAAACATTTTCAGCAACGAATAAACAATTGTTCTTGACTTATTGAGTCGTATGATGAGTAAACAATTCATATATATACATCCTCTACTTCAGCTAGCCTTTTCGTTCGCTGATTCAATGATGATGAACGTGAATACTCAATTTTAACTTGAATAATCTAAACGTGGAGAATCGGAATCGGATTACATGTAGGTATTGCGATCGGTTTTATATTAAAGATATACGGCAGTGCAAAAAAAATAATCTAACTACACCAATCTGTGTTAACCGGTGATCTTACGATAGCGGAATTAGTCTTATAATTTTTTACTTGGCATATTATTCGAGGTCAACCGAACTTTTCAAACCGTAATTCTATCAGGAATAGGTCAACAGGAAAGCTGAAAAGCTTCTGAAGTATGAGGATAATGAACTGATGAACTAACATAGCAATTAAATTATTAATACCACAAATTTAATGTCATAAACACAATATTGAAAACACAAACATCAAAACATTTTTTAATATTAGCATAAACATATACATACCATTTGAATGATCGAGTTGAATTGTATCTGTCAGGTTTTCACCAAGTAAACTGATAAGGAGAAGAGCTGTAATGATTTTCTTGCGTTTGGATAATTCTGAAAGTAACATCTTGTTAAAGATAAGGAGGTTGTTAATATTCTTTTTAAAGCTGGTTATTTACATTTATATGAATTCTTCATTTGCCTACACAAATTATAGTATAAGAAATAGAAGAATGATACAAATGTTGAGGTGAAGCTGCTTAAAATAGATTTCATCTATCTAAACAAAAAAAACAATGAAAATTTTTTTCTATCAAATCTAAAATGAATAAATTTTTTTTCAAAATATGAAGTCGCTGTGTCTGAAATAATCAAGAATTCTATCATAGTATCTTAATTAGAGCACACTGAACAAACTACGTATATATGATATAGCTTTACATTATTTGAACTTTTGTCTATCTATAACAATAACAATACTAAATAACGCCTTCGAACAATTCTGGTTGAGTGGGGCCATATGTCTTACTATCTTCGTAATCTTTTACTTCAGGTGGTGTCCGTCAGGGCTGTCCACACTCTTCATTCGTCATCACAGAAGTTGAATGCAGCCTATATTCGGGATAACGTTAAACTCAACGAATTCAAATTAGATCTCAGAAATAGAAGGAAGGCCTTGCATAATATACTCAATATAGATGAAATAACCCTCGATAACAATTTGAAAATGATCAAGGAGGCAAACACTTCAATACGTCACAAGAAGCATCATCACAAATAATTTTTATCTGTTACTGCTCATGAAAAAATTGAACAAACGAGAAGGCAGCAATCAATGTAAACCAAAAATGAGCAGAGAAGATTAAGGCACGTGATGAATATACAGAAGCAAACAAAGAAATGATGAAGAGCGTCTGAGCTGAAGAACGAAAAGATGTGCAAGACCTAGCGGAAACGGATGCAGGAGAAGTGAATTTGAGAGAGTTGAAACATAAAACAAAGATTCTTGCTGAAAACTATTGCCAACCTGTGGGACTATTCAATAGCAGGGTGGTCCAAGTGCAACGAAACAGGTGGAGAGTGCAATTTAAGTAAATCTTGAATTGGCCAGATCCGCAGATCTCATTCCACATATGAAAAACAGAAGCAGACATCTTAATCGACGTTGACACAACAACAATTAAGGAGATTAGTATGGCCATCACACTGATCGAGAGCCGAAAAGCAGCAGGACCAGAAAACAATTCAGCAGAAGACGTGGAAGCTGAGTTGGCAGCTGCATCAAAAATATACATCAATATCTTCAACAAGATTTGAGATAACCAGTAAGTATTAACAGACCTTAAAAAATACTAAAGAAAATTTATCTCAGTGATTATGAGAACCAAAAAGACATCAATTCTCTCTCCATACATAGCAAAGTCTTCAAACAGTACTGATAAAAATAATGACAACATTTGAGACGCCTAAATGTGAATAGGCTTGGTTTCGTGCAGCGACTGATTTGCAACATGACGGATCATTTTGTAACAACCACACAAATAGAGCGCACGACACTACATTCACATCAGTGAATACGAAAGGCATCAGACAGCGTGGACTATGCAACAGTATTGATGCCATTTCGACATTATAGAACGTCCTAGAAGACTTTAAACATCGATGATAAATTAAACTCGCACGTCGAACCGCCGGCAGACCCCTTCAAGATGAAGATCTGTGTTTTCATGCAAAGTCGCATACTGTCAGTATTTATTTTTATCCTGGTGGTCGACTGGATTATATAAGTGTCTTCATCAAACAAAATACATAAGGACAAATTGACAGTAAGGTGCAATTCGACGAACTGAAATTCGCAGATGACCTGCCTAGTCTATTGTTCTAGCAATAGCAAATGCAAGAGAAGAAGGCCAGTGAGGCGTCCACCCGAGCATCATTAGCAGGCCTCAGCATAAATCAAGAAGAAATGAATGGTTTTCGTTCCAGAAGGTATCATCTGAAATAACGGCGAGCGACAGTGAACATTCATGTCGACCGCAGCAGCGCTTGCTATTAAAAAGGAGGGATAATGATGACGTTACACCCAAAGAGCTCGCCTAATAAATGCCTAATTTGTTACTACACCTTTGCGAGCATGAGTCGATCCCTTGTGATTTAATTCCTCACCGGTAGGTCCCTTAGCTGTGATAAGCCTTTGTGTATAAATAAAGAAGAATCGCGCGATTGTGCTGCGCGTCTGCAGAATGAAATATATACGTATGAATAGAAAATTATTTCATGGTTTTGGGATCGAGAAACCGTTCGTACTGAAATAAATTACAACATGTGTATTTATGAATGCAAGTTGGAATTAGTGAGAAAAAGAAGTGAAAAAAAATGATGTGCAAACAAAACGTAAGTGAATATAGGAAGACATATTACGGCAATTCAAAAACGCGCAATGAAACGCTGCAATATGAAAACAATGCATCTCGAACAGCAAAAGATTTCAAATTTTGTAGGCACATAATGAAATTATTTACATATATCAAAAACTCAATAGAAACAAAAACGAATAATAAAACCTAATGTATGCAATTGTGCAACCATGCAAATCGTTTGAACCCGAAAGCATTCATCCAGTCAAGATAAGCGTAATGAACGCCGAAACATCAAATTCGAAATGGATATGGGCATAATCAACTTTAAAATTAAATAATATAAGTCAAAAAAGCACAAAGTACTGTAACTATAATTTCGAAACGCAATGAATCGAACCTATAAAAAAACGAAAATATTATCATCTCAACATGCAATTAAACAGTATATCGAAATGCAGAACTGAGAGAATAGATAAGAACCTAATACATATTCACAAAGAAACCATTCAAAATGAATCTGACAGCATGTACTGATTCACTAAATTATACAAATCGTCAGTATTTCATATCATATTTGACGTCAATATATATGATACATAAAATCCATTCCCTCTCCGTCGAAAACATAAGTTAAACTGAAAACGCATAAATATACATATGTTGATGTGTGCTGATGAGCGTGTGCGTGTGCAAAGATAATTCGCATGGAGAGTTTGTTTATGACTAGATTAGAAATAATTCATAGATACATGAATAGACCAGCGAATGAAACATTGTCTTAGAGACAGAACTTGTGTTTAACTGATGCAGCGTTCTGTATCACTTCCATAAATAATTATATATATTTAAATAGATGAAACTAAAAATGAGCAGTGACTAATCTATTTTCGCGTTTCCGGGTGCATGCGTGGTACCATGATTCAACACAAATAATTATATAAATATTACTAATAATACTTTTGTGTAGGTTTGGGAAGTATTTCACTGGTGATTAGAATTCACACAACGTGTACATATATTTCTATGAATGTTGTGCGCCTGGGCTTCACTGGATGTAGCTGGTTTGTGCGGGTTTTCTGTAATGTGTTTGTCGATTGTGTCAACGTGTACGTTGTGTTCGCGTAATATATTACGAATAATAATTTTGTGTGTGTTATAGGAGTATTTCACTGGTGATTACAATTTACACAACGTGTAAGTATATTTAAGATTATTATCTGTACGTCGAAGCACTGAAATTCAAACATGGAAATGCGATAAATCGAATCTATAACAAAATACAAACATTATCATCTCAACATGCAATTAAACAGTCTATCGAAATGTAGAACTGAGAGAATAGATAAGAACCTAATACAATTTTATATATGAAGGCATTTTCACACAGAATGCATTCAAACCGAATCTGACATCATGTAACAATTCATTGAATCATACCACTCTCCAGTAATTCATATATTATTGACGTGAAAATATATGATTTATAAAATCAATTCACTGTCCGTAGAAAACACTGGAGAACATGAACACGCAGATATATATGTTGATGTGTGCTGCTGAGTGTTTGTTTGGAGAAAATTCGCAATGACAGTATGTTTATGACTATTTTACTAGTTATACATAGATAGTTGAATAGACAATCGAATGTAACTTTGCTTCAGAAACAGAACGTATGTTTAACTGATGCCGCTTTCTTTATCAGTTCCATTACTAGTTATATAGATTTAAATAGATGAAACTTCCATTGAGTAGTGATGAATCTGTTTATGCGTTTCCGGTTGCATGAGTGGTACTATTATAAATCACAAATAATTATATAAATATAACTTATAATTCTTTTGTGTAGGTTTGAGAAGTATTTCACCGGTGATTAGAATTCACACGATGTGTACATATATTTCTGTGTTTGTTGTGCGCCTAGGCTTCACTGGATGTAGCTGGTTTGTGCCGGTTTTCTGTAATGTGTTTGTCGATTGTGTCAGCGTGTACGTTGTGTTCGTGTATTATATTACTAATAATACTTTTGTGTATGTTTGAGGAGAATTTCACTGTTCGTTAGAATTCACCAAACAGTTCCATATATATCTGTGTGTGTTGTGCGCCTAGGCTTCACTGGATGTAGCTGGTTTGTGCCGGTTTTCTGTAATGTGTTTGTCGATTGTGTCAGCGTGTACGTTGTGTTCGTGTATTATATTACTAATAATACTTTTGTGTATGTTTGAGGAGTATTTCACTGGTGATTACAATTTACACAACGTGTACGTATATTTTTGTATATTTTTGTACGTCGAAGCACTGAAATTCAAACATGGAAATGCGATAAATCGAATCTATAACAAAATACAAACATTATCATCTCAACATGCAATTAAACAGTCTATCGAAATGTAGAACTGAGAGAATAGATAAGAACCTAATACATTTTTATATATGAAGGCATTTTCACACAGAATGCATTCAAAACGAATCTAACATCAAGTACTTATTCATTGAATCATACCACTCTCCAGTAATTCATATATTATTGACGTGAAAATATATGATTTTTAAAATCAATTCACTGTCCGTAGAAAACACTGGAGAACATAAACACGCAGATATATATATTGATGTGTGCTGCTGAGTGTGTGTTTGTTTGGAGAAAATTCGCAATGACAGTTTGTTTATGACTAGTTTACTAGTGATACATAGATACATGAATAGACAATCGAATGTAACTTTGATTTAGAGACAGAACGTACGTTTAACTGATGCCGCTTTCTTTATCAGTTCCATTACTAGTTATATAGATTTAAATAGATGAAACTACTAATGAGTAGTGATGAATCTGTTTATGCGTTTCCGGTTGCATGAGTGGTACCATTATACATCACAAATAATTATATAAATATAATTATTAATACTTTTGTGTCGGTTTGAGAAGTATTTCACCGGTGATTAGAATTCACACGATGTGTACATATATTTCTGTGTATGTTGTGCGTCTAGGCTTCACTGGATGTAGCTGGTTTGTGCCGGTTTTCTGTAATGTGTTTGTCGATTGTGTCAGCGTGTACGTTGTGTTCGTGTATTATATTACTAATAATACTTTTGTGTATGTTTGAGGAGTATTTCACTGTTCGTTAGAATTCACCAAACAGTTCCATATATATCTGTGTGTGTTGTGCGCCTAGGCTTCACTGGATGTAGCTGGTTTGTGCCGGTTTTCTGTAATGTGTTTGTCGATTGTGTCAGCGTGTACGTTGTGTTCGTGTATTATATTACTAATAATACTTTTGTGTATGTTTGAGGAGTTTTTCACTGGTGATTACAATTTACACAACGTGTACGTATATTTTTGTATATTTTTGTACGTCGAAGCACTGAAATTCAAACATGGAAATGCGATAAATCGAATCTATAACAAAATACAAACATTATCATCTCAACATGCAATTAAACAGTCTATCGAAATGAAGAACTAAGAGAATAGATAAGAACCTAATACAATTTTGATATATGAAGGCATTTTCACACAGAATGCATTCAAACCGAATCTGACATCATGTAACAATTCATTGAATCATACCACTCTCCAGTAATTCATATATTATTGACGTGAAAATATATGATTTATAAAATCAATTCACTGTCCGTAGAAAACACTGGAGAACATGAACACGCAGATATATATGTTGATGTGTGCTGCTGAGTGTGTGTGTTTGTTTGGAGAAAATTCGCAATGACAGTTTGTTTATGACTAGTTTACTAGTTATACATAGATAGTTGAATAGACAATCGAATGTAACTTTGCTTCAGAAACAGAACGTATGTTTAACTGATGCCGCTTTCTTTATCAGTTCCATTACTAGTTATTTTAGAATTCTTTTTGAATGTTTTGTTTTTGGGAAAATCCCTCCATGTTTACATATTTTTGCCATGACATGATGGATATTTTCTCTTGACATTTTTGGTATTTTATTTGATTCCAATTTGAGATTTTACCTTTGTATGTCGTTATTCTTTCCATATTTTGTACCTATATTGAAGTTTTTGTGTTTGGTTCTGAATTGTACATATATTGTTTAAATTTGATATAATATGGCTACCGCCACATTTTTGGATAGACGCAGTGGCTGCTGAACTTAGTGTCACTTACTAGCTATTGTAATAGATACTCTACGGAGTAATTTAGTCCTGGAAGAAACATAAACATCGTAAGTCTCTGTATTTCCATTTTTTATAACAATAGAGACGGTTTTCTCCTAGAATTTTCGGCTTTCTGATTTGGCTGGGACGGGGATCTAGGAGAATCTTACCGGTGTGTTTCTATTGGACGCGATTAGGACAGCCGCCGGCGAAATAAATTCTACAGTCTGATGTTTTTGCTTCTGGCGTGAATTATACTTGGAAATATTTACCAGAACGCAGATAATTTGGATCTGTTTGGATTATTAAGAATTACAAGGAAACATTTGTAATTTAATCGTTTATCGTACTAGACTTCCTTGGAGGAAGACGTTGGAACTACGTATCATTAATTTTGAACTGAAATTTGGATTTATTCTATTTTGTATCGTTAACGTCTTTGCTGGACTTTATTTATGATGTCAAACCGAAAAAAATCACACGTGAGGAGGGTGGAAGAGCTCGACGGATCACAGGGCTCTAGGCAAGTCGTTGACGATAAGCCTTTTATGGGTAACCCACATGTTATGTCTGATATTTATTATTGTAAGTCATCGATAGAGGGTTTAGAATTACCTAAGGTTGAACTTTCATATTTTGATGGAAGGTCTCGCGACTATTTTAAGCTCATACGACAGATAGAGACGTTTATAGAACCTCGAATCAAGGATGATCAAGTGCGTTTATTGTATTTAATTCATTATTGTAAGGGAAAAGCTAAAAATGCGATCGAAGGCTGTCTTATAATGGACCCGCAGGCGGGATATAAGAGAGCTAAGGTTATTTTAAAACAGCTTTTTGGGCAGTCACATGTGATAGCGCGAGAAACCTTAGAGGACTTATTTAGAACTGGGAATGTCGAATTTAATGATCCTGAATCATTGACGAACTTGGCCATTAAAATGCAGAATGCTTCTTTAACTTTAGAACAGTTAAATTGTACAGCCGAACTCTATGACTACTTTAGAACGAATAGTAAGGCTCCTACCTCGTCGAATGCAAGCCCAGTGGGCAGAGCTAGTATTCAAGTGGGACGAAGAGGAGAGAGAGCCCAATTTTAACGAATTGACGGAATTTATTATGTCTCGTGCTAAGATAGCTGGTAGTAGGTTTGGAAGATTAGCTTATCAGGCTAAAACAGGAAATAATAAGGAAGCTACTAGTGGTCTGCGTGCGAGACATTCGGATTCTTCGTTTCTACCTAAAGCATACTCGGAAGATAAGAGAATTGTCAATTATATCACGAAAGTATACCCTGATGAAGGACGAGTACGTGACCGTAACGATGTAAAGCCTCTTGATGCGTGTCCTAGTAAGAAGCCGGTTGATGTAACAGATAAGATGGCTTTTCTAAGTGTAGAAAAGAAAGAAAAAGGCGAAAAGTGTAGGCATCAAGATGGATCCGAAGTGTGTGACGATAAAAGCCTCTTAGCTGCTCGAAAAGCCTGGAACGGTAATTTGGATTCGAGTAATCAGAGGTTAGTGAGTTCAGCAAATATGAATAAAGCCCAGGCAGGATTGACTGAACGGAATAAAGCTTATTTTCGGAACACTTCAGTTAGGGTAAATTATATAACTGGACCTAGAGTAGCTTCTAGGATAAGTGATGGTGATACAGTAACGGTTAAGAAGCCTAGGAGACATGATGCTACTATTACTAAAAAGCCTGAACCTCATGCTCTTACGGATGCTACGATTAGCTATGGAAATAGTAGCCATCAGAACCTCAATAGTCACAGTGATAATAAGGATATAGAAAGTGTCAGCAGTCCACTTATAGGGACTAGTTTATCGACTTCATCGAGTGAGTCTCCTAGTGTTTCGACGCCACCGGACCTCGTCACGAAGGTTAAGTCGATTGAAGATGCACAAGGTTGTGCAATTGTAACTGTTCCTATTACGGTTGACCGTCAGCCGAGTGATGATGAGAAGAAAATGTTTGATGGTAACAGACAGTCTACAGTGCTGTGTGATGACGATGCTATTGTTGAGCATATGTCTTGTGCCGCGGAAACGGATGCTAATGTAGAACGGAATCATTTAGACGTTGATAATAAACTGGAAGTCACTGAGGTGACAAATGAGTTACCGACGATGATGAACACTGTTCAAACCTCCTCTGCATCAGGAGATGGAAGGATAAATATTGATCCTACTGTAGTGCCTCCACATATATTTCAGTTCTCTTACATCTAATTTGGTTAAGCCCTTTCGATTAATCTATTTAACCAAGCCATTTGTATAGCAACAACTCATATGTACCATTGTTATTTTTTATTATCTGCTTTGTATTAGCTTGTACGACTGAGCATTGCTTACGCTTACGCACTTACTCATCCTTTTCGCTTTAATGTTAATCTCTTAATTTTCCCATGAACTCACATGATTTGTATCGCTTGCTTTTGACCTTGTCAATCATTCGTCGCTTGTATTCATGTGTGTGCATATCTATTTCGCTTGTCATATGTCTGTCTTATTTTTATCGGACTATATATTCTTAGTCATACTCTATCTTTTTGAGTTGGCTCACTAGCCTTCTCCAATTCGCTCCGCTCGTTCGCTTGCATTGTAATCCAAAGAGTTGGCTCAACAGCCTTCTCCCATTCGCTTCTCCTCTTCGCTCATTCGCATATTCGCATATTCGCTCGCTAGTGTATCTGCTCAGTCTGTATGTGGTGTGCCTCGAATAAATGTATACGATACTTGGAGTTCACCTTCTGATTTATAAACGGAGCTATAAGAACACGCAGCCATCGGGCACACTACATAATGGTGAGCCCAACGTCAACAAAATTGGCCACTACATAATGGTGAGCTCTACGTCAGTGAAATCGGCCACCATCCATAATGGTGAGCCCAACGTCAACACAATTGGCCACCATACGTAATGGTGATCCCGCCGTTCTCAGAATGTTTCCTGATGCTGACGAAAAATCGAACGCTTCCAATTAGTTGGTAATTTCGACGTAGAATCGAATGCAATCATTCTTCCGTGCATTCGCTCGCCAGTGCACTACAAAATGGTTATCTCGACGTCAGCGAAATCGGCCACCATACAAAATGTTGAACCCGTCGTTCATTCATATCACTCCCAATTTGCTTCGCTCGATTCATTCGTCCATACGTCTTCACAGAAGATCAGTAAACTCTCACTACATAATTCGACGATTCCGATGACAAATCGAATATAACCAACCAGTTGGTAATTTCGAGGACAAATCGAACAGAACCACTAACTGGAAATCCCGACGCCATGCAACGACAAAGCAGTTCTCGTACTTAATGCATTAGCTGAACGAATCAAGCATTATCTTATCGTCATTTTGATTATGTACCAACTCGTCGCATTAATGTATTTCTCGAATTATCGCTATCATTATCGTATTAATGTGAGAAAACCATTTTTATGATTAATCATGATATTATGACAATAATGGAATTATCTTAATCGCTAATCGAATCGCATTTCGAATATTCTGTTCATGGCAGGACATTTGTAACTCACGGAATTATTTTACTTCTTTCGACAAAACGAACGACGTTCATGATTAAGGTGAGTTCGTTCCATTTATTTTGCCGTATCGCATTATCATGTTTCGAATGGCTTATCAAAGCAATGGCTCAACGACAATTATCGTCCTTTAATATTTCCGTGGCTATACGATTATCGCATTGGAGATATCTTCTATGTACTCGTCAGCTGCACGTACTCGAAAATCTTGCAGCCTGCTAAGTAAATTGGTGGTATGATCTTACGTACATGCACACGAAACAGCAGCTCAAGCAGTCGAGCGAACCTCCTGCACGCTGATATTAGCATGTTTTTCGACTACCCCAACGCTGGCAACGGTTTGCAACGCTATCATACACATAAGTTTGGAGTCATATACTCAATGGTAGTAACTTATGTTTTCGATATGCATTTGATTTCCATGCATCGCATCTGTACGCAGCCTTATTCTCCAAATTTTTTCCACGATAATCTCGACCGCAATTTCTTCACCTATCTGCAGCCACTCGATTTATCGATGAGCCTTACCGTAATGTCTATACGATTATCGAATTCCGTCCTAACTAGCATGCCTATATTAAATATTTTGCAGCATTTGTATTACATTTTCGTATCGTACAACTGCTCCTAATGTATTCTATTCGAAATCGATTATTTTTGCTCATAACCGCTTACCGTATATCTTTGATCTGTTACTATGCGAACTTACGAACGTACTCGGACAAGGTAACTTTAATTTTCGTACCTTTTGATGCATTCCGACTATTTCGATTTTTTTTTTTCTCGCAAACAAAGACATTTTCGTAACCTTGTTTGCTGGAAGGGGGCTATTGTAGTGCCTCCACATATATTTCAGTTCTCTTACATCTAATTTGGTTAAGCCCTTTCGATTAATCTATTTAACCAAGCCATTTGTATAGCAACAACTCATATGTACCATTGTTATTTTTTATTATCTGCTTTGTATTAGCTTGTACGACTGAGCATTGCTTACGCTTACGCACTTACTCATCCTTTTCGCTTTAATGTTAATCTCTTAATTTTCCCATGAACTCACATGATTTGTATCGCTTGCTTTTGACCTTGTCAATCATTCGTCGCTTGTATTCATGTGTGTGCATATCTATTTCGCTTGTCATATGTCTGTCTTATTTTTATCGGACTATATATTCTTAGTCATACTCTATCTTTTTGAGTTGGCTCACTAGCCTTCTCCAATTCGCTCCGCTCGTTCGCTTGCATTGTAATCCAAAGAGTTGGCTCAACAGCCTTCTCCCATTCGCTTCTCCTCTTCGCTCATTCGCATATTCGCATATTCGCTCGCTAGTGTATCTGCTCAGTCTGTATGTGGTGTGCCTCGAATAAATGTATACGATACTTGGAGTTCACCTTCTGATTTATAAACGGAGCTATAAGAACACGCAGCCATCGGGCACACTACACTACATCATGCTACTTAAGGTCTTCTGGAGACGACGAAATGTCAAAATTGGAAATCTCACCCTTGCATATTAGTTATGGGTCAAAAACTTCTGTTGATAAGTTGGCATCACGGACTTCATGGTATCTGCTGATCAGAGCAAGTGGTGGTGGATTGGCGACTCGTCCCCACGATAGAGAATGTAGTCCTTGGATAGGATATGACCAGTTTTGCGACGCGTTGTTCATGTTCGTATGGGTTAATTGGGGAAGGTTTATACTACCGTTAGGTCATTCCACGATAGATAGGGGAATCAAGGGCCTGATGGGAAAGTATAGGTATCTAGTTAGCGCGATAGGTCATATCCATGTTGGATGGCGGGTAGGCGTACTGCTGTAAGTCCTACACGTTATTCCGGTGTGGATTAGGGGATAACATGGGAACCCTAATTAAGGTTTCGTTAACGCTTGCTGTTTTCGCATGGAGGGATTTTGCGGGCCGGTGTAGAATTCTTTTTGAATGTTTTGTTTTTGGGAAAATCCCTCCATGTTTACATATTTTTGCCATGACATGATGGACTTTTTCTCTTGACATTTTTGGTATTTTATTTGATTCCAATTTGAGATTTTACCATTGTATGTCGTTATTCTTTCCATATTTTGTACCTATATTGAAGTTTTTGTGTTTGCTTCTGAATTGTACATATATTGTTTAAATTTGATATAATATGGCTACCGCCACATTTTTGGATAGACGCAGTGGCTGCTGAACTTAGTGTCACTTACTAGCTATTGTAATAGATACTCTACGGAGTAATTTAGTCCTGGAAGAAACATAAACATCGTAAGTCTCTGTATTTCCATTTTTTATAACAATAGAGACGGTTTTCTCCTAGAATTTTCGGCTTTCTGATTTGGCTGGGACGGGGATCTAGGAGAATCGTACCGGTGTGTTTCTATTGGACGCGATTAGGACAGCCGCCGGCGAAATAAATTCTACAGTTATATAGATTTAAATAGATGAAACTACTAATGAGTAGTGATGAATCTGTTTATGCGTTTCCGGTTGCATGAGTGGTACTATTATAAATCACAAATAATTATATAAATATAACTTATAATAGTTTTGTGTAGGTTTGAGAAGTATTTCACCGGTGATTAGAATTCACACGATGTGTACATATATTTCTGTGTTTGTTGTGCGCCTAGGCTTCACTGGATGTAGCTGGTTTGTGCGGGTTTTCTGTAATGTGTTTGTCTATTGTGTCAGCGTGTACGTTGTGTTCGTGTATTATATTACTAATAATACTTTTGTGTATGTTTGAGGAGTATTTCACTGGTGATCATAATTCACACAACAGGTCCATATATATCTGTGTGTGTTGTGCGCCTAGGCTTCACTGGATGTAGCTGGTTTGTGCCGGTTTTCTGTAATGTGTTTGTCGATTGTGTCAACGTGTACGTTGTGTTCGTGTATTATATTACTAATAATACTTTTGTGTAGGTTTGAGGAGTATTTCACTGGTGATTACAATTTACACAACGTGTAAGTATATTTAAGATTATTATCTGTACGTCGAAGCACTGAAATTCAAACATCGAATTTCGATAAACCGAATCTATAACAAAATACAAACATTATCATCTCAACATGCAATTAAAAAGTCTATCGAAATGTAGAACTGAGAGAATAGATAAGAACCTAATACAATTTTGATATATGAAGGCATTTTCACACAGAATGCATTCAAACCGAATCTGACATCATGTAACATTTCATTGAATCATACCACTCTCCAGTAATTCATATATTATTGACGTGAAAATATATGATTTATAAAATCAATTCACTGTCCGTAGAAAACACTGGAGAACATGAACACGCAGATATATATGTTGATGTATGCTGCTGAGTGTTTGTGTGGAGACAATTCGCAATGAGAGTTTGTTTATGACTAGTTTACTAGTTATACATAGATAGTTGAATAGACAATCGAATGTAACTTTGCTTCAGAAACAGAACGTATGTTTAACTGATGCCGCTTTCTTTATCAGTTCCATTACTAGTTATATAGATATTAATAGATGAAACTTCCATTGAGTAGTGATGAATCTGTTTATGCGTTTCCGGTTGCATGAGTGGTACTATTATAAATCACAAATAATTATATAAATATAACTTATAATAGTTTTGTGTAGGTTTGTGAAGTATTTCACCGGTGATTAGAATTCACACGATGTGTACATATATTTCTGTGTTTGTTGTGCGCCTAGGCTTCACTGGATGTAGCTGGTTTGTGCGGGTTTTCTGTAATGTGTTTGTCTATTGTGTCAGCGTGTACGTTGTGTTCGTGTATTATATTGCTAATAATACTTTTGTATATGTTTGAGGAGTATTTCACTGGTGATCATAATTCACACAACAGGTCCATATATATCTGTGTGTGTTGTGCGCCTAGGCTTCACTGGATGTAGCTGGTTTGTGCCGGTTTTCTGTAATGTGTTTGTCGATTGTGTCAACGTGTACGTTGTGTTCGTCTATTATATTACTAATAATAATTTTGTGTAGGTTTGAGGAGTATTTCACTGGTGATTACAATTTACACAACGTGTAAGTATATTTAAGATTATTATCTGTACGTCGAAGCACTGAAATTCAAACATGGAAATTCGATAAACCGAATCTATAACAAAATACAAACATTATCATCTCAACATGCAATTAAACAGTCTATCGAAATGAAGAACTGAGAGAATAGATAAGAACCTAATACAATTTTGATATATGAAGGCATTTTCACACAGAATGCATTCAGAAAGTCTCTGACATTAGGTACTAATTCATTGAATCATACCACTCACTCTCCAGTAAATCATATATTATTGACGTGAAAATATATGATTTATAAAATCAATTCACTGTCCGTAGAAAACACTGGAGAACATGAACACGCAGATATATATGTTGATGTGTGCTGCTGAGTGTGTGTGTTTGTGTGGAGACAATTCGCAATGACAGTTTGTTTATGACTAGACTACTAGTGATACATAGATAGATGAATAAACAAACGAATGTAACTTTGCTTCAGAAACAGAACGTATGTTTAACTGATGCCGCTTTCCTTATCAGTTCCATTACTAGTTATATAGATTTAAATAGATGAAACTACTAATGAGTAGTGATGAATTTGTTTATGCGTTTCCCGGTGCATGAGTGGTACCATTATTCATCACAAACATTTATATAAATATTATTAATATTACTTTTGTGTCGGTTTGAGGAGTATTTCACTGGTGATTAGAATTCACACAACGTGTACATATATTTCTGTGTATGTTGTGCTCCTAGGCTTCACTGGATGCAGCTGGTTTGTGCGGGTTTTCTCTAATAGGTTTGTCGATTGTGTCAGCGTGTACGTTGTGTTCGTGTATTATATTACTAATAATACTTTTGTGTAGGTTTGAGGAGTATTTCACTGGTGATTACAATTAACACAACGTGTACGTATATTTTTGTATATGTTTTGTACGTCGAAGCACTGAAATTCAAACATGGAAATGCCATAAATCGAATCTATAACAAAATACAAACATTATCATCTCAACATGCAATTAAACAGTCTATCGAAATGTAGAACTGAGAGAATAGATAAAAACCTTATACAATTTTGATATATGAAGGCATTTTCACACAGAATGCATTCAAACCGAATCTGACATCATGTAACAATTCATTGAATCATACCACTCTCCAGTAATTCATATATTATTGACGTGAAAATATATGATTTATAAAATCAATTCACTGTCCGTAGAAAACACTGGAGAACATGAACACGCAGATATGTATATTGATGTGTGCTGCTGAGTGTGTGTTTGTTTGGAGAAAATTCGCAATGACAGTTTGTTTATGACTAGTTTACTAGTGATACATAGATACATGAATAGACAATCGAATGTAACTTTGATTTAGAGACAGAACGTACGTTTAACTGATGCCGCTTTCTTTATCAGTTCCATTACTAGTTATATAGATTTAAATAGATGAAACTACTAATGAGTAGTGATGAATCTGTTTATGCGTTTCTGGTTGCATGAGTGGTACCATTATACATCACAAATAATTATATAAATATAATTAATAATACTTTTGTGTCGGTTTGAGAAGTATTTCACCGGTGATTAGAATTCACACGATGTGTACATATATTTCTGTGTATGTTGTGCGTCTAGGCTTCACTGGATGTAGCTGGTTTGTGCCGGTTTTCTGTAATGTGTTTGTCGATTGTGTCAGCGTGTACGTTGTGTTCGTGTATTATATTACTAATAATACTTTTGTGTATGTTTGAGGAGAATTTCACAGTTCGTTAGAATTCACCAAACAGTTCCATATATATCTGTGTGTGTTGTGCGCCTAGTCGTCACTGGATGTAGCTGGTTTGTGCCGGTTTTCTGTAATGTGTTTGTCGATTGTGTCAGCGTGTACGTTGTGTTCGTGTATTATATTACTAATAATACTTTTGTGTATGTTTGAGGAGTATTTCACTGGTGATTACAATTTACACAACGTGTACGTATATTTTTGTATATGTTTTGTACGTCGAAGCACTGAAATTCAAACATGGAAATGCGATAAATCGAATCTATAACAAAATACAAACATTATCATCTCAACATGCAATTAAACAGTCTCTCAAAATGTAGAATTGAGAGAATAGATAAAAACCTAATACATTTTTATATATGAAGGCATTTTAACGCAGAATGCATTCAAAACGAATCTAACATCAAGTACTTATTCATTGAATCATACCACTCTCCAGTAATTCATATATTATTGACGTGAAAATATATGATTTTTAAAATCAATTCACTGTCCGTAGAAAACACTGGAGAACATGAACACGCAGATATATATATTGATGTGTGCTGCTGAGTGTGTGTTTGTTTGGAGAAAATTCGCAATGACAGTTTGTTTATGACTAGTTTACTAGTGATACATAGATACATGAATAGACAATCGAATGTAACTTTGATTTAGAGACAGAACGTACGTTTAACTGATGCCGCTTTCTTTATCAGTTCCATTACTAGTTATATAGATTTAAATAGATGAAACTACTAATGAGTAGTGATGAATCTGTTTATGCGTTTCCCGGTGCATGAGTGGTACCATTATTCATCACAAATAATTATATAAATATAATTAATAATACTTTTGTGTCGGTTTGAGAAGTATTTCACCGGTGATTAGAATTCACACGATGTGTACATATATTTCTGTGTATGTTGTGCGCCTAGGCTTCACTGGATGTAGCTGGTTTGTGCGGGTTTTCTGTAATGTGTTTGTCGATTGTGTCAGCGTGTACGTTGTGTTCGTGTATTATATTACTAATAATACTTTTGTGTAGGTTTGAGGAGTATTTCACTGGTGATTACAATTTACACAACGTGTACGTATATTTTTGTATATGTTTTGTACGTCGAAGCACTGAAATTCAAACATGGAAATGCGATAAATCGAATCTATAACAAAATACAAACATTATCATCTCAACATGCAATTAAACAGTCTATCGAAATGTAGAACTGAGAGAATAGATAAGAACCTAATACAATTTTGATATATGAAGGCATTTTCACACAGAATGCATTCAAACCGAATCTGACATCATGTAACAATTCATTGAATCATACCACTCTCCAGTAATTCATATATTATTGACGTGAAAATATATGATTTATAAAATCAATTCACTGTCCGTAGAAAACACTGGAGAACATGAACACGCAGATATATATGTTGATGTGTGCTGCTGAGTGTGTGTGTTTGTGTGGAGAAAATTCGCAATGACAGTTTGTTTATGACTAGTTTACTAGTTATACATAGATAGATGAATAGACAATCGAATGTAACTTTGATTTAGAGACAGAACGTACGTTTAACTGATGCCGCTTTCTTTATCAGTTCCATTACTAGTTATATAGATTTAAATAGATGAAACTACTAATGAGTAGTGATGAATCTGTTTATGCGTTTCCCGGTGCATGAGTGGTACCATTATTCATCACAAATAATTATATAAATATAATTAATAATACTTTTGTGTCGGTTTGAGAAGTATTTCACCGGTGATTAGAATTCACACGATGTGTACATATATTTCTGTGTATGTTGTGCGTCTAGGCTTCACTGGATGTAGCTGGTTTGTGCCGGTTTTCTGTAATGTGTTTGTCGATTGTGTCAGCGTGTACGTTGTGTTCGTGTATTATATTACTAATAATACTTTTGTGTAGGTTTGAGGAGTATTTCACTGGTGATTACAATTTACACAACGTGTACGTATATTTTTGTATATGTTTTGTACGTCGAAGCACTGAAATTCAAACATGGAAATGCGATAAATCGAATCTATAACAAAATACAAACATTATCATCTCAACATGCAATTAAACAGTCTATCGAAATGTAGAACTGAGAGAATAGATAAGAACCTAATACAATTTTGATATATGAAGGCATTTTCACACAGAATGCATTCAAAACGAATCTAACATCAAGTACTTATTCATTGAATCATACCACTCTCCAGTAATTCATATATTATTGACGTGAAAATATATGATTTATAAAATCAATTCACTGTCCGTAGAAAACACTGGAGAACATGAACACGCAGATATATATATTGATGTGTGCTGCTGAGTGTGTGTTTGTGTGGAGAAAATTCGCAATGACAGTTTGTTTATGACTAGTTTACTAGTGATACATAGATAGATGAATAGACAATCGAATGTAACTTTGATTTAGAGACAGAACGTACGTTTAACTGATGCCGCTTTCTTTATCAGTTCCATTACTAGTTATATAGATTTAAATAGATGAAACTACTAATGAGTAGTGATGAATCTGTTTATGCGTTTCCCGGTGCATGAGTGGTACCATTATAAATCACAAATAATTATATAAATATAACTAATAATACTTTTGTGTAGGTTTGAGAAGTATTTCACCGGTGATTAGAATTCACACGATGTGTACATATATTTCTGTGTATGTTGTGCGCCTAGGCTTCACTGGATGTAGCTGGTTTGTGCGGGTTTTCTGTAATGTGTTTGTCGATTGTGTCAGCGTGTACGTTGTGTTCGTGTATTATATTACTAATAATACTTTTGTGTAGGTTTGGGAGTATTTCACTGGTGATTACAATTTACACAACGTGTACGTATATTTTTGTATATGTTTTGTACGTCGAAGCACTGAAATTCAAACATGGAAATGCGATAAATCGAATCTATAACAAAATACAAACATTATCATCTCAACATGCAATTAAACAGTCTATCGAAATGTAGAACTGAGAGAATAGATAAGAACCTAATACAATTTTGATATATGAAGGCATATTCACACAGAATGCATTAAAACCGAATCTGACATCATGTACTAATTCATTGAATCATACCACTCTCCAGTAATTCATATATTATTGACGTGAAAATATATGATTTATAAAATCAATTCACTGTCCGTAGAAAACACTGGAGAACATAAACACGCAGATATATATATTGATGTGTGCTGCTGAGTGTGTGTTTGTTTGGAGAAAATTCGCAATGACAGTTTGTTTATGACTAGTTTACTAGTGATACATAGATACATGAATAGACAATCGAATGTAACTTTGATTTAGAGACAGAACGTACGTTTAACTGATGCCGCTTTCTTTATCAGTTCCATTACTAGTTATATAGATTTAAATAGATGAAACTACTAATGAGTAGTGATGAATTTGTTTATGCGTTTCCCGGTGCATGAGTGGTACCATTATTCATCACAAATAATTATATAAATATAATTAATAATACTTTTGTCTATATATTTCTGTGTGTGTTGTGCGCCTAGGCTTCACTGGATGTAGCTGGTTTGTGCGGGTTTTCTGTAATGTGTTTGTCGATTGTGTCAACGTGTACGTTGTGTTCGTGTATTATATTACTAATAATACTTTTGTGTCGGTTTGAGGAGTATTTCACTGGTGATTACAATTTACACAACGTGTACGTATATTTTTGTATATGTTTTGTACGTCGAAGCACTGAAATTCAAACATGGAAATGCGATAAATCGAATCTATAACAAAATACAAACATTATCATCTCAACATGCAATTAAACAGTCTATCGAAATGTAGAACTGAGAGAATAGATAAGAACCTAATACAATTTTGATATATGAAGGCATATTCACACAGAATGCATTCAAAACGAATCTAACATCAAGTACTAATTCATTGAATCATACCACTCTCCAGTAATTCATATATTATTGACGTGAAAATATATGATTTTTAAAATCAATTCACTGTCCGTAGAAAACACTGGAGAACATAAACACGCAGATATATATATTGATGTGTGCTGCTGAGTGTGTGTTTGTTTGGAGAAAATTCGCAATGACAGTTTGTTTATGACTAGTTTACTAGTGATACATAGATACATGAATAGACAATCGAATGTAACTTTGATTTAGAGACAGAACGTACGTTTAACTGATGCCGCTTTCTTTATCAGTTCCATTACTAGTTATATAGATTTAAATAGATGAAACTACTAATGAGTAGTGATGAATCTGTTTATGCGTTTCCCGGTGCATGAGTGGTACCATTATTCATCACAAACATTTATATAAATATTATTAATATTACTTTTGTGTCGGTTTGAGGAGTATTTCACTGGTGATTAGAATTCACACAACGTGTACATATATTTCTGTGTATGTTGTGCGCCTAGGCTTCACTGGATGCAGATGGTTTGTGCGGGTTTTCTGTAATGTGTTTGTCGATTGTGTCAGCGTGTACGTTGTGTTCGTGTATTATATTACTAATAATACTTTTGTGTAGGTTTGAGGAGTATTTCACTGGTGATTACAATTTACACAACGTGTACGTATATTTTTGTATATGTTTTGTACGTCGAAGCACTGAAATTCAAACATGGAAATGCGATAAATCGAATCTATAACAAAATACAAACATTATCATCTCAACATGCAATTAAACAGTCTATCGAAATGTAGAACTGAGAGAATAGATAAGAACCTAATACAATTTTGATATATGAAGGCATTTTCACACAGAATGCATTCAAACCGAATCTGACATCATGTAACAATTCATTGAATCATACCACTCTCCAGTAATTCATATATTATTGACGTGAAAATATATGATTTATAAAATCAATTCACTGTCCGTAGAAAACACTGGAGAACATGAACACGCAGATATATATATTGATGTGTGCTGCTGAGTGTGTGTTTGTGTGGAGAAAATTCGCAATGACAGTTTGTTTATGACTAGTTTACTAGTGATACATAGATACATGAATAGACAATCGAATGTAACTTTGATTTAGAGACAGAACGTACGTTTAACTGATGCCGCTTTCTTTATCAGTTCCATTACTAGTTATATAGATTTAAATAGATGAAACTACTAATGAGTAGTGATGAATCTGTTTATGCGTTTCCGGTTGCATGAGTGGTACCATTATACATCACAAATAATTATATAAATATAATTAATAATACTTTTGTGTCGGTTTGAGAAGTATTTCACCGGTGATTAGAATTCACACGATGTGTACATATATTTCTGTGTATGTTGTGCGCCTAGGCTTCACTGGATGTAGCTGGTTTGTGCGGGTTTTCTGTAATGTGTTTGTCGATTGTGTCAGCGTGTACGTTGTGTTCGTGTATTATATTACTAATAATACTTTTGTGTAGGTTTGAGGAGTATTTCACTGGTGATTACAATTTACACAACGTGTACGTATATTTTTGTATATGTTTTGTACGTCGAAGCACTGAAATTCAAACATGGAAATGCGATAAATCGAATCTATAACAAAATACAAACATTATCATCTCAACATGCAATTAAACAGTCTATCGAAATGTAGAACTGAGAGAATAGATAAGAACCTAATACATTTTTATATATGAAGGCATATTCACACAGAATGCATTCAAAACGAATCTAACATCAAGTACTTATTCATTGAATCATACCACTCTCCAGTAATTCATATATTATTGACGTGAAAATATATGATTTTTAAAATCAATTCACTGTCCGTAGAAAACACTGGAGAACATAAACACGCAGATATATATATTGATGTGTGCTGCTGAGTGTGTTTGTTTGTGTGGATACGATTCGCAATGACAGTTTGTTTATGATAAGTTTACTAGTGATGCAAATTTACATGAAAAGACTGTAGTTACTCCACATATATTTCACTTCTCTCACATCTTACTGGGTTAAGCCCTTTCGATTAATTTATTTAACCAAGCCATTTGTAAAACAATAACTTATATGTACCATTGGTATTTTTTATTATCTGGTTTGTATGAGCTAGTATGACTGAGCATTGGTTAACGCCTATGCACATATGCATCCTATTCGCTTTAATATTAATCTCTTTAATACCACGATGACTCAGACATTTTCCTTTGTAAACATACGAACATTTTTATCTTATTAATTCATTCGCACATTCTCATATTCGCTCGCTAGTCTGTCTGCCCGGTCTGTCTGTGGTCTGCTGTTATTAATTGTGGTGTGCTTCAATAAACGTATACGATACTTGGAATTCATCTTCTGATGTATTAACCGTCAGACGTCATTTGGATAAGGTAGTCTGAACGAGCTTATTACGAAACGTAAGAACACGCATTAAGCCGGCACACTACAACCTGGTAATTCCGATGTTCTCAGGATAATTCCGGATACTGACGAAAAATCGACGCTTCCAACAAAATTGGTAACCTCGACGCTCCCAGGAATAATTTGCTGATATCCACGACAGACCAAAAACGACGACCACAAATCGAACGCGTCCGCAATATCACTATTTCGATACGAATTACCATTGTGGATTAAATTAACATTTTGGATTATTATCATTGTCATATCGTTATTGCATGACAATTATTTCATAAACATTATTTGACATATTTTGAAAATATTAACAATTACGAATTACGTCATTATACATAAAACTGTTTTACTGCTGCATTTTAGTAAGTCTGTTCCGTGTTGTAACCTTTTATTAATTGTTGTTAACATCATTATCGTCCATCTAATTTCATCCCCTTATTTTTTTTTTAATTTATTCGCGTGCTATAAATTGTACAATAACATGTCTTCAGTTAACGAAACAAGTCTGCCACAAGTGGCGTCCGTGAGGTCCCTTAATATTGCTATTCCTCCATTTAGTGTTGCCGACAGAATTTACGAAAGAACGGAAACACCGAATCCACAGGTACACCACACACCAATAAATGGTGAAATTGAAGAGTTAAAAAAAATGATTCGTATTTTACGCCAAAAGCTGACGAACCTAACGCGAAACGACAGACCACAAAGATAGTCACGAATTATTTCGAATGACAGAAACCGATCACGCTCTAGGGAACCATCTGCTCCCACGATATGTTGGTATCACCAGACGTACGGCAGAAGAGCTCGGAAATGTAGACTGCCATGCACATTTAAAGCTTATACAATAGGGAAACGATCCCGTCGATCGTCGGTAACTGCTGCAACGACTCACGTAGCTCCTAAAAACAGTCGTCTATTTTACGTCCAGGACAAGACAACTGGTGCTCAATTCTTAGTCGACACAGGAGCAGAAATAAGTGTTGTGCCACCCGTTAGTAATGAACGACGAAATGTCAATACGGCACTTACTTTGAAAGCAGCAAACAAATCCGACATAAAAACATACGGAAAGCGAAAAATAACTTTAGATTTCGGCCGAAACATTTCACTTCGATGGGAATTTGTGATAGCAGACGTATCCGTACCTATAATCGGTATTGATTTCCTGAAGAATTTCGACTTATTAGTAGATTCGCGACGAAACCAGCTCTTGAACACAAACCGTACGGTAGTGATAAGAGGAATAATCACTGATCATGAATATATGAATTTAGTAGTGTCAGGAGACAAAAACGATCCATATAAATCGCTACTAAACGAATACGCTGACCTGACAAAAGTGTCTTACGATAATACCGATCTCAAACATACGGTGCAACATTATATTGCAACGAAAGGTGCACCTTGTAACGCGAGACCACGACGCCTGGACCCGAAAAGGTTAAACGTTGCGAAACAAGAATTTGACAAAATGATGAAACTTGGCATAATACGGCCATCTAGTAGCCCATGGGCATCTCCGTTACACATGGTACTAAAAAAGAACGGAGAGTACAGACCATGTGGAGATTACCGAGCACTCAATAAACAAACTGTGGCAGATAGATATCCAGTGCCACATATCCACGACATGACTAACAATATGGATGGCGCCACTATCTTTTCGAAAATTGACCTCGTTAGGGCTTATTACCATATTCCCGTGGCGCATGAGGATATACCGAAAACGGCTGTAATCACTCCATTCGGATTATTCGAATTTTTGCGAATGCCGTTCGGATTAACTAATGCCGCACAAACCTTCCAGAGATTCATCGACCAGGTTGTTAGAGGTTTGTCAGGCGTATATGTGTACATCGACGATATACTTGTAGCTAGTGCTACACCGGAACAACATCTACAACAACTAAGACAGTTGTTCAATAAACTTCAAGAGCACGGTATTGCCATCAACGTTAAGTAATGTGAATTTGGTAAGAAATCACTGCAATTTCTAGGACACATAATAAATTCTCAAGGTATCACACCAGTCCCATCAGAAGTTGCAGCTATTCGTGACTATCCGTTGCCCGAAACAAAGAAGAAATTACGACGATTTCTCGGACTGATTAACTACTAAAGACGATTCATTCCGAACTGCGCGGCAATATTGCAACCGTTAACAGACGCTTTGCGTGGACGTGCCCGAACATTTCACTTGTCACCAGACGCCATACAGGCATTCGAGAACGCTAAACGCGTGCTAAATGAAAAGACAATATTGGTACGACGAAAAAACGAAGCTCCATTAGCCGTCATGACTGACGCGTCGAACATCGCTGTTGGAGCCGTAGTACAGCAGTTCGTAAACGACACATGGGAACCGATTTCATTCTTTTCTAAAAGATTAAGTCCCACGCAAACGAGATACAGCACGTTCGGAAGAGAACTGCTTGCAATTTATTTGACAATAAAGCACTTTCAACATATGCTTGAGGGTACCATTTTCACAGTGTACACAGATCATAAACCCCTCACGAAAGCATTAAACGCCAAGCACGACAACTATTCGCCGAGGGAAATTCGACAATTGGAGTTTATTTCCCAATTTACTTCTGACATACAATATATTAAAGGCCATGCTAACGAAGTAGCAGATGCATTATCAAGAACGATGATTAACGCTCTCATCCAAACCGACATTGATTATCATAAACTAGCAGCGTTGCAAAATATGGACGTAGAGCTAAATAGACTAAGATCATCCAATACAACTTCTTTAGTACTCCGATAAACTCTGTTCGGCAAAGTGAACATAATCTGTGATATTTCTGCAGGCAGACCACGACCGTTTATTCCGGAGCCATTTAGACGAAATGTTTTCGAAACTATGCATAATATATCACATCCTGGAATTAAGGCAACGATCAGTCTGATCAGCGACCGTTTCGTATGGCCAAATATGAACCGAGATGTTCGCAACTGGACACAGGCATGTATTAAATGCCAGGAAGTTAAAGTTCATCGTCACACAAGTTCCGCAGTAAGTCCATTCCGTCACCCAGACAGCCGATTCGAGCACATACATGTCGATATTGTGGGACCACTGCCAATTTCAAATGGTTTCAGCTATATTTTTACCTGCATAGACAGATTCACGCGATGGCCTGTAGCGGTGCCCATAAAAGACATTTCAGCAGAGACCATAGCCAAAACCTTTGTCGAACATTGGATCTCATATTATGGAGTCCCTGCTCATATCACAACCGATAGAGGAGCCCAATTTGAAAGTCGCCTCTTTCAACAACTCACAGAGCTGCTCGGCATTAAACGCATACGCACAACCTCCTACCACCCGATGGCAAATGGTATGGTAGAGAGATTACATCGACAACTGAAAGCATCTCTTACAGCTGTTATTAACAACAATGACTGGGCCAACAAGCTTCCATTAGTCATGTTGAGTTTAAGATCGACGGTTAAAAGAGACATAGGATGTTGCCCTGCAGAGTTAGTTTACGGAACTACCCTACGTCTACCAGGAGAGTTGTTCATCTCAAGTAAGATTGTTCCAACTGATATAACTAACTACGTACGTCGTCTAAAAGACCACATAAGCGATCTAAGAATAACGCTTCCGCAGGAGAATCAACATCGAGTATATATTCCGAAGCAACTAAGCGATACCTCCTATGTATTTATCAGGAGAGATTTTGTGCGACGTCCCTTACAACCAACCTACGATGGTCCTTTTAAAGTTATCGACAGAAACGATAAAACTATCACCGTAGATAAAGCTGGAAAAACGGATGTAGATAGCATCGACAGAGTCAAACCAGCTTTCGTCGAAGGCGAAGAACAGCCAATAAACGAAAACCCATCGAAAGCCATAGAATCACCGAAATTTGAGCTTAAACCCTCTGAAGCTGCAACACAGAAAACAGAAGGAAGCCCACCAACGACCAGATATGGACGAAGAGTCAGGTGACCGCAAAGATATATAGCTACAATTTTGAACTGATAATTCTTCTTACCATTTCGAACACATTTCTTTTGCTTCGCATCTGTACGTCGAAAATTCTAATTTATCTATTATTGCCTTCGATACATTTAGTGTATTTCGAAATTGAGATGTTACCCTTAAAACATTGCTATACTTTTGTTTGATCTTCTATTCCTTTGCGACCTCACGAACGTATACGAATAGAATAACTTTAACTTTCGAAACTTTTGATGTTTTCCGACAATTTTGATTTCTTTTCTAGCAAACAAAGACATTTTCGTAACCTTGTTTGCTGGAAGGGGGCTATTGTAGTGCCTCCACATATATTTCACTTCTCTCACATCTTACTGGGTTAAGCCCTTTCGATTAATTTATTTAACCAAGCCATTTGTAAAACAATAACTTATATGTACCATTGGTATTTTTTATTATCTGGTTTGTATGAGCTAGTATGACTGAGCATTGGTTAACGCCTATGCACATATGCATCCTATTCGCTTTAATATTAATCTCTTCAATACCACGATGACTCAGACATTTTCCTTTGTATATATACGAACATTTTTATCTTATTAATTCATTCGCACATTCGCATATTCGCTCGCTAGTCTGTCTGCCCGGTCTGTCTGTGGTCTGCTGTTATTAATTGTGGTGTGCTTCAATTCATCTTCTGATGTATTAACCGTCAGACGTCATTTGGATAAGGTAGTCTGAACGAGCTTATTACGAAACGTAAGAACACGCATTGAGCCGGCACACTACAAGACAAGCGAATGTAACTTTGTTTGAGAGACAGAACGTATGTTTAACTGATGCCGCTTTCTTTATCAGTTCCATTACTAGTTATATATGTTTCAATACACGAATCTAATAATGAGTAGTGATGAATTTGTTTATGCGTTTCCCGGTGCATGAGTGGTACCATTATTCATCACAAACATTTATATAAATATTATTAATATTACTTTTGTGTCGGTTTGAGGAGTATTTCACTGGTGATTACAATTTACACAACGTGTACGTATATTTTTGTATATTTTTGTACGTCGAAGCACTGAAATTCAAACATGGAAATGCGATAAATCGAATCTATAACAAAATACAAACATTATCATCTCAACATGCAATTAAACAGTCTCTCAAAATGTAGAACTGAGTGAATAGATAAAAACCTAATACATTTTTATATATGAAGGCATTTTAACGCAGAATGCATTCAAAACGAATCTAACATCAAGTACTTATTCATTGAATCATACCACTCTCCAGTAATTCATATATTATTGACGTGTTGATGAGTTCTGCTGAGTGTGTGTTTGTTTGGAGACAATTCGCAATGAGTGGTACCATTATACATCACAAATAATTATATAAATATAACTAATAATACTTTTGTATTGGTTTGAGGATTATTTCACTGGAGGTTAGAATTCCCCTAATTTGTACATATATATCTGTGTATGTTGTGCGCCTAGGCTTCACTGGATGTAGCTGGTTTGTGCCGGTTTTCTCTAATGTGTTTGTCGATTGTGATAGCGATTGAGGAGATCAGACAAATCAAGAGTGGCAAAGCAGCAGGACCAGACAACATTTCAGCAGAGGCAATGAAAGCAGATGTAGAAGCAAGTGAGTAAATATTTCACATCCTATTCAAGAAGATTTGAGATGAGGAACAAATACCATCAGATTGAAAATAAAGATACTTGATCAAAATACCAAAGAAAGGCGATCTCAGCATGTGTAACAATTACAGAGGCATGGTATCGACTGCACGGTAAGGACGCAGCTGGACGATCTGGACTTCGCAGATGACCTGACTCTTCTGTCGCACACGCAACAACAAATGCAACAGAAAACGACCAGTGTAGCAGCAGCCTCTGCAGCAGTAGATCTCAACATACATAAAGGAAAAAGCGAAATTCTCCGATGCAACACAAAATGCACCAATCAAATCGCTCTTGATGGAGATGACTTGGAGGACGTTAACACCTTTATATATCTCGGCAGCATCATCGACGAGGAAGGTGGATCCGACGCAGATCTGAGGGCGCGGAATCGCAAAGCAACGTCTGTATAACTACAAATGAAAAATATCTGGAACTCCAAACAAGTGTGAAAACTACAGAGGCATCTCTCTTCTTTCAATACCAGGCAAAGTCTTCAACAGGGTGTTTCTAAACAGAATGAAGAACTTCGTAGACGCCTAACTTGGAGATCAACAGGCTGGTTTTCGTAATGATCGATCGTGTACTGACCAAATTGCTATATTGCGGATCATTGTGGAACAATTAATTTCATGTAATCCACCACTCTACATCAACTACATTGACTACAAGAAAGCAGTTGATAGCGTGGACAGGAAAAATCTGTGGAGGCTTCTTCGACACTACAGTGTGCCTGAGAAAATTGCCAACGTCATACGGAATTCTTATGATGGATTCAAATGAAAATCTTACACGAAGGACAGCTAACAGACTCTTTCGAAGTGAAGACTAGTGTCTGGCAATGTTTCTTACTCTCGTCCTTTCTCGTTCTCTTGGTCATCGACTGGATTATGAAGACGTCAACATCTGGAGGGAAGCACGGTATCAACTGGACAGTTAGGACGCAGCCGGACGATCTGGACTTCGCAGATGACCTGGCTCTTCTTTCGCACATGCAACAACAAATGCAAGAGAAGACGACCAGTGTAGCAGCAGCCTCTGCAGCAGTAGGTCTCAACATACATAAAGGAAAAAGCGAAATTCTCCGATGCAACACAAAATGCATCAACCAAATTTCTCTTGATGGAGATGCCTTGGAGGACGGTAACACCTTTAAATATCTGGGGAGCATCATCGACGAGGAAGGTGGATCCGACACAGATGTGAGGACGCGGATTGGCAAAGCAATGGCTGCATTTCTACAATTGAAAAATATCCTTAACTCCGAACAACTTTCAACCGAAACCAAAATAAAGATTTTCAGTACAAATATAAAGACAGTTCTACTGTATGGAGCGGAAACATGGAGAACTATCAAGATAAAAGTGTTTATTAACTGCTGTCTACGCAAATTAATTCGGATTCGTTGGCCACACACCATCAACAACAACGTACTGTGGGAGAGAACAAACCAGATTCCAGTGGAGGGGGGAATCAGGAAGAAGCGGTGGAAGTGGATAGGACACACACTACGAAAAGCACCTAATTGCGTCACGAGACAAGCACTCAGATGGGACTCTCAAGGCAAAAGGAAAAGAGGAAGGCCAACGAATACATTACGCTGGGAAATTGAGAAAGATATAAGAGAAATGAACAAGAACTGGAAAGAGAAGCCGAGGACAGAGTTGATTGGTGAAAACTGGTGAGCGGCCTATGCTCCATTGAGAATAAAAGGCGAAAGTAAATAATTAAGTAAGCCAATCTCAAAATTGAACACAAGATTTTCATTTTCGTATCCTGCGCTCAACCATAAAACTACTGAGCGAAACTTTTTAGTGGTGTTCATGCAGAAGTGTGATCCATTCAAGACACTGCTCAATCACATTAGATTTTCTTTTGTCATTTTATTTTGTTACCTTGTTTAGTCGATACACGTCTGAACTCGAAACATTCTCACATTCCTCAAATGTGAATTCTTAAGCAAGAAAATAAAAGTGAAAGATAAATTCTACTTCACTGCCGAGTCGTATTTCTAGTTTCTGACTGATGTATATAAATTACTCCACCCCAGAAACTAAAGTCGTTTCTCTAAGTACAATATGCATTCGTTCGAAAGTACATTCTACAAGGCAATCAGAAGATTTCACTAGGCATTCTGCCATTGTATCTCGATCAAAGCTATTTATTCAACTGCTGATTTATCTGTTCTCATATTTTAACTGATTGATAAGTTTTACAATACTAACTAGGAAATTATCTTCGTTATTTTTGTTTTCTTCTTTCTTTTAAAAGCTGAGACAAGACTTTGCAAAAGGTTTCAATCTAAACAATGTGTCATGCTTAGTCATTGGGTAGGACGGAAAAACACTACCTAGATCACACTTGAGAGCATATCTTTGCAATCTATATTAAGGGGCAGAGTTTTGGACGTTTGTGTTTTGACGCATTGGAAAACATCAATCATTCATTGATGGACCATCATTGGATACCTGAATGCATTGGACGGCCGTTTCGTCCTTATATGGGACTCATCAGCAGTGCGAATCCACGACTCCTGCACCTCGCCGGATGCGAACTCGCGACGTTCGATAATGTTCGGGAATACCTTAACATCGGACAAGTTGCCTGGCATTAAACGGTGTTAATGTGTAACTCTGATTGATCTAGGGATTTTGCGCAACCTCACTCATTTTTTTTTGGTAGTAACTGCCTACGCCCGACAGGATTGTACTCAATAAGTCACGTTTGCCCGACTAGAACTCAGAGAATTTCCTCCCGACGCTAGTCAGTAGTGTGCAGTGTTACGATATTTCGGGGCAGAGTTTTTACACATTTGCACACAACAATCAATCGTTGTTATATATTCATTAACCCAGATATATCTGTACTGCACCATTGATAAGCAAAATGAATATAATTCATCAGTCAATATATGGACAAGTATTTGAAGGGCAGCATTCGCACAACTTAATAACATTTGGCCGTTATAAGAAATATCAACCAATTACTATGTCACAGTTTTTTAGAATAATGTCGAGATAGTGATAAAATATGTGACGGAAACCAAGAGAACCATCGATGCCATCTGCTACAGAATATAAATGTTCATTTCATTATCAGCTGCTGACACAAAAGTCTGAGGATTTTTCGGTCAAACATCATTTGCCACGACCTAGCGAGGCAAAGTGCAGACTAGATTCTACTGAAACAGGTAATCTAAAGAAACTTCACCGGTTCTGGATACCACTATAAACAAGGAAATCTCGCAAATCCGTCACAACTAAAGGAGAGACAGAAATAAAAATAACAAAATATAATTTGTTGAAACTGAAAATAAAGTTGTAAAAAATAAAAGTAGAAGTTTCAATAAGTAAATACGATTGGGTCAGTTTTCTTAACAACAATTTTACAGCTCATGTTTAGCTGGTTGATAACTTGCACATTAGCGTAATTTTATAGTTCCTAATCCCCAATACAAACAAGAAAAATGCGACGACAGCCAAACATGCGTGCGAAGAACACAAAAATTTGTATACGAATCGCAACAGAAAACAGTCAGTCGTGACTCAAACCTTAAATTACGAAGAATCTAGAAATCTTTTCATGAAGTGAGGTGTGAAGATTTTAATCAAAGCATTTTTTGATAAAAAATTGCCTTTCATTGTATTCACTCTGATTTACAAATCACTCAGCATCTTTGTGAATTCCACCAAATTCATGTCGTCTAATGTCACCTTCATTTCCGATTATTTATCGTCGTCTTTTTCATTGTTGATGGGCCAACCGCGCTGGATGACTTTCACTAGTACTTCTTATTTTTCCTTTTTGATGGATGCTCTGATGATGCTGATTCCCTGTAATTCAGGTTTTCTGAAAGATTTATAGGCATCTTCAAATGCAACTTCCTATATTCACGAGACAGTATAATTTATGTCCGGAATTCAACAGTATATCTCTTGAGGCTAATTGTTTCTGTTTGACTTATTTTTATCACCTCTAGATTGTATCATTTCTCTGTTACTGTTAAACTATTGAAACAATTGAGAGGCAATTAAGCTTTCAACAATTTACCAGTGTATTTCAAGCTATATCTGTTTCTCGAAATATAAATGTTCTGTCATTTATATAGAAAAATGAAGTCGGATACCGTATACCTCGTTCCTTGATAAGACTTAGCGAATATCTGCTGTTACTTAAAGCGGTCATTGCATGCACGTCTATACAGTAGACGCTTCAGCCAACACCTACACTCATCACTTTCAGCGGATGAGAGACGTTTTCGACCGTCTCTCATTTCAGTGATAGTTACTGGAATCCACTTTGTCTAAGCCGCAGTTGGCGATAGGCTCACCCCATCGGTGGCTCATAGCGATGTGATCTAGCTGTATCCATGAAAGTGTTGATTTTCAACATCGTCATGTCAATAGATAAATTTTGTGCTAAAAGACAGTGTTTCCTAGAAAAAAGTGACTAAATTAGCACACGTAACACCGCCTGAAACCTCTGTGCTGTAACTTCCAAACGGAAGCCTGAAGACGTGGCGTTAATCATCTAGAGATGCCTTTTAAAGGATATGATCTTTCTGACCGAAAACCTATATGTCACGACTTTAATATGGACTACACGGGATACGGATAAATCATCACTCGAAATAAACTGTGAAGAAAGAAGATTTAAAAACCTATATGATTTTAAAAAAAACAGTGTTGCATAAACTTATACACAAATCAACGTTGATTTCAATTACTCAAGCTTTTCAGAACCACATTGTTGGCGCAGCCTTAGCAGTAGCAAGACTCACAACAAAAAAATGGAAAATCAAGATTCATCCCTCTATCACAACCTCAATCACCACACAATACAAGACGACAAAAATATGTGTTTCAGAGAAGTAAATTGATGAGCAAGTTGTATCTAATACAAATGTGAAGTCGCAGATCGTAAGCTCAAGGCCTGCATTTCTAAAATCGATATATACTTGGAAGTCATCAACCAAACACCGAAGTTACAATTTTCAATACAATTGTCGAGACAGTTCTACTGCATGCGGTGATTAGATTAAAGTGTTCATTAAAATCTATCGTTCAAAAAATACTCAAAGTCTTTTTTGTGGGTATTATCAGTCAAAACCGGGTATGAGAATGAGCAAATCAGATTACAGCAGAGGAAAAAGTAGATAAAGAAACGCTTGAAGCAGACGGTACACACATTAGGACTAACAACTAACTGCGTCACTAGACAAAAGTGAAGGTAAAAAGAAAAGAGGAAGAACAAGGAACACATGTTGAGAAGAATGAACAAAAATTTGCCGGAACTGGAAAAGAAGCCAAAGACATAGCAAGTTGAAGAATGCTAGTGAGCGAATGTACGATGGTTGTTGATATAATTATAACTGATGACTGTCATTATCTGCTTTTTAGTCCCGACACCATAAGATACACCTACGTTTCGTCCCTCTCGTTTATTCTATCAACTAAAAGAACTGAATTAGGCCAACACTGCTACCAAATGAAAGTATCTAACTAATTTAAGGAGATCCAAAAGCTTTCTTTAAAACTTAAATTTCAAATCATTCGAGCTGCACAGAGAGTTAAGAAGCTGTAGCATATTAAACTTATATTGTATTTTTATCATTGTTGACCTTGAATGAGTATTACTTACCATTTACGCACATAATTATTTGACCAGATTTATTGATCAATTGTTAAAATAATTCGATGTGCATATCGACTTTATATTTCTATAATAAATCCGATATTTGTATCGGTCACTGAACATTTTGAGTAATACGGAAATGGAAGCAAAGACTCTTGTTCTATAGTAGCGGTTATATATATAACTGAGAAGAAGATAGTCCGACGCCACAATAAGATATCACGTCTGACTGTTCTTTATTCCGTATATCTCCGAAAAATGTGCGTGTCTCAATATTTGCGAGTCCTTATTGACCCTACAGTCGGACAGTGCATGACGAATGTCAAATGGGAACGTATACTTAGTGGCCAGTATAACATCTTAGAAATCAGAACCAATCACGCTCGTTGAGAGTTGCACTGAGCGGCCTGGAAACGTTACCGCACAGCCTAAGTCACAACGTTTCGGTGCCGGTCGTTCACAGCCTTTTCATGAGAAGTAAGTGATCAGCAATCTGTGGCTTTGATTCCGAAGACAGGAATAAGGTTATTTTTGAAACGTTTAGAGAAGCCCCATTCTCACGTTATTCTTATTCGTCAGAATGCAGAGTTACTGTAGACACTGATTGATTGAGTCAACCACCACGTTGTTGTAGCTCTTCATCTGGGTGAGCAGTACCACTGTGCCTTGAGACACAGAATTGCTATTTGAAATTCTCACCGCTAAACAAAATATCTGCTAAGCATGATAGAACCTACAGGAACATTCGTTCAAGTCATCAAGACGTCTTCTGAAGAGCAGGGATTATTGATCACCGTTTAGTTCGTCGAGTTATATGAACCCATGGGATCTGCAAGCGTTTAATTTATGCACGATTCTATGAAGACATTTTTATTTCAGCTGGTCATCAACTGCTTGAAAGTTGCTATTGGTTTATGAATTGAAAATAATCCTTAAACTGTACAAACTTTTAACACTGAAGGTGGTTATCCAATCGCCTCAATACGTAACGACGTATCTGGCAAAGAATAATTTACTTCATAACAACTGATATATTGAATTTGTATGAGCAAATCTCCCAGAATATCGAACTGTCGATTCAAAAATAAGAGTAATAAAATCTGAAATGATTGTATGTGACGGAGATTAGAATGTTAAAAACGAATATGACTTGAAATTAGTGGAAAAGCATTAAAATCAGGATTTCAAGTAAGAATAAGAATAATGTAATCAAAGTATACGAAAGACTTGAATGACTGCGTTATGTAATAAAATAAAGGTGATGCTACCAAAGAAAAGAATAACTACTGCTTGATTTGAACACATAAATTCGGCTTCACACGTTCAGAAGATGAGTGTTTGATTCTTTATTTATCACTGATAGATTTCTCTGCTTATAAATTAACGCGTCTGCTACAACGTACAGTTTTGAACGTGCAGGCGAATCAGTCAGATCCTTGAATTTTTCCTAATAAATAAGTTATCATCCTTTTCAACATAGAAAATTTAGTAAAAAACAGCAAACGTTAGGTAGTGAGGTTGAGAATTTATTGCTCGTTAAAATGAAATAGGCCTTCAAAGTAAGTAATAACCGCAGCTGACGTACATTGCGCAACCAGCTATAATAATATAAAAATTTGTCTACGTGCAGCTTCTTATTCGTCGATTCCGGAATTTATATTATTTTTATCACAGAAATATAAGTTACAGATCATACTCTGAACCAAACTGCGTGAACTCGATCAAGAAATAATAAGTTCGGCGTTGTCAGTGGGAAATGGGTAAACAAAATATTGATCAACATTCACACAAACGACAGATTTCATTGAACGCAATTAAGTGATGATTATCTGTCTGGGCTAGATGTAAGATGTAAAGTTGACGACTATAGCTGAAACACAGACAGTGACACGCATACAATGTTTTTCAATAAAAAAAGTGGTTCTTTTTTAAACATTGTTTTACGGTATCCTATTTATTTTAAATGAATAAAAGATGATATAATAAAACTCATTATTATGTTTGTGTATTTTACCAAATTTACACTAGTGAATGTAATTTTGCTCAGTTCTAAATTTTTTTCAGAAAAGGCGACCCAATACTATTTTTATCTCCGATTAAGGCAACATAAGTAAGTTCTTTTATTATTTGTGAGAGTTTTCTTCCATTTCGCTTTCGTTTTTAAAGATTAAGGGTAAAATAATGTTACGCAGCACAATATGTCCGGAGTTTATTCAGTGTGTCGTGTATTAAATGGGCCACGCCATTGCTTGCTGTGTTTGACAACGCTACCTGATTTCGTGTGCTTACTGATTCACCAACTAATTGACGAACTCACTGACGTCTTTTGTACCTGATAGAGCATGAGTCAAAGATCAGCGTTATTTAGCGTACAATACCCTGCACCGAAACTTGAAGTTTCACCCGATAGCTATTATTTATTTCATTGTCCACTTTCGTTTCTCCCTGTAATGATTTCTCAGCTATACCTCTTCTCCTTTGGCACTGAAGCCTTCAAGTGTGGATTTTTCTTGCGCTGCAGTCACTGACCTTCCCCAATGTGTGTTTATTCATTTTCTCATTCGAAAAGAATCTTGAATCAGAAGTATTCTTAATGTAAAACTGATATTCAAGATTTCTAACCAATGGTAGATGACTACCGTGGTTCTTCAAGTTATTCCTACCTAGAATTCAGATTTTGATAAACAGGTGGCAGACAATTATTGTCCTACGTCTTCTCGCTGATGAATGCAAAGAAATGAATGAGAGCTTTACATCAGAATAATAATATTTATTCTCAAATAACTACGTTACAGGAGTCACGCCAGTTTACAGGTTAGATCAAATTGTCTCAAATGCTTTAACAATTACTGTAAATGTTATAGCAGGTAAATTAATTATAAGAGTCAGTTTCTGATAAGATATTTACACCATGTAACTGATAAAAACTGTATAATACATCGACATTTTCAATAGTAGAGTAAAAATAAGGAAGGTGCACAATATGTTCTTTTGGAGATTTGCTGCTAACAATGGTGAATTTGTTGGGAAAGGTGAAATGGAACCTGCTTGATACGAACTGTGATCCAGACAATCATGTACATAGGGTGCATATTCCCTAGAATCGCCAAGGATTTCCCACCGTGAATGGGGTTCTGAAAAGGAAAAAAGAGAGAGAAAAAGGCAGCAGTGTGGCAAGTGTATATAAATAACCAAAGCACTACTTAACCTGTCATGTTGTAGTAGTCAATACAGTAGTAAGTCAAGATAAAATTTATACTCACCTCTTAAGTTAAACTAAGTTATGGGAATGTAAGAATATAACACACAGATAATGGAGTACAGCAAAAAGAAGTAAGAGTTGTGCAGTCTCAGTTGGATGAAAGAGAAGTGAAATTAAGAAGCTGGATTTATGTACGTTGAAATCGGTAGAGTAGATTTTGTAAAAAGAAAATTTTGATGAATGAAATTTCGCACATTCTCTAACTGTTTTTTTTATTATTGTTATTGAATGCCAACCTCTTAGTCATACTGTAAGCGCGTGAGTATGATGGTTGAGGTCTTGTCGACAGAATAGCAACCTCAGCATAGTTTTGAAAACATGAACCACAGAAGTAGCAAGCGTATAAGAGCAACCTCAGTGTTACTGATTAGTTGTCTCATCAATCTAAAGAGCCGGAAGCAAACAAAATGTTCTGCCTAAAAACATGGGTGGTTTGAAGTTATCGCCCACACCATCAATGTTTGCTGGTCAGTAACTGCAACCTCCCTCCTTTTGTGTTGTTAGGCTCATGTGAAATAATTAAAAGAAGCTGATGATTCTACTTGGTGCTCTATGTCTCACATCCTGTTGAGAAACGCTATTTCTGCAAGTTCATTTCACAAACTTGCCTGGCTGTTACAACTTGTGAACTATTGTTTAGGCATCAATGCTATACAGTTAACAGTTACCATTCAAGCATTCAAAATGTAGTGGGTGAGATGTACTTAACTAGCTGAGCAGGAGATATAAAGAGTATCGCGGTGAAAAGTGGAGCAACACTTAACACTGTCTGTTTCAAATAAAATCTAAAGAGATTTATATTGAACTATAAAAATTAAATGCTACCTAGGAGGTTATGAATAACTAAATAAGATGCAGCACTGAGTTCATTTTCTTTAAAGTGTATGCGGAGCTATTAATATGAAAGCAGATTACGAGTGTGTTCTCGAGTGCAGAAGAGTCAGTGCAACTAGGAGCACCATTGAGAAACTGAACAAACTGATGTAACCTACTTATAATGCGTTTTTTTTGATAGAAGCCTGTACGATATAAGTGCCTACCTAGAGATGAAGAGGTTTTCTCTAGTTCTGGATCTTTACTTCTCAAGTTTGATCGTAGAATCTTTATCTCGATTGTTATGTATACATGGGTAAGGACTAATCTGCAGGAGGAATATGCGACCTTTTTGCAGGAGATTAAAGTCAAGGATCAGACTGGACTTAATTCTTAATTTTCATAATGGATTGTTTTGTTCAATAAAATGCATGCTGCCATAGTTTTTGTAGTCAGACAGTAGCTTACATGTTCTTTTCTAGGTGGTTAAGGTATCAAGATCACTCTGAATCCTGATTACGTTGTCGCTCATCCAGGAATTGAGCAAACCATGAATGTTGTGAGTTACTGATGCTAAATGACTTTTGTTTGAACAGAAGCCTTTTGTGTCGGACTTCATCAAAAAAACACGGACCGATACTAGAAACCTATTGTTTTTTTATGCGTGATTTCACTTAACAATCTAGCCGGCACGTGTTACACGACTCAAACCTCCAGATCTCATGTTTGAGGGTCGATATTATATTGTGTATAAGTCCATGTTGTATTATTTCTGCCTTAAGTACTTTCCTCATCACTCTAGATACTACGGAAGTCATAATACTGCGTCGGTTATCTCTAACATTCGATTTAGGTCCACATTCAATTGAGAGGATGAAATAAGTAGTCTTCCAGTCAGCAGGGTAACACTCTGCGGAGAGAGATATAGTAAATAGTTGAATATGAATAGCCCACAGATCACTGGCCTCATTTTGCAGCATGCTGGTTCTGATATCATCCGGTACTTCACTGTAAGATTTCTACATTGAAGTTATCGTTCACTTCTTTCAATTTAAATCATTTAAGTTATTTTCGAAGTAGTTTATTGAGTGCAGCAGATTCAGCTGAACGACTTGCTATTCATGGTCAATCGACTTTACAGTTCGTATTACCTAAGTATTGATTCAGATTACAGTCATCGTTACTATCAGGAAGTAGTCAATAAACTCACTTTTTCCTGGAGCATGTGTTCGAAGACATTTCTGAATGTGATATTGCATATGTAATTCTTTAGACGTTACAGGTGTCCAGGATCGTGAGGTTGTAAATTTATTGAATATGTTGTGTTGTAATAAATTACATCTGTTAAATAATCGGTAATATTTGTAGGAAAGTCGTCTGAGTTTTTTCAACAAAACTTTGTCATGGATAAGATTGCTGGTGAAAACAAAATCTTATGTATTTTGATGTCTGGTTATTCCAGCATTATGTTCAGTCTGCTTTGCAATATGTAGGCATTCAATGATATATGTCCTTTAGGTGCTTTGATTTGGAATCCAGCTATTACAGGCGCATTGAGGTCCTTAAAAATAGCCTTTCTTTTAAGCGTTTGAGATGAAACAAACGTGAGAACATGTGACAGTAATGCTAGATCTCTTGTAGTTGTGTCAAGCTGTCGACGGACACAGTTAGTGTACTGCTTTTGAGGTTTGAAGCACTATTTACACAGAATGTGCTTATTTGTTAACTTTAACCTCGTCCTTGCAACCCAATCACTTCGAAATACATCATGATTTTTAGGAGACACAGTTTGATCATCGCAAGTGCTTGCCTCAGTTATCATTACAAACGATGGTTGAAAAATAGTGGCAAGCATGAATAGTTCTTTCATTTTTAAAAAATCTTAGATATTTTAAAAAAAGTTACGCTAAGCGGAAAATGTACAGCAATCGACTGTATCTGAAAATAATTTCGTGTAGACTGGCAGTATCGTGCACCACCGTTTTTGGTATTCTTGCTGATACAACTCGTTAGTCAGCTTATATATAGTCGGAATTTTTTCAACTCGGTGACGGTTTTCGGTGTACAAGTGACAAGAAAAATGACATTTTCTAAATTTTTTTGTCATGTTTATCAGCTCGCTTGGCAAGGTAGGCCACATTGAGGTTTCAGTCCTGGAGGCCTTGTTGTTAAGAATAGTGTGTTGGGTTAAAGGTCGTTTACTTTCACATTCACGAGTAACTACAGAGTTTGCTGTTTGTGAACTGTATCTAGCTCTTGCCTAATTTAAATCTATGTGCAAGATGAGATGTTGGTCTGATATTTTCCAGAATTATCAGTCCTAATTAATGGAGGTTGGGAGAACGTGACATGATATTGATGGAGTGAAGTGTTCATTGCAGCCCGGAAATTCGCAGGCACGAAGGCTGGAATCCTACCCATTTTACTAAATATAGTTAAAGATGAATAATGATTTGATACCATAGATGTGTTTATAGAAAAAAATGAGTTACATCTTACGTCCAGCTTTTTGCCTTTTGATCCTTTGAAGCACGTTTGTCGATCTATTTGCGATTCACGTTCCCAAATAGTAAATAAGAACGAAACTCCAAAGTAGATACCAAAGTTTATTCCAAATCACAAAATCGACCGAAAATATGTTAGTTCAAATAGACGACAAATGTACCCAAAAAACAGTGTAATTAATGATATTTATATATAAAGTTTTTGATCAGCAAAATGTCTTTATTCCTCCCGTAACACCTTCGACCAAAAGATCCTTGATTCGTTTCACCGACAAAGGTAGATAACAACAACCCAAGTATGTGCATCACAAGCAATAAACAACAAACATTCAATATAATTTCCACACCGGCCCACAAAATCCCTCTAAGCAAAACAAGCCTTTTCTAACACTTCAATTTACGGTTCACTCTCATCCCCTAATCCACTCCGGAAGAACGAGCAGGACTTACAGCAGTACGCCCACCCGCCCTCCAACATGGATATAACATATCAAACTAACTATGTACCTGTACCTTCGACATCAGGTCCTTGATTCCCCTATCTATCGTAGCATGACCTAACGGTAGTATAAGCCTTATCCAATTAACCCACACGAACATGTACTACCCATCGTAAATCTGGTCGAATCCTCTTGGAGATTTACGTTCCACCTCATGGGGATGAGTCGTCAATCCACCACCCGTTGCTCCGAACAGCAGATACGATGGAGCCCGTGATGCTGACTTATCAACAGAAGTTCTTGACCCATAGATTATATGCAAGGGTGGGATCTCCAATTTTGACATTTCCTCGTCTCCCGAAGACTCTAAGTGGCATAACATAGGAACAATATTCAACTCTCTATCTCCTGGTACAGAGAAGGTTTGATCAGCATTCGTCATCATTGGCAACTCATTTGTTACATCAGTGACACCAAGATTATTATCATCGTCATCATGATTCCATTGTGTCAGACAGGTCGCGTCGTTTTTGGCTACACTAGCATCCGTAGAGTGAGACTCTTACATGGTGGTATAACTCATCTCTCTACATGAAAGAACAGCATAAGTGTCACAATCCGAAACCGATAAACTCATTTGTTGTTCTTCCTGTTCCGTTTCAGAGACACACGACATATGCACGTCAATAGCATCGTTATCATGCCACACTGCAGACTGGATGTTACCATCAGACGCATTCTTCTCATCATCACTTGACTGACAGTCAACCGAAGTAAAAACACTTACAGTTACACAACCTTGTGTATCTTCAATCAACCTAACATTCGCGGCAAGGTCCGATGACGTCAAAACACCAAAAGGCTCGTTCGATGAAGTTGATCGACTAGTCACTATAGGGTGGACTGCTCAGATCGATTGATTAGCTGTATTCACAGCGGTCCTAATTCCAGAGATTTATAGGCTGAATCCGAACCTTACTTCAAACGAGCCAGCTCGCGATCTAGTGTGGCTGCATGTACTCACCTGTAGACGTACATCATTTTTGATGTTCACAAAGCCATACTCGGTTTCGATTACCTACAACACTATGAATTACTTGTCAATTCATGTAGGCTGCAGCCAATCGATACGTTGTTGAACTGTAAATTTATGGGCAATCGAGCCCAAACAAATCCGTACCAATTACAGGAGTGCTTCATTTGCGTGATCACATTTTCCACATTTTACTGGACAATTTTCCCATGCTATCTAAATCACTTGAGGAGAACCTATCGGTGATTCGTCATGTGGTACAACACATCGTCATCAGTGGACCGTCAGTCACGGAACGACCCCGCTGTTCAGAACTGGACAAATTAACTTTCGCTAAGTGTCTGTTGACAGATTAAGAACCACACGTCTCATTCGTCCATCTCACAGTCCCTGGGCATCATCGCATCACATGTTTCGCTAAATGCATTGGATGTTTGAGCGATCATTTGGCAACTACCGAGCATCAAATTTAGTCACACCGTAGAATTACTATTCCATCCATTACATACACGACATCACGGCATCTCTTAAGGGCACGACTATCTATTCTAGGAATAATCTGATACGAGCACATCATTCGATCCCAGTCGCTATTAAAGATACCGAGAAAACTGCTCCTTTCAGACTTTTCAATTTCTAATGAATGCCATTTGGATAAAGGAATACTGCTCAAACCTTCCAAACGTTTATCAGTAGAATGGTACGAGACTTAGATTTTGTTCACTTATGTGTTTATGATCTGCTAATTGCAACATCATATGGGTTTTTTACAACGCCTTTCGGATAACAGAATAGCAGTTAACCGAGAAAAGTGTTAGCGGGGCAAGGCAGAAATAACGTCCTAACGTGAAGATAAATTTTGTAAAACAATGGAGTTCACTGCACCGTCTTCAATTAACGAACTGAAGGTTCTCGGTTTAGTCAACTTCTGCCAACGATTCATTGCTTACGCAGCAGAACAGTTACGAACATCAACGAACTTACTTCGCGCTGATAAATGCACATCAGAATTGAGCGATTCCACGCCTACTGCATTTTCTGAGAATAAAGAAGGCCACGCTCCTACTCAATCCTGAATCATCAGCCACGGTTTGCTTGGCAGTTGATTCTTCAGATTTCGTAATAGAAGCCATAATTCAACAAAACACCATTGGGAGTTGGCAAACTCTGGAATTGTTCTCACAACGCCCTACTCACACTGAGTCCAGATATAGCGCTTCTGGTCGTGTGCTGACAGCAGTCTCCTGTACCGTTTCCGGCACTCAATAGAAGGTGGTGAATTTATCTTTTACGCCGATCATAAGCCTCTAACATACGCTTTGCATACCAAGTCAGACCGCTACTCACCACGAGAGTCCAGACATTTGTTTTTTGTATCTCAGTTCATGATAGACCTTCGTCATATTAAAGGCAAGTAGAATTACGATGCCGATGCTCTCTCACACATTAAAGTAAATGCATTCACTTTACCTGTAGTCGAACGTTCTGCTATGGCCGCCGTCCAACAAGGTGATCTATAATGTACAGGAGCACAACAATCGACATCTCTGCAGTGCCAAGGAGTACCACTAGCTATCACTACCGGCACTATCCTATGTGACGATTGTATTGTAATACTCCGGGCCCATTGTACCTTCTGCTCATCGTCGTTTCGTTTTTTCGATGCGTTTCGTGGTTTGAAACACGCAGGTATCACAGCCAATTCAGGTATGCACGGTAAATCTGCCTTACTATGTATACTGATGTCCTTATATGGGTAAAGCAATGATTACAATGTCAACAATGAAAAGTGCACATGCACGTGGCCTTCCTCGTTGGAACATTTTCCATGCCTGATGCCTGATTCGATCATGTTTAAATGGAAATTCCAGGAACATTGCCACTATCACATGAGTATGATAACAAACTCAAATGCATCGATCGTTTCATAAATTGGCAGAAGCTTTTGCTGTCACTTTTATTACGGGATAGAAAGTTGAACATCGCTTCGTACAACGATGGATAGCGCATTACGGTAGTCCCTAGACTGTCACAACTGACCGATGACAACAGTTCGAGTACGAATCATTCTGCTCGCTAACGCGGCTTCTTTGTACTGAATGCACAGGCACCAACACCTAGCACTCAGCTTCGAATTGTTTAGTCGATTGGTCTCGTTTCCAACTATAAAGTGCTCTTTCAGCTTACGAAAATAACAACTGATACAAAACCTTAACGCTCGCCCTATCAGGTATCGGAGCGAGTTTAAAAGCATTCATTCAATGTTGGTATACGGCACAACGTTGCATGTTATTACCATTCTCCTCGTCACAAGTCTCCTCTCCCACTCTGTTTTAATAAGTGCAGTCAATATCCTAGATAACAGTCTTATCTTTTCGTTACAGTTATCTTAGTATTCAACTGGTGACTTAAAAAATGTTGCAGCTTTTCTTTCAATAGGTTCGTCAAATTGGTGAACAAATATCATAAATGTTGCTGTTCTACGATATGGAAATTATATCAGCTGGTGTGTTATCGCGATAACAAGACTATGAATGAACGCTTGCTCAAAGTCTTGTTTCCAAAATTTCATAATGATAGAACTTCCATTTCTAATGATATAATTGTTTAAAACGTGATGACTTTTTAACAATAGTTCATTCCATTCATTAACTATTAGTCCAGATCCGACTTGTGTAGACAAAATTAAGAACTTTATTTTCTTAATTTCACTAATAATAGTTTGATACGCTATCATTTTTTTCTTTGTTGAATAAACGCCGTTTTCTTTGCGCCCACATGACATCCATGTGCTTTTGAGTTACTGAAACCAACACACAAATTATTAGTTCCTACCAGTTAATTTTGAGGTTTTCATGATGGGAATAACGAGTATATTGTCAGTGTTGCTACAGCGAATTACCTTATTAGCTATCATTTAATAGATGACAAGTATTTTTTTAACAAAGAATAATCATGAGAAAGAATTCTTGTAGTATATGGAAATTATATTCAAAACGTGAGCTGAACTTTTGGAATCAGTCCATCGGAATTTTTTGTTAAAATATTCAACGACACTCGTCATATTAGCAGTGTTTATTATTATTAGTTCCTACCAGTTAACTTTGAGGTTTTCATGATGGGAATAACGAGTATATTGTCAGTGTTGCTACAGCGAATTACCTTATTAGCTATCATTTAATAGATGACAAGTATTTTTTTAACAAAGAATAATCATGAGAAAGAATTCTTGTAGTATATGGAAATTATATTCAAAACGTGAGCTGAACTTTTGGAATCAGTCCATCGGAATTTTTTGTTAAAATATTCAACGACACTCGTCATATTAGCAGTGTTTATTATAAGAAAATAGATGAAAACAACACCAACACAATAGAAAGTACAATATCAAATAAACAAGCATGCCTTAACATACAAAAGCCACTATGATTACAGCGTTTATTTAAAGAACGCATTTATTCACCGGATTCATTTTCGAACCACTTGGACATTGATATGCTTTGGAAAATTCTTCACTGTGTTTCAGTATTTCATTCACACTGAAAATTAATAAAAATAAATTCAAAATTAAGAAAGAACTTTAAAAAAAATGATTTTATTCTCAACACAATATGATGCATCAACATTTTAATTTCATTCAAATGTATACTGACAGAATATATGTGTTTATTTGTGACAAAATTATTGTGAAATTTCCGTAAAAATACATTAACGTGTGAATCAAACCACTATCACCACTACAGATACTCTGTTAATACTATGGCTAAGGATAGTGGATGTCTGTATGATTGAACGTTTGTGTTTGTTCAACCGTGAACACATATTTCTTGCAGTGATACAGTAAACAGTGAATAACTAATGATCACTGTTCAGGATGTTAAATCCCCGGAACTCATTTTATATATATCTTTCTTTTAAGTTCATCACATGTACCGATCATTTGATTCTGAGAATTAATTTCTCACCGGCAAAGGCTTTGGTCGCTGTGTCATTTTTTGTGCTATTTTTTTGACTGTCTCAAAGATGCTTCTATCTAGTACAAATAAATGCGATTCGACTGCTTTGATTCATTAGGTACTAGCTGCTGTGTTTGTAGAATACACTTTCTACTCCATAAAGAGACTTCTGGCTAATGCGAATTGATCAAGGGATAACAGTGGCCTCCATAGACGCTAGTTCAATGTTTTATTCCCGTTATTCAAGCTTGGGCACACCTAGAGACGAGACAGCATGATTAGAAATCATTAAGACGAATGTATTATGAATGGAATTACCGGAATCCATAGATCCCATGGGACAAATATAAGTTGTGACAAACCAGATCACGAGTGAAGTCATCGCACGCTGTCTAAAGTTAGAAAGAACAGACAAACCATGAAACGTCAGGTGATGCCCAAGGAATGTATTCACGTAAAAGTTATATAACGGATAATATTTGATTAGTAGACTAGAAGAGAGTCACCATAATGCGTAGAAGCTAATTTAAATCACACTGTTTCAGATATTAGGATCACTGGGAAATGCAATAAAGACATAGCGAAATACTTAATTATTTTCATTCAAAGGAACCAGACTATATAATACTCCACTAGATTGAGTTGACTAAGATGTTGCATATATATACTTATTAGGTATCATGCCGTTTAAGAAGAATTGGAAGACCAAACTGATGGAAAAAATCTATGTATCATCGTGCCAGAAGAAACTATCATGTGTTTTTACGAAATACTTTATTAAGTGAAAATGTCTTAATAAGTTAATAAATGCATCGTTATCAGATCACTCTTCCAGAAAAAACGATTGAAATCCTGTTCGTTTTGATAGTTCGACTCTTTGAAAAGAAAAATATTCTTCCTCAAATAAACACTGCGAAATTAGACAATAATTGAGTGTGAATATTTGTATGAAATAAACTTATAAAATAAACGTTAGTGATGCATTCAAAAATCTCGTACCTCACAGGCATGTTATTACTCATATTTTGATTACGGAAATAAGTTTTTTACAAGGATCAATAATGTTTTGATTACTGTATTCGTATTTGAGCACTGAAAATGTACTGGCACGCATATGCTTACTTTGATTCGCAAGTAGGCAAAAATGTGTATGCAACTACTACATATGCTGACTAACGGAAAAAACGCGCTGTTCTATGCTTTTAAGTGAATTCAATCTGCAACATTGACTAACACTAACTAACAGATTAAAATTGATTCCATTACGTATGAATTTGTGATCTAACACGAGATAGAAATATTTGTTTTATTTCAAGGTCAAATAATCCGTTGATAGTTTATTATTCTCATCTTTAAATAAGGAATTTGCGGTTTAAAAAATTGATCTTTCGTGAAGTGAACTCATCTATCAGACAGTCGTTCATCAGTGTGTCTAATCTGTCAAAAGGTACAATCTATTTGCTATAACTCGCTTCTCCAATTCCCTAATTTTCTTAAAACACTCTATCTATTAGTCTTCTGCTAGTCAGAGATTATGATGCCTGATATTTCACGTGAATAAGTTCGAGAGGATTTTAGTTCAAATCAATTTTGGTCTGTGTGCTTGACTTACTTTCGCGAATGCTTCGAAAAATAACTTCATTTTATCCAGATCATCATAACCACCCGTAACGTCTTCCTTATATTTCTGAAAAATTGTCACACAATAAATAAGGAAAAAATTATGCGCTTAATTAGTTGATCTCCCATATTCCTTTTCTGAGAAAAAAAACTTGAATCAAAACATTTTCATTTAGTTATCAATAGTGAAATAAACGTGTATTTAATAGGAGTATTTGTAAAACGTCATCATCTCAATTTTTCGTAAGGAAATACGAAAGCCATTGCTATCGTTAAAACAGACACAAACCATTTATCACTCAATGTTTGAGTTTTTATTCATACGATGGTTATCGCAGGTTAAAAATACAATGTTATATGTTTTGTTTCATGCGAATGATATCGCTCATCGAACATAAAACACCTACGTAACATTGTATGTTGCACTTTTTCGCAACTCAAAGAAATTGTCGTATTTTCAGTGGAAAACTAACTGATCAAGCGCATATTTCCTACTTCCTCTCGAAAAGGAACATACATCACTGTACAAATTCTGTTACCTAATTTTGATGCAATCATGAAAATATACGAAATTTCTGATATCTTAATTGTCAGGACTGAAACTTGCTACTTTCTAATAAAATAAGTAGGAATAGTTGTACAATGTTCATTTTAATTGATTTAAATATCATATTTTTTATCATTCATCAAAACTTTGCTGAATAATTCATTATTTTCATGTAAAATCGAAGCTTTTCAAAGTGCGTTTCTCCCTTATACAAGTATTCAGTGAAGTTTGAATTCATCTAAAGCACTCTCAAAATTTAACGAGAATACACATATGTTTTAGGTGTGGAACATGTTTCAGTGTTCTGGTTTATAGAATATATAATCGATATTGCCTCGTAGAAATTTACTTACTGAAAAAGATACCATAAGACCATTAATATTGGCTGCCATTTGCTTCAAATCCTAATTAAAACATCAAAATTATTAATACAAAATGAAATTTCTTTAATGTCTTTAAAAATAAATCAAGCAATCTGAGTTTTACTTAGAGTATGCTGCGTCAGTTTGAAGGTGATATAATTCGGTTAAATTGATCTTTTTGGAAACGCACGTATACAGATCAACTATCGTCGAAACTGCGGTTCTTATTTTTGAAGTAGATTTTTGGAAAGTATACTTTGCGTGACAATCTAAGTCCTCAGAGTCCTATCGTTGGTCAAAATCACAAACGATAGCTCGTCAAAGGGTGAATATATGCATATAGATATAACACCGTTTTACGCTGGAGATTGCCTTGTAGTTGAAAGCTTTTGTAATATCACTAAGTGTCAGACGCATTTTTGCTGAATATTCATGTTTAACAAGGTAGCTGTTCACACATAACTAATTCACATGAAATCAGTATATGAAGTGTTCAAAATATTTGTTTTCGAATGACGAAATGTAATTGCAGTGTAGCAATCAAGCTTCTTCAGGAAGCTAGATGAACATGAAATAGGTTCTGCTGATTCAAAACAATGACCCTTTTGGTAATGTTATTTAAATGGACTTGAGTAACAATAACAAACTCATACATTTACTGGGTAACATTTTATATTGTTCAACAATTGATTTCCCATTGACAAATCATGTATACAGAAGAACCGTCTTCTTGGTATCAAAAGATGTGTCACTTTTCTGAAAATGTCAACGTATATGCACATTTTATTTCGATATTTATACCACACAAATACGTTTCACACTTGGAGTACTCAACTCTTAGCTATACACAAACTACGCTATGAAAAATACGCCTTCCCAAAAGAACCTACTTTTTTCACGACTGCCCGATCTCTCACTTGCCTCGATAAACAACATGCTTGATTTTCAATCGGTGATAAATTTTTTTCTCCACAAGATAACTTTGAAGATTGTTTTTTACCCGAATGATTATCACTGAAAGCTGTAACAGAAGAGTCATGTGAACATTAACAATTTTGTAAGACATAAACAACAAATGACTGCATGGATGCATGACTTCCTAACTGGTTGGTACGGCATTGCAATATATCGTTGGATTGCAGAACAAAGTTCCTGACAGGGATATTTTTCCTAAATCAGTCCTTTTTCAAACCTGCATTAACTTAATGAGTTTAAAAACCCTGAATCATATTTCGCAGCCTAAAATGTTATAACGCGCATAGTATGCTTGATATAAAACGGTACAAAATATGATAATTTTATATATAAAACCTATTATCCACTTTCAAGATGAATAACTTAGATAATCACAATAATGTCTGCGCTTAGATTGGTATCCACTACATACTATCAAGTAAAACATTTTCAACGTCAGATAGATTTGATAAATTGAAACAAAAAGCCCACCATTTAATTCAAATAATGATGTGCTAGGAGTAACCAGATAAGCCCATCTCAGGTGTTTGTAATTTCGTTCTGAACACCAAGTTAAGCTTTTATAAATATTAGGCAAGATGAAACATGGTAAAAGCTACCTTCAGATATCAGTTGTCGACTAATAAGCCAACCGAGTATTCCATATTTTTCAGACGTTTTAGGTGATGCCTCCAGAAATGATGGATATAATACAGCAGCAGATAAATAAATTCCAGGGAATTTCACAGTTTTAGTTTCATCTTGAGCAATACTGAAGAAATCAGTTTCACATATTTGTAAAAAAGACAAACAATATTTGTCAGAGGAAATAAATTCTGTTACGATCGTAACAAATCACGGAAACATAAATATATGTCGATTAAAAAATGTTTCATGTATATCAATTCCCTGATAGTGTTCTGCATATCATCATAGGCAGTATATACATTTATTACACAAAAAGAACGTTATCTAAACTGGACATTCAGAAGTTCACTTTATACAAACGCATCATTCTTAAATGAAAACGAACGAACAAAAAAAGCACAAACAAATAGAAATAATAATCTAACTCCTTTCATCTTTACTTCTAAGATTAGCTTTCGAATAACACATGTGGCAGTATTAGTCTTACTAACTTATCGTCTATTCCAAATGCTTATTGAGAATAGTTGATACAAGCATAAAACATACAACTTACTAATCGCTCAAAAATGACAGTCTGCGCATAGACTGAAAGTAGTTAGTCTTTTGAGACAGGTAAACAATCTTGAAGTAGTTATTTTCATCATGATAATTCTGAAACATAAACGGAATGCATGAAAATTCAAACAAGTAATTACAGATTTGTTAAATGTTTGAACTGATTCATTTACAGTATCACGAATGAGGAAGTCAGTCCACTATGATTGTATTGCAAATAAGCAAACAGAAAGTAATTTCTCGTCACCATAAATTTTGTTGTTGGGTTTTAATAAAACACTCAAACTATATTTGGGTGATGAGAAAGATTTTTTGATCAGTTCATCTATGAATAGCTCAATTGATTATTTTAATGTGAGCATTGGTACCCAACACTGATATTTTTCGTTAGTCAATCCTAACTTTGAATCCTTCTCATATTATCCTAATATCTTCTTCAATCTAAAAACGATTTAAGACTTCTATTCGTCTCTAATTATTCTCTGGCTTATTTTATCAACTTTTATTTCCAAAATAAATTCTGATTGACCCTGTCTTATGCCATTTATGTTCTCAAAAAGTTAAAATCGTGAAACATTTAAACATAGACACGTTGGTAATTCTTGATACCTAGATATTTGCACTGTTCACATCACGAACGTTTACGCTTAACATAGAACTGACCGTCATTAGCACAATGAATCATTACCTAAGCAAATGTATCCATCATCAGGTCAATAATGTTGTACTTGAGGAACTTACTTCAGGCATCATATCCCGGAACAGTTTGGCTCTCGCGTGGAAGTCAGATAAATTTTCTGTTGAAATCGTAATTTCGTTAATCTGAATAGAGCGTCGGGTTTTTATTTTAAAAATTAATTGAAATGAGACAAACCGATTCAATGGTTCTATTTTTTTCATCTTCATTGGACCATGACTTCGAAGATAATGAATTATCCAATGAAATTAACATTTCGGAATGCATTGAAGCGACCTATTCAAAATCAAACAGATAAACTGACCAGAGTGCAAAACCAAGTGATGCAAATCATCAATAGCTATATTAATATTATAACGTAAATCTTAGGCATCATAAATACGTAAACAGGATTCATGTACACACTGTTTGAACAGAAAAAGCACATCATAGAATAGTTGGTAGTACGTGTATTAACAGTTTAAATCTAAACGTATTTCATCGATCATCTTTTCTTCATTTAATAAATCAAATAAATCAAATAAACTTAACCAACGAATGAGTGAACATCTCCCAGCATGGTTTACGAAGAGTCAGTCAAAAACAATACGCAGTTCTATCTTAGCACACCTGGTAGATAGTGGTCACATTGTAGATAAATCTAGATCTTTTTGGGTGATCTATCGTATACCTCCATCATTTGCCAACGGAGTTCGATCCCGTCTCCTACACATTGCAGAAGCCATAGGAATACGTACATTCAACCCTAATTTATGTGTTCAGAAGAAATTCGTGACACCCCTATCTGTTCCGTGGCCGGATATGATGTAACTAACGATTGACATATTCGTATTAATTTTTTGATTTTTTATTTTATTTTATTTTTACACATTTGCTTATTACGTAATGTTTTTGACGTTTTTGATGATTATTTGAAGTCTATTCATCCACCCTTGACCTACTTCAGTTATCATATTTTATAAATTTTCTTACTAATATCAGTACACCTGTTTTCTTATTATCCACTTGAGCTTTTGCCTATTAGATGTAGTTACGTAATCTTTTTCATTTCATTGTGATTATCACTCAAATTGACTTGATTGGTTTAACATTTTCATATAAATATTCATGTATATTAGAATAAAGCCTGATGACGATCTAATCGAAAACAATATTGTTCGCTTATATGTGTTGTTCTAAATAAATTTCTGCCTAAAACCATATTATAAATACTTTTCAACCAGTAATTAGAAACTACTCAATGTATTGCTTCATCATAATCGTTGATTCATCAAATACTCAACTCACTTCCATTTCTGTATTCTGATTTACGTTGACAAATTCATTATGTCGTTCAAAAATCCATTGAAAATTTTCTTTCACCTCATCAATGCAATTTCTCTTCGACTTGTTACCTAAATATTTCATTCATAATTAATAATTATTGATGGAATCCGGATCACGGTATACTGCAGAAAAAGTTTAATATCGTCTTTGAACTCTAAAATTCAAGTCAAAAAGCTCTCAACACCTCATCGATTCATAGTATTTTTGATGAATCTTATTCCAACTGTTTGCATTAACAGTCTTGTTTCAAACTAGTCAGTTTCAATGCATAAACTGATCGCAAAACTCACACAGTGAACACAAATTTATTGCGTATGTCGGAAGAGTCACTAAGTAAAAATCAGAGATTATTTGGACTCCCCCACTTTTGCTCGTTCAACACTTTACGCTGTGTTCAGTTCGTTCTTTGTACTATCAAATATTCTGGACTTATTTAAAATTTTATCACATCTGTGTAATTGGTGATTGTACTTACTATCATTACTTGGATAAAATTCCCCGACATGTTCATTCAAGGTACTTCTCATACTGTGCAAAAAGCTGATTACTATCATATTGTGTATATTCCTGGAAAAAAAAATTAATTATAAAAATCACGTTTTTCACTGATATACAATCAGTATTAGAATTAAAATTAACACTGAAGATGTGCACTGATGAATGTCGAATTACAATACATATATAAATTTATATCAAGTCTACTATTTAAAATATTTCAATATTTGTATGTCAGGTAATAATCAATATCAAACAACTGTAGCTCATGTTCACCCAATGATCATCGTCTCATTATAAAGGCATTTTTCTGCTCCATTGGATATATATCACTACAATAATATTTGTTGAATACAACTCAATTACAAGTTTTATAACCCTATCTGTTTTGTTCATGTTACTTTGAATTTCTTACACTATTCATGTGTATGAATGAGATTATGCGTATAATGCTAAAATATTTTTAGTGAAAGATATTACCAAGATCATTTCATTAATCTAAATTTTGACTCGCTATTTCTTTCTAATTCTTTACAGTAATCTTGTTTTCTTCAGAGTGATGATAAATATATTATAAATTATCAAAAAACATATGTATTTGAATAACCTAAGCATGTCTACAATAAATGGTTATCTTGTAATTTTGAAATGCTGGATTTTATAAATATAAGAGCATGACTGAATTGAAATATGCATTGTGTGGCAAGATTACAATGTAAACATATGAATGAATCTGTGCATTTCTAAATGTACTTTTATATTATAAATAGGTGATTTTATAATCAAGCAACATGACATCTACGCAAATAGCAAACAAAAAATAATAAATGTTGAAGGATTACTTTCTGCCTTGCTTCTCTTTTAAAGCTTCTTCAAAATGTTTACAAGCATTAGACAAAAAATCCAAATCTTTTACAACTATTTCCACATTATCTGTTGATGGATATCTAAGTTCTTTGAATACAGATGCGAATAAATACTGCCAATTGATCTAGTCAAAGAAAGTAATTAGAAATAAATATACCCAAAATTACCATTTGTGTATAATGGAATAGGTTGTATATGCTATAATTCCCCTATGTCGCTCATCTTAGGCAAAAATAATTATTGTTTCACGATGTAGGTACTTGTTATGAGCTTGTTGATTTTGTATTACATGTAGGTGTGTAGCTTTTATTCATTGTAGACAAAAATGATCACTGTGTACGATCTCGAATTGAGCTGAAAAATTTGGTTTTCAATAAATCAGAACCTCTCATAGCAAATCCTGACAAAGTTGTCACAATAACCTACATCTGTTGATATTAAGATTTCCGTTAATAACAGTCATCAAATTACTGTTTTGCAAATAGTGTATGCTTTACCATGAATTGTTACTCAATGTAATATTTCAAGTGTAAATAATTTATCTTTGATAAGTGTATGTGTAAAAGACTTACGAAAAAACAACGTTATTGAGGTTTTCTTAAATATCATGTGAACCTCATTAAGATGTACCTGGCATCCAATTTATCTGATAGCGCTTTTAATCCAATGCGATTTGCCTAATATCCATATGTCATATGCAATTTTCAAGGAAATAAAAACATTGTCAACCTTCGATCGAGTGAAGGCTCTAGATGATCCTACTTTAGACAGGATCAATTCTGCAAATTCACTAGTCCGTAAGAATTTGGCTTCAGTGAAGAAAACGCTAGCTTTGATGTATATGTGACGATTTCTGACTTTTTATCATTTATTTGAGTGCTTTTAAAGTCTGTCGACCAACCAAGTAAACAACGCAACGTTAACTAAATTTTTCGCAGTATTTCATTTGAAGTATAACAAAGTATTCAAGTCTCAACCTACTATTGGACAGGTATTATCTAAAGAACTGAGTTCAACTGGTTGGCCAAACGAATAGTTTGATGATCTCTGAAAAAGACAATAGATCAATATAATTATCACAATCAATAAATAAATACATGCTACTAGAACTAAAGCCTAACAGTGATTTGAAAATCATAGATGAATGGATTTTTGATGCTGTTTAAAGTGTACCATGTATTCGATTCGCCGTTATTGTTTACGATATTCTTATTCAGTCAATTTTATCATCACACAATAGATTTGGTCAGGTGCCTGATGTTTTCCATAATTATCGGTAATAAATGAATTTACCGATTATTCTGTAAACCAATATCATATGTAATTACCACAAGGTGTACTTTTATTCAATCAAATCCAAAAGCAACAAAATTACGTTTGTTATCGTTATTTTGGTTAATAAATATTAATCAACTCGTTCACACAAGGAAATTCTGCAAAAATACTATCTTCGAAAGTTGACTTCATTCATTGATTGATAACTCATTGAGGTGTATATTTAAACTGAATTGTTCATCTATCAATTTTAGTATAGTCACATTAAAACAAAAACAATTTGCTTGAACTATGATACATACGCGAGGTGACGTTTTATCATCCATTTCATCTTACTTACAATTTTCATTTTGGCATACAATTCTAAAACACCATCTAGCATATTTTTATTTCTCTTAAACGCACCAACATTCAGCAAATATTTGAAAAGTTGTTGTTTTTCTGTTTCTCTGATTTTATTGGCCTGTTTTTTTGAAAGGAGTAAATATCAAATTTACTCGAAAAAACAGTTACATTTTATGAATATTAACAAAACCGAATATCAAAATTATCTTCACGAACAAAACAGGAGATGATATAAATGACTGCGTTTTATGAATAATTATGGACCCGTAATGATAATTGTCACAAGGATGTCTGCATTAGCTTAGGAATGAGTGCAGGTGCAGTTTCCGTATTGAATTAATGTTCTTATTCAAAAATTTGAAAGTGAACTTTTGAAATAAAACAAATAGAACATCAACCAATTTCAGCTTCAGTACAAGCCTACGAAAAATCTGAAAGGCTCTATCTTTCTACTCAGCACGATCGATAAACAAAGAGAAATTGTTGCAAATGAGAATAGATAGTCAAGTGAGGTGTCTTTTGTTATCTTTTATTTAGGGGTTGTTTGATTTTGATGGTTATTTCACCTAAAATAAATTTCGTCGCGCGATAATCGATAGTCATCGACCAAAAACTATAGGAAACGATTACCAACGTTAGAAAACAGGTCATTGGTCTTTTCAGGCGACAATGAGATTCAAATACTTTAAGTGGATAGGAAACCAGGTAAGTAAGCAAAAATATTAACAGAAAGCATGATCTGAATAGAAACTTTCACTGTACTGTTAAAAATGCATATCAAATTAACTGATCGCTGATAATATTTTGTCAAGTAGTTACTGTAGTCTTACAGTTAGGAGCTGTAATTCATGAGTGAGTAATGTTTCAAATGTATCTTGCACACCTCAAAGTCCCAGATGTTTGAGTTTTTTAGGGCGTTGTAAATAAGTTTGCAAATAGGTTTGAAAACGTGCCAGTAAGCACACAATAAAATAATTTTACATTCGCGATCTTTTTGCTTCGTGAAATCTTCTTATTGTCAACTTCATCAAGCAATTTTAAATACTAGTTAAAACATATTTAAAAAAATGATGTACTTAAGTTTGTTTAAAAATGTCTGAAAAAATATAACAAATTATATATTCAGTTTGTTTCAACGCACCGCATTTGAAGTAAATGCTTCCAACGATCCTGAAGAAATCTACAACGAAAAAAGTCGTTTATCATATATATTTACATTTTGTTAGTGTAAGAGATCGTTGATGAAATCCATTCGTAAGTAAAACGGTCCACTTTTCGTATGCTTCTTATTAAGTACATGGTTTTTCATTGTTAGTAAAATCAGTGTATACTATTTGTTTGTTGTTCAACTCGCAAGGTTTATTTTTCCACGTTTCATAAAAGTTAGTGAGATACAGAGATTCTAATACACAACAATTTGACAGTCGAAATAGGGAGGCGGGATTCCATCATAATCAGTCTTGTAAAAAACAAAGTCCGTCTCAAGTGATGATTATGTAATAATCAGTAAAATGAAATTCATCATTCTACATCACTTTCAATGACTGCGAGAAAATATAGTCAGGATAACACACTGCAGACATTTTTTATTCTCCGGCATGCCCGAGAAGATTGTCTTCATAATATAGAGTCTTGACGATCTTTTCTGCTACAAAATCGGTGAAAGAGGTCTGTCTACGGTCGAAGAAAGTTGTCAGTTAATGAGGCTGACTCTCTACATTACTCTCTTTTCTGACAGCCAACAGGATCATTAGGACGTTAATATCTAGTGTGAATCACCAGATTTAATGGACAGCTTTAGTGCAGCTCGGCCTTCTAGAACATGATATCCAGTAAAGAAGCGGCCTAAACACATTGAACTGAAAATATAATTCAGTAATGAAACAGCTAGAGGTTTCATCACTTACTACTTCATGGTTATATGTGAGAACAAAGCTTTTGTGTGAACGAAAATATTAACGCGACAAAACCTCATTTGTTATTCGGATGAAGTGCAATTTCTTCACAACTGGGTCCACATAGTTCTGGATCGCATATGAATTAGTCATTCTTATAATAAATTGAGCAGTCAGTCTAGCACTTCATTTACTAAAATACACGCATATTGTCAACTTACGTAAATGAATGATTTCTTTGACGGTGAATTACTGGGAACTAGCTTCAAAGTAAATAAAGGTGTCACTCCATTCTGGAGTAACAATGGCAGAAGTAAGTCAGTAAAATTGAATTTCGCACCATCAAGAAAGTTTTTCTCCATATTTGAGATTTCTTTTGCATCTGCTGACATTACCCATCCGTTGAAAAACTCTTCAGTCAATCCATAGATATACTGCCTTTTCATCTGACTTGTCATTGAGCGAGCCTTTTCGCAAGATTCGTAGAAATAATTGGCACTTCTTAAACCCGAATTCTTAGCATTCCTTACTTAAAGCAAAAGTTAATCAGTATATAAATGTTGATAATTAACTTTGAAAAGCTTTGATTTGTTCGGTACATATGTAAGTTGTAAGTCGCTGCTCTTACCGCACAACGGGACACAAAATAATTCATTCAAAGTTTATCAAACCAGAATATTGATTTTAATGCATCACTTTCATAAGAATTAGATAAATGAAGCATGTGAAATTATACTTGTAATTAATTTCATAAAGTTCAGCTTGAAACTTTAAGCAAAGCGTTATTTCAATGTTACAACGTTTATAAACATTTATGGTCTAGCATCACTCAATTCAATATTTAAGTAATTCGTAATAGATCCTTGAAAATATATATTTCATCATCAAAACAAACCATCTTTAATAAAACTTTACTCTTTGAAACAATTAGTCCCTTTTATAAATTTTGATAGAATAGTGAGATAACGTAATTGGTCTGAAAAATGTGATGTATTTGCGCTATACATTTCGAACAATCTGACCAGATTGTTCGTGACACTGCCGAAATCTGTAATGGGTGCACATTATATATATATTGTCATCTTTTCGTACGAAATGTTAATGTCACAGATTGTTCAAATTAAGTTATTCAAAATAAAAATGCTCAAAATGGTGACGATCAATGTGGATTCACCCAAATTTATGATGTTCTTTAAACTACATTCGCAAAACTGTGTTTCAACTGATCACAGAAATACAGTGATGAATATAATTATTACCACTTTTTCTGCAAATATGTTTTGCAAAATTCCTTATGACAGTGAATCAGGGAAAGTGACAAAAACAGTTGAAAATATTGTAATTTTTACTCCATATACTGTGACATTTTATTTAATCATGAAACTGATTATCCCATATTCTAAGTGCTAAACTACGACATACGAATTTCACTCTATTATCTCATCGAAACGTATCTCCAACTTTGAATGTGCAACTTAATTTGAAATTATTAGGAAAGCTTCTAATTGTAAATAATTTTGTTAGGAAAAATACCAACATTGATGGAAATGAAATTAGGCAATAAGCTCATAGGCATCATCGAAATTTGAAAAGATTACATCGTGTTGAAATCAATATACAAAAATAAATGAAACTCACACATTTTACGGATATCATCTTCTGATAAATTTGGTGAACTTCTCTGGATATCACTTAGGATGCGGTTCTGGCAAACGAATTCTTCAAAGTCATTGCAAGGTTTAATGCCGTTATCGTCAACACTATGATCACCTTCGAAAGAGATGAAAAAGAAATCGATTTCGTGTGAAGCACCGTCAGCATAGTATATGACACATTATGTATCGGCGCGTTAATTTATAATTAAAAAGTTTGAAATAATGCAGACAAGTTATTCATATTTCTGTACATCTCCAGATGAACTGAATTCAAAAGTACAAAATGACATACTATTTCTAATAAAAGACTATTTTTACCGACTCATTCCTCATTACAAATATAATTTGGTAAATTTTAACTTTTACGATCAATCAAAAACGTATTTAAGGCGACCAATAATGTAAGCAATGATAAGCAATGTAATATCAACTAGACGTAACACGCTGATTTATTTTATTAGGCTCTCTATAGTATATGAACTATTTCCAGCAAGATTTCTGTGCTTTCTAACTTCACACAAAAATATTTATTTCCGTGCTACAAGAGAGGGGAATTACTCTGATACATTTCATTGTTGATGTTACTGAGTACTCGATTTTTCTTTGATTTAATTAAACGTTGAGAATTTACTGTTCTAAAACCTAACTTCTCAGTCACGTGAACGCTGAGGTCACTTTCAAGCATATTATGTAGGGGAATCAAAAAAAATAATCTGTAAACAGATCTTTATGATAATCATTATCAGAATTTCGCATGAATTTTTAAAGGTTGTGATTCCACTTGACTCATTATTCTGTGTTGAAGAAATTCTATCGAGAATCAGTCTACAGATAAGTTGAAAGGTTTTTATACTCATTTTTGTAAAGGTGAGAGAAACCATAAAACACCAATTGCCTTACAAAAAAATTTCAATCAATCATTTGAGAAGTTTAATTTTATTACCATTGTAACAAAACTCCCAAACATAATACATCAATGAATTCAACTTAACTATAAACATACCGTTGGAAGATTTCTTCAAAAAATAAACAAGCAGGCTTGTCCCTGATATCATCGCACATAATGCGCTTATAGTAACAAGAGCAATGAAAATTTTCTGACGTTTGGTTATATCAGAAAATAACATCATGATTGAAATAAAAGAGTGTATAAAATCTCTTCAATAGTCGTTTATTTATATAGCACATTTTTTTCTTGTAAAATGAATACCATTAGAATAGAAATCGCGATAAATATGATCCGGGCATGCCGTCCAAAATGATGACAATTGACACTGGATTGTTAAAAAATTTTACGACTAGGCATAAACAATGCAGAACAAAACTGTCAACAATTAAAATTTTTTAAATATCTTTATTAAATCAGATAGAATAAAAGTTTTTGCTAAAATATTAGGTCATGGTGCATGAAATAATTAGGAATGCAGTAGTATTTTATTGATTAGAGCACACTGAATTAGTTCCGGAAATATTATAATCGTATATATTATTTAACAATTGTTTTATCTAAAAAAACAATACTGTAAAACGCTGTAACAAAATAGAAAACTACTTTTTGGTCCACCCTAATAAGAGAAAGGGTTAATTTTTTTAGAAGATATCCGATCTGCGTCTGAAAGTACGCTGATCCTCGACTTAACGTCTATTGTCCTACTTGTCCTCCACTAATGCTGCCCATATATGTGAAGGTTATCACAACTCGCAAATATTCTCTTATGTGTCAGTCGTGTTGTGTCGAATTACGGTACATTCTCTTCTATGTATGCTGAGATATATGCTCCGTAGTATGCCGCTACACTGGTCTTCTTATCGTGCATTAGTTGTTGTGCATGAAATAGATCAGTAAGATTATTTTAAAAATCCAGGTGGTCCAGCTGAAACGGTGCCATTCACTGTACTGCATGCTTCCCCACAGATGTTGACGTCTCGATCCAATCGAACACCAGGTGAAAGAGGAAGGGTTAAATTACCAACCACTGTGACACTGGTCTTCTTTTGAAAGGAATTCGTTAGATTTCCTCCACGCAACATGACACAGTTTGATCTGTCATAGGAATTTCATTTTATGTTGACTGACTTTTCACTATGTAGTATCAGAGCGGCATCTACAACGTCGTTCTATTCACATTTTCAAATGCTTTGTCAATGTTCACTGGTGAAATGTTTTCATTTGGTGACTTCTCGATCACCTGTGGTCCCGAAAGCTATATGTTTGAAAGTCGAATGATCCTTAAGGAAGCCAGCCACTGGATCTAAAAAAATTGGCATCCATGTATACCTACATTTTATTACAATTAACTTTTATTTTTGTTGTCAGTATGGATTGAACTTCATTGACCATTGCGACGTCCACCTCACCATGAAAGGATATGCAGTACTTTGGTTATGAACATACACCTATCTCGTTGATGTTTTTCTTTCTTTAAACTTTTCTGATTCCCGTAAGTTTATTGACAATGAGACGTCTGTGATGCCTCGAGGCAAAATCCTTTATCTGCACACAGATGACTAAGTCACAGTTTGGATCAAAAGCCTTCTAACTGACACTTCTCTACAAATTTACCGCAGAATTTCGCAAATCACTCAGAGACATTGCTGTGTACCCTAACTACTTTCACTCGCTTATGGTTACAAAGGCTGGATCAAACTGCTCTCGTAAGCAACAAGCTGTCAATGTGCTTTTTGAATCAGAATATTTTCATTTCTCATTTTGATAACTTCTGCAGAAAACCTGTAAACGTTAAATATATTGACCTATGGTTTTTCATTCCACAATAAAAATAATTTTTGTCTCAGTATTGTTTTGTTACGTGTTGAACGTCTACTTGTTTACCAAGCTTTTCTGTTCATGGAGATGTTAGTCAGCTTACTCTGTTGTCGTGATTTTACTTCTTGCATAGTCACATATTTTCCATCACTGGCCTATCGACAGGACGAGTTAATAAACTGGCACGATTGATTCTTTATATTGTTCTGATATTAATAAAAATTTCTTATATTTCATTATTAGAAGTCGTCATCTTCGTGAAGAACCTGGATCCATAATATCTGTGATGGAGTGTATGGTTCCTTATTAATCACCTCATATCAATATCAGTCGAAACGCTATATTTATAGTCTTAAAGTCTTTCATTTTATTTACGCTTGATGTGTACGTGAGCCACGAGCCATGGTATATTACTTCAGAGAAAAATTCACGTCCTAAATCCCACTACATGAGTCCTCGGTTTTTGAAACGAATCATTAGTTGTGTCTTGGAATACTGTGAAAGATTTTACTGCTTGCGCGGCCTTCAATAAACTTAAACCGATTAATAAATAAATTCTATATACTGACAGAGGCTATCCAATATTTTCTTCCTAGACTGAGTGACGTAAATTTCTTGTTTCAGTTCATCTGTCTATAACAACATGGAAATCCATACTTATATACATCAGTTCATGTTTCCAAAACATATTAGCAAATGGGTGCAAGTGTAATTCCAAATTTTATAGTAGTAAAGTTATGAGAACAATTAAAACTATTCGAACAGATAAGGAATGAAATATATTTTTTAAAAAGTAATGCCTGGTGATTCACTGAGCTTAAAAAACGTGATGGAGAAATCCCGTTAGTTTTTGGGAGAACACAAATAATGAATACTCTTGAGCAGCTGCAATAGGCTTCGGCACACGTAATCCAAAGCCTCTAACGATCGATTATCTTAACCAGTTAGTGCAAACCCACCAACATCGATTAGTCCAGTTGCCTGTGGGTTCATAAATTTGTGAAGTGCTGAACTGAAGTTCTTACTTCGACAACAGTTATTGCACACTTTAGTCTTCTTGACGATGTCTGCTGTAATGCTCTGGATTTGCGTCGTGTACGGTAGAAGCGTCTTGATATTTTGACTGAAAACTCTGACTTTCGTTCCTTTTGAAATTTGTCTGAATTATCACATGTTCTTTACAGAAAAAATTGATCACCTGTCCTTCCATCACTTACTCATAAACTTCGCTGTCTTCAGTAATTGTGCTCAGATATGCGTCAATTTTTTTTAACATCCTCAAATGCCTTACATCAGGGATTGTTTCGTGGACGTCTTTTATCACGGAGTGTCTATCCTTCCCATTATCGTCACTTGAATAATTACTTTCAATAGATCACCTGCACACTCTCAATTATTGCGTACTTCCCAGCATTTTTAGAAAATGTCATCAGAACAAGAAAACTAATCAGCGTTCATGGAGGCTACTGTGATCTATTGATCAAATTATACCAGCAAGACGTCATGTGGACGCCTCGTAGAAAGTGTATTCTACAAACACCAAGCCAGCAAGCAAGGAATCCTTGCACTCAAATTGCGTTTGCTTATAAGCCATAGAGACCTCCATGCGACAGTCACAAAAGTGCACACTGAATACACAGTAACAGCCAAACATCTTTCTGGTTTGAAATAAAATCACAGAGTCAACTGATCGGTCCATGAAATGAATTCACTATGAATATATTTTTCAAGCGAATACTGAGGATATAACATCTCCAACAGTGATATCATTGTCCTATGTTGAACAATGTTGACATGTGCACACACGTCCACTTTGACTAAGCATTTATTAGAAATGATAGTTGTCACTAAATAGTCAGTGTGTAAACAGTGATAATTAACAACATTGCAATAACTCTTTACCCATACAGTTATATTTGAGGGATTGTGATTGGAAACATGATATTTTTTGTACTGCGAAGCAATCTTTCTTTAACCTACTCCCAGTCATCAACGAAAGCGCCGAGGAATGATTTGAATAGGCAGACAGAGCATTGCATCATTTAAGCTGCTTCGTGATGCTAGATTTGTCAGGCATCCATTATTCTCTGTATCCTGTTTGGAGTACTGTTACTTAATTCGTATTTCACCCTGTGCAATCGCTGTTGACTAACGTTTACATGTTATTATCTCAATTTCATTTTGTAATAGCCTATTGCATCAAAACTTCATTGTAAATTCATTTGAATTAAAAGTTTTACACTAGTATAAACTCATTGTCAAACAAATATTGAAAACTGCTTTTATCTCACATGTTCATATAAAGTTACGCTCAATAAAAACAGACGTACACAGCTGTAACTAGGCAAATTATAGGTATTCTAAAAATTCAATGCCGGCTTCTTCTTGTCAGTTATTCTAAGATCAATCTCTTCAATATACAGGCAACATGACCAGCAAAAGACTGCTGCAGAACTCTGAAATTTCCCGAATCTGTCTACACCCTACTGCATAACGGTTTTCATAACCATTACAGATTCACTTATTTTTTGTTTGCATAGATATTTTGCTGCATTTTTTAAGTCATCAGAATAAAAATCAGAGTATTTCATCTCGTCTGATAGATCTGCTCTTTCCATCAACTAAATTTTAGGACTTTATCACCACATCAACATGTCACATTGTTGAATTTCATACGCGACTACATTATTTCAGCTTTGCAGACCGCATTAGCACAAAGTTGTCATCGTCGACTGAAATCTAATAGTAGTAATGGTGGTAGGAGTATTCGTTACTCCTTATGTAAAAGATTTTGATTCAATGACAATAATGAAATTTGATAATCCAGCAAAATAAGTATAAAATAGATTGATTGAGCTGATGGAAAATAATGAAAATAAACATTTCAGTGTCCTGAAAGACATGATGCAATTGCGTCCTTAAAAAATGACATTAGGGTTGCAAACGTTTGCACGAGATTTATCCTGTGTTACTTAAAGAGTCATTTCAGCTTCTCTAAACTTAACTTGATGACAATTTTTCAATTAATAACTTGATGGATCAGACCCATAATTATTATTATTATTATCACATTTAGTTAACTAGATCTGGCTAAGCACTGCTAACCACCTATGTCAATATTCGTTTCATTTGCGTACTATTAGCCCTGCAATTACTCTTTAGCTTATTTCTGTGCGTATACCTTTATTTTCATAATAATAACGTTTTTATTCACTCGCACATTCGTTCGCTCACCGTTTGCCACTCACATATCAATGAAATATCTTGTGCTTGTGATGTTGGTGAGATATATGTGATGCTACAAATATGTTTGACAAATATATATGACAATACTGATCTCAAAACTGTGAGGCGTTGTCTTGTAATCGTTATCTTAACGAGCAGTAAACGAAGCATAAGAATTTATGCAATCTCTTTCGCCGAGAAACGAGTAAAGCATAGGTCACCCAAAATTGCGTGGGGTTGACAACAAATCAAACGCAAAAACCAACCACGAAAATTATAAAAAAATGTATTCCGTCTGCATGTGATATAATACTGTTGCTGAGACTTACTCTAGTAGATGTTTTTTTTGTCACAGGTTACATATTTCTCGAATATAGTTAAACATATTTTGACAAACTTTTCAAAGAGCGATAACCCAGGTTTGCGTACACTTTATCTGATCGAAAAACGTTGCAACTCATAATTCCCACTCATCCATGGTGTTCAAATCGCTCTCAACAGAAAGCCTAAAAAATGGAACTGAATAAATAATTACTCAAATGAGGATCATCATCTCTCCCGTGGAAAAGCTGTGCCTGGTGCATGCCGTGAGAATTTCACGCGAAGATGTATTTGCGTACTACTCATTGTACATAAACATTTACGCAAATAACGACAAAATACTTCTACAAACGTCATTGGTGTGGTCCCTTGTTATTTCTACTCGCCCAACAACATCGGTTTATTAGATTTTCCAACCAACTTCCGTCCAACAATTTTCAATCAGTCATGCAGGCTCATTCCTATTTGATAAGGTACCAAACAACTTCAGATAAACCGTTTGCTGGAAAGCCTTATGACTTGTTAAATCAGGACATAAATAAATCCGTCCCGTTAACAGATTCCTGAAGAATAGCTGGTATGAGTCTATGACAGATGAAAAATCACAGGGAAGCCTAATAGAGAACAGGTTGTTAGGTAGAAGCATATATTATCAATTATGGCTCTGTCAACACACTCTGAATGTGCGAAATATCCTACGTATTGCAAATAACGACGTTATGAAAGATAACATCTCTCAAACAAATCAGAGCTTTCTATGTAGGATCGGATTAGACTATTTCTTAAACGAAAAGTACAACAATGGACAAAATAATCGATACGTTACAAAAGCAGATCACTATTTCACGCAGGACGTTTACGAATATTACTCGAAACGACAGAACAACACGCGATTGTAGACGCTTCGCTCCTAGGATATGCTTTCGTAACTCAAATTGCGGCGACTCAGTTCGAAAATGTAGGCCATCATGAAGGTAAGCAATTATTACAAGAGTAAACAGTCGGTTATTGGTAACGACAACGAGAGTGGCGTGGCTCAAAATATAATTCGATTTTTTTACATCCACTAGAGTATAACAAATGTTTTATTCTTGAAAATGCACTGGCGGAAAAAATCGTCGTAATGACTGTGATTAGACAAAATATGTTTGGTGCAACAACGCATGAGGTATCAAATGATTTCGACAGAAACACACAGCCAGCGAACATCAATCCTGCGTTTTTGGTCGAAATACTTCATTTTGCCAGGACTTCGTTATAGCAGAAACTCCACATTTAGATCCTTCTTGGCTACTGCCAGTCCCAAGCCCGGATAAAAAGACGGAAGCGGTTGAGCATGGGGTTGACGATCCCATATCAACTAAAATCTAACATTCTAACTAGAACAAATAAATAAAATCATTTCGACTCTGCAATCTATCAAGTATCAAAGAGGCAATCATTTAAGCATGTCGACATGACAGACTAGTTTGAGGTGAAGACCGGTGTCAGTCAAGGATGCATACTCCCACTCTTTCTCTTTCTCCTGGTGATCGACTGGATTATGAAGACGTCAGCATCTGGATGGAAGCACGTCATTTATTGGACAGCTAGAACCCAGCTGAACGATCTGGACTTCGCTGATGATCTATCTCTTATTTTTATCACACGCAACAATCAATGCAATAGAAGAGGACCCGTTTAGCAGCAGCACATGAAGCAGTAGGTCTCAACATACATCGAAGTAAAAGCAAAACTCTCCGATGCAACACAACATGCACCGACCAAATCACTCTTGATGGAGATGCTTTGACGGACGTTAACACCTTTTCATCTCTTGGCAGCGTCATCGACGAGAGAGGTGGATTCGATGCAGATGTCAGGACGCAGATTAGCGAACAAAGAACTGAATTTCCACAACTAAAAAATATCTGCAACTCCAAACTAATATCAATCAACAACAAAATCAGGCTTTTCAATACGAATATCAGGACAGTCCTACTGTACGGAGCTTAAGCTTGGAGAACTTACAAAGCATTCATCCAGTAGAAGCAAGTGTCTAATAACAGTCGTTCAGTCGAAAAACTTTTGATTCGTTGGCCAGACACCATCAGCATCAACTTACTGTGGGAGAAAACAAACCAGATTGCAGTGGAAGTGGGTAGAATAAACACAGCGAAATGGACTGAGTTGCGTCACAAGACAAGCTCTAAAGGTAAAAGAAATAGAGGAATGCTTACAAATTCATTACGCCGAGAAATAGAGAAAGATATTAGAAGAATGAGAAAAAATTGGACAGAACTGGAAAGGGAATCTCAGGACAGAGATGGTGGGAGAAAACTCGTGTGTGGCCCATGCTATGTCGGGGGTAAGGAGCGTCATTATGTAAGTACGTCGTTATAGCAGATGTACTAAGTCCTCTGATTGCGAAATCATACAGTTACTAATAGGTTACCGATGAAACGAGCATTCTAAAGGACACATTTGTTTTGAGATAAATTGAATAACAGCCAAATAGGTTTTAAAAGACAATGATAACTCATCATCCGGGATAAGGTTAAAGGCACTCATTCAATCTGAAGTCGATTAACACATGCAAGCCACGCTGCAAATTGTGAATCTTGATCCAAGAAGTCTAAGATCTATCAACATAAGTCCTTCAGTACTCAGAGTTCGATTCAAAAGCGTCACTATAATGTGCGATCTTTCAACATGTTAACAATAATTTTTTTCTGAAACAACTTTACAAAACTTTTCAAACTAAGCACAAAATATTAGAATGATTGCCACAATCAGACAATTCAGCAAACGTCCTGATTGCCGGAATTAAGTTGTTTTCCGATTCTTACATTCATACTTTCGATTGGACTTCTATAAACTAATTCTTGGTGTCCGAGGATCTGAAACGAATAGTGGTTTTCACGTCCATGTGCCTAGAAATATCGAAGCGAAAATCTTTCGTTAGAGCGTACCCTCAAAACCGCCTCAAATGATATGGCTGAGAGTGTACACCGATAGCGCTGTTGAGCATGCCGAATGCTCAGTAATATCAAGGGTCTCAGAAGTGCTGATTGTCTTGTAAAGGACGAAATCTTAGTGGGGAGTTAGCGGGCTTGACTTGCTCTCCTCAACATGATTCGATGAAGCCGTTGACTATATATCCGTCTGCTCTTCAAAAGACACGTTTATGGCGTGCTATTACATGACTGTGAAACAATGCCATTAGGGGTAAAGGATAATCGTAGGTTACTTTATTTCGAACATCGCAGTCTCTCGAGCAGCGCTCATTTTTCTGTGGACTATTGATTAGGCAACAGAGATATCTAGAAATAGTACCAGACAAGTATGGCAGATCAGCAGATGGAGTAGTGAATTTTTATCATTTGAGGTTGTGAGATATAAGATAGATGCTACCACCTCGATGAGTGAGGTTTTGCGGTGTAGGAATACGAAGACAGTTTTGCGCGGCCATACCAAAGCACGAAACAAATTTTTTGGGTGAACGGCAACTGGATCGACTCCTTTTGGTATGTTCTGACTACCTGTATGAGGTCCACTGCATGATAGTTATTAATCGGTAAAGATCTTGAGCGACATTACTCAAAACTGTTTGCCATGGTGTAGGTGAATGCATGCTTAGTATTCTCTCAAATATTTATCCTCTACATTCTTCATCATTTTATCCTTTTTTCAAGCTTGTTTCACTGGATTATACCCCTTGACTAACAAGTGCAACCCAAAGGTTTTCGAATACGACATTTATTTCTTCTGCATCTTCAACTGTTAGATTCGAAATGACCAAATGGTCTATGTGAAAGTATGTTATGGCAACGTGGAATGACGTGCGTAAGGACCACGTTGTATCCGACTGACTATTTGCATGTCTATGAACGTAAAATACACATTGTATGCATATACTGAACACCGGTCATCGATAGATCGACATTGCTATCGGTGAGTCGTTCACAATGTGTGCTGCTCGCCATTTTTTCTTGTGATTTCATCAAACTTGAAGTCGACTGGCAGACGAATTCCAGAAAACTGAGTTTAGAAAGCATACTCAATCAATATTACACTCATGGTTAGTAACTACAAACTCACCCACGCCCACGTCACTTTACATTTCAGTGACGAAAATTCAATTTGAAATAAAGGGTTATTTTTCGACAGAATAATTAAAGAAAAGCACCAAGGAAGCTAAATATGTATGCCCGAACTGATTACCGACCTAGGATAGACGAATTCAAAATAATCGAAGCAGTAAGATTTCGTGCCAAGTTTCAGAGTTGTCCTTAGTATTATACGATATCCTACGAACACAAATATTTCAATCTCGAATTACCCAGCGTTGAAAGACATCTACAAGTTTAACGTAACTTTACTTTATGTTCTTTGTAGAATTATCGAAAATCGCAGGCACACATTGAAAAACTTGCAAAACTCATCCATTCTGAATCGTCATAAGATCCTGTTGTTCTTACAAAGTTCTTATTTGCACACATTGCTCCCTGTATGCAGATAGTTTTGACCTAAAAATCATTTATTCCTGTCAAGATAAATCTATTAATAACGGTTTATCTAAATTTTAAAATTTTAACTCATCATTGTTCAACGAGGATATTCAGTTGGCACATATTGTTTAGTCTTTGAGGGAAAAAATATTTATCTATATTGTTAATATCAATATATATAGCTTTATATCTATATTGTTAAATTGCGATGAAAGAACAATAATACATAAATAACATCACTGTAAAATTCGTAATTTATACAGTCCGAAAAAGTGTTCCAGTACACAACTGATATCATTCTTTCGACCTAAAGAAATAAATACTGCTGATGTCAACAATCTAACAACTCTACTCTCCACAATTCTGATGCAGTGACATCAACGACAAATCAATCCACCATTGATTATGACAATTTACAATGATTAGTGTTAAATAAGGATTGAATGCGATCTGATGTGTATGTTTGACTGAGTGCATTTACTTCTCAGATCCGTCGGACAACGCCGCTGCCCGGAGAGCATTTCTCATATTTCGCAGTGATTATTTATAAACACCTGATTAACTTGCATCTATTTTTTACTTACACATTGTAGAAAATAAGCTGAACGTTGAATACTTTTAGATTCGTCAGAAAAAGAGGTTTATACAAATATTCTGATTCACTCGAACTACAGGATAATAAGTTGTTCGATATTTCACTGTGTTGAAATAAATTGACATGTTTTAGCAACTTTGGGAGACAACAAATCGTGTAAAGTGAAATGATCATTCTGATATCTTCATATCTGTCTGTGTCATGATGGATATCGCTTGATGGACATTTGCTCAACGCAGTCTTTGATCATTTCTCACAAGCGCTCAGCACGATCAGAGTAACCTGATCAGGCATGGTGCAATTGTACCAATAAACAATTTTCGGTAGACGTGGAAAAGATTTTTCCCACGAATCCATAATATTATCTCTTTTATTATCTAAAATAAATTATTTCGAAATAAGACGTGGAGCTGTTGGAATATATTGCCTTGCTGTTAACTGGCTTTCCACAATCTATCAATCCAAATGCAACAATCTCCCGAACGGAGCTGCAAACCTTTATGTGTCCTGTACCAAATGCACGCTTTACTTGAAGGTGTGAAAAACCAACATGAAGTGCGTGGGCAAATCGAAGAACAAAATGCTCTCGCTAACGCGTGTGAATCCAAAAACCTCAGTCGTTTGCTTAACAAACGCATAAAAAAGACTCTTATCTCAGAATTCATTCCAGACTACATGATGGACAGAGTTAATATGACGAAGGTGTTATTTGTGAACTATTTAGTACATGGTTTTCCCTCAATCAGCCGTTAAGACCCTCGAACCCAATAGCAGCTGTGGTGCGGCTGAGATACGTTTCAAATTTTTTGAAATGCCGAAAGGCTGGGTCTAAAACTAAAGACCGATTAATATCACCCCATTTATATCACGTGTAATGGAGAAAGAGATAAAAGGACAACTATCGAATCACTTATTCAGGATAGGTCACATTCACCCCTCTTCACATGACTTCATTAGAACTAGGTCACGTATCACATATCTGTTGGATTTATTTATAAATGTTACCAGCGTAAACAATCAAAAGCAACTATTAAACGTGTTGTATTTCGACATAAAAAAGGCTTTCGATAAAGTATCTCACAATCGCTTAATCAACAGACATCAGTCCATCGAGATTACTGGTCACCTGTTGGAATGGAATACGTCATTCTTCACAAACAGATTACGATAATCTATTCTAATACGTCTTCACATCGGCCAATTACCAGTGATGATGTGCAGGGCAGTGTTTCGGGTACACTGCTTTTCATAATCTACATCAACATCGTATGCACTTGTTTCAAAAATGGTAATACCTACCTCTACAAAGTAATTTTACTCGCAAGGTCCTTAACCATAGTTCACTCATTGACTATGCAACTCGCTGTAATAAACTCGAGCATGATCCATTATGGAAAAGAATGCTTAATTCTAATCTAATCCTTGACTTTAAACACCTAAACAAGCTCAGATACTCATCTTATACCTTAGTCATTATACATGGCTCATGTATACATAACTTTCGAGATAGAGTATCTACGGTCAAACGTGGGAAGCATAGATCCAAGACTTGAGGAAAACTTCCATTTAGTTAAACTGCACTTAAATGGAATAGGCTCTCCCCGAAAAACGCATGTCAGGTGGGTTATATGAGTTTACAAAACATCTTAATGAAGCTAAAAGTTCCGCTTACTTATCTGCACTCGTGAACGCACTCTCAACCTGCTTCCATATTATTTGGTCTGCATACAATTAAAATACATAGAACTTAGTGCGGCGCCTTATTTATTCATTCTTACCCTCCCAAATAGCATTAAATTTTTCCAGCTGAATATAAATGTCCTTATTTTTTGTTTGAAATAGACAGGTTACTCTATTCACTGGGTCGATCGACACTGTTCAACTGTAAACTGGTTGGTTAGAACGCACTCTACTTTCCTGGACGCAACCTTATCAACTGAGTGAGTTTCACATTGCCTATTATCTTTTATACTTTTCTCACCTAAACTCTATAGACTTACTATTGATCTTCAGTGTTATCTATTGTTCCACTTTTAACTGTGTTACTCTCTATATCTCCTGCTCAGCTAGTTAAGAACATCTCCATCACTATATTCTAATTGCTTAAATCTTGTCTTAAAGTCCAATCAATTTCTCCATAACTGTTAACGGTATTGCATTGATGCCAAAAAAATAAGGCATAAATTGGAACAGTCAGACAAGTTTATGAAGAAAACTTGCAGAAATAGTGTTTCTCAACGGTATGTGAGACTCAGAGCATCAAGTAGAACTTATTAGTTTCATTTAATTATTTAACATGAGCCTAACAACACAAAAGGAGGGAGAGTAGAGGTACTAACCAGCCATGTTTGCGTGGCAGGACATTTTGTTTCCTTTCGGCTTTTTAAATTGATGAGGCGACTAATCATTAACACTGAGATTGCTCTTAAACGCTTGCTAATTCTGAGGTTCATGTTTCCAAAAGTATGCTGAGGTCGCCTTTCCGTCGAAACACCCGCAACATGCTTACTCGAGCGCCCACCGTATGACTTAGCGGTCAGCGTTCAATAATAATAATAATAAAACAGTGAGACAGTGGGAACGTTCTTTAATCAGTGTTTTGTTTTTACAAACTCAACACTTTTACCTGAAATTTCGATTTTAACGTACATAAATCCAGCTTCTTACTACAACTTATCTTCCATCCACGTGACAATCCATAACTCTTCAATGTTCATTCTGCCTTCCTTCGTTTGTGGATTATATTCTTATATTTCCATAATTTACTCCAATTTTAGTGGTCAGTATGAATTTTACCTTGACTTACCACTTTCCCAACAAATTCACTATTGCTTTAAGCAAACCGCACAAGAAACCTACTGTGCACCTTCTTTTTTCATACTCGCCCATTGAAAACGTGGCTCTATCATAATACTTTTGTCAGTGACATGGTGTAAATGTGCTATCACAAACTGACTGTTATACCTAATTTAACTGCAATAACTTTCATAGTACCTGTGAAAGCATTTGTGGCAACTTGATCTAGCATGTAAACTGGCATGCCTCTTGTAACGTAGTTATTTGAGAATAAACATCAGTATTATTATTATTATTAAAATTAGGAATTTAGCAGGTACAATGGCAGAAACACGGCCATATAAGCAAAGATACTCACACACACGCAAACTGATCATCACTTTAAAGAATACATTTATCCGAAGGATTCATTTCGGAACCAGGTGGACATTGGTATGCTTCAGAAAAGTCCTTGGAGTGTTTCAGAATTTCATTGACGCTAGAAAAAAGGAGGATACGCTTAATGTTCGGAAATAGATTATCTATATTTCAAACGAATAACATTGATACACTTTGGATAAACTTATGCTTTCACAAAAGGATTACCTCAATTTATATTTTTGTTGGGGAGACTGTAACGTATAACGAACCAGATTTGAAGGAAGGCCATTACACAACGACTTCAAATGCAATGAAAGGACGTAGTTAGAGAGAAATCATGAAACATCAAGTGATTCACAAGAATGATAATTTATTGTAATTAAATAAAGAACGGTTTAAGAATAATGGACGGCAAAGTGATGAAATTCAGAAGCAGCTTCAAAGTCGACTGCTTAACATATAATAACATTGACGATAACTAGAATTAGGGCGCGAACTGTTATAAAATTTACCAAATCAGGTTACAAGGTATTCAACTAGGTTATGTTCTGCAACATGTTGCAAACATGCCGATTAACAAACGTGCTGTAAATGAAATATTTTGTGTTCGAACTGATAGATTACTTTGTATTTCACTGTGACTGACTAAAGTATTATTAGCAAAAGAAAATGACCCTTCCCGCTGTGAGTATTGTTTATTGGTTATTGGTTTGTGAAATTTTAGAGTTTTCAGGGTTTGCAGTTTCCGAAATTGTTCGTTAAAAAATTTTACTCTGTCTAACTTACTAACTAACATCTTTAGTTTGTGTAGTATATTTGTTGCATAAAATGGTTGGATTGTAAGCTAACTAGTCCACTGATCATAAACGTCACTAATGCATCACATCGTAAGTGGATAAATTGAGAGAGATATTTGTTTGAATAAGATTTGATGTTTGCATAACTTACTTTAACGAATGCTTCAAAAAACGATTTCATTTTATGCAAATCATTACCATTGGCCATGACTAGGTCCTTATATCTCTACAGAAAATGTCAAACGATGAACAACAGAAATTAACTTATTTTCACAGCTGTTCTAATATATTTCTTTGACTGAATAAATTTATATGCAGAAAGATTGTTTTTTTTTCAACCACCTCCTTGAAACATTGATATGATTCGTGGTATTGTTCAGAAAGAGGCTTCACAAGTGTTACTTGAAACTGCGTTTTTTAAGTAGTTACAGTTTAGCAATTGCTTCATCCTATTGTAGGGGAACGCTTCTACGAAGAAAACGTGATTTAGGAAATAAACATTAATAGAATCGTTTTGTTTAACTGTACCGAAAAACACTTCTTGCTTGCAAAGTTCTCTTCGCGTTGCTGCAATTTTGCATAACGTGCTGCTCCCTATGTTATGCGTACTTTCTTCTTCAATGAAATATTCAGACTTGAATAATTTTGATATATGTGACGGGCAGTGGCGATCATAATCAATCTCAATTCATTCACACTTAACTATTATACGAACATCACGTATTTATCAATCACAAATCGAATTGTCCTCAAAGAAAATAAAACATCAAATAAGTCATCACTTCGAAATCATATTATTCAGAGGGCTTTTTTGTTTACACGAGCATATCCGCTTTGTTCTAACGGAAAACAGAAACTTTATTGAGCATGTGTGGACTACTAATGTCATCGACATTGCAAGAAAACAGATAATACATCTGTAAAATTTGCTTACTGAAAAGGATAACATAAGACCATTGATATCCGCTGCCAGTTGGATCAAATCCTAATTGACATAAAAAATAATGAGACGGTGTAATACCCAGTTGTTAACTGCGAAAATGTATCAAGGAATATCCATTTTTTAGATTTTATGTTGTACCCTTTGGAACTTTATATAAATTGAAAGACATGATCAGATTTCAAATACATATATATAGATTTAACAAATTACAACAGAAACTTTATATGTTATTTTGTAAATACGCAATAAATAAAGTATCAATGTTCATACACTTAGCGTCAAAACATTATTGTCCAAAATCACTATGTGAAGCTTAGCAAATATTGTATGTAGTCTGAATTACCGCAGTGTAACTCATGATGTTGCCTTCTGGATAAATCGCTAAATATCGTTTATAAACTTCCATTATATATGATTCATGGTGAATAATATCTTGAGTAACTGGTCACTGATTATAAGAATAAGATATTAAGTAACCGTTTCTTCCAGAACTGCCTTTATTCATGATTCACGGCTTATGTTGAACGTTTCAAGTACAATGAGCATATTAAACGATAGTTTGAACACTTGAGGGCAGTAGAAACGATCTAGCGTTCTGCATAGAGGAATGAAATCATGTCATGATTATCAATGTTCTTGCAACTCTGACATAAGCCCTAAGTAGCTATCCTTGGTTGAAAACAATAGCTCAGTTGGTGATAGTGTCTTCAGAGTTGACACAAACAGTCCAGGGATATTTTCCATTGTCTCCGCTCAAATCTGCTTTTGAACTAATCTCATGCGAGGAGTAAACAACATTTCAATTTTTTTTTCAAGAGACATCTAGTACGTTTATGAAATCAATTTTCTTTTCAATGGTTAGGGATTATCCTAAATCGCTCGAAATCATATATTCATGTCACATGTCATTTCAAAATTTACACCTAAAAGACGTTTCATAGACTGGATTCAATATTTAAACTATTCTTGAAAAAAATTTTCGCTTCAATAAATACTTACTGTGATTCCAGTCGCCTCAGTACTCTTTTGTTTTAATAAACAACAGAGTTGTTTCTTAATCGGTGATAGATTTTCTAGTCCACATGTTAACTGAGTGTGTGTTTGTTCAGGCAGCTGATATTTAGTAAAACCTGTAATGCAAACTTCATCCAATGATTATTTAATTTTCAAAAATCAATGCAAAATGGTTGTTTCAATTCATGACTCGTTCACGGGTTAGAATTGGAGTGTGTGTTCCTAATTTTAATAACAAACTTCTGTCAACAAAATCTTTACAAAGTTCTCAACATTTCACAATCGGAATTAGTTTTCACAGCTTACGCCAGTGTACTTTAAAACACTTTAATAAATCAAACTTTTTAATACATTGATCTAGATTTATTAGAATTGAATTATACACAAATTAGGATCACGATTTCCGATTCAACAGTAATGAACAGTGATTTCATTTAAATTTATGTCTTATAAAACCAAATATATATATTTGATTTCGCACGAAATCATATCCACCATCAAACCAATATCTTCAGAGATTTATGCATGGATAGGTAATTCGCAGTCGTAATGTTTTCTTTTCCTACGAGTAATTTGGAATATAAGTAATATGGATATACGCACTAAAGACACGCTGGACTGTATACTATAAAGGTGCAGATGTTTTAGTTCATGCATATTTGACAAATGAACAGAAACAGCGCTCAATCAAACTATCCATATGCTACAGTTAGTAGAGTGTTAACAGAAACAAAGATAAAAAATCTCTTCTGTTTACAATCGATTCAGAATATTAGGTTTTGTTTATTAAAAGATCAAATAAGATACGGAATGTTGAACCGTACCTTCAGATATTAGTCGACGACCAATAAGCCAACCCGAAATTCCATATTTTTCAGGCATTGAATGTGATGCATTCGGAAAGGATGAGTTAAGTAATGCAGCGGCCAAATAGATATCAGGGTATTTCACATTTCCAGGTTCTTGTTGTATAATACTAAACAGTACCGTTTCAAGTATTTGTGAGTAAAAAACAAACATTATGTTTCGTGATAAAGATAATGACTATTGAAATATTCGAAAATAAATACAGAACTAAAGCCAGTTGTTTCCATTCCATAATGTCAATCTGCTCGTAGACGAAACTACAGGCATCATCATATACAGTTAAAACCTTTATCACACTGAAGACTATACAAACAAAGAACATTCTAGTTATTTACTCTTGTAAAGAATAAATAATGCGGGAGTTGTTCCCACAATACATTTTACAACTAATTGCCACCAATTGAAAAAAAGCATTTGATTACCACCAACTAAACACTGCATAATAAATAGTGTTCCCCATAACTTTATCAGCTGTTTGCGGTGACTGAATATTTTTGCCATCAGGTTGCAATTTATACACAGGCTTCCAACCGGATGGAAACAGATCATCAGGTTGGACGGTCGAATCAAATTAATTTTGTAACTCCTTTTAATTGTGGCTATAAATTTACTGATCTGAATATTTTAGTTGGTCATGTTCGTCCGATAAACACAAGCGTTCATTTTTAACAATTACTGGGTAAACCTTATACGAACACAAAACATACAACTTACTGATCGCTTAAAAATGAAAGTTTGTGCATCGATTGAATGTAGTTAGTTATTTGAGAATAGTAAACATTGAAGAAGTAGTTACTCTCCTGAAATGTACTCTGAAACAGAAACAAAATAATGAGACGAAACCAGCTCACAGTGAACAAATCTTTCGTTTTAAAGGTTGGAGCCTATTTATTTCATTCTCAAAGACGAGCTTAGTCAGTCAGTCTTCATTGCATTATTGACAGTAATGTGTAACTTATGCACATAACATTGTGTCGTAGGATATCGAAACACTAAAACTTAATTTGCGTGTTTAGTAAGAAAATATCGTCAAAATATCACGGCTTTTTGAGAGTGACAATATAATTAACAATCACGAATATCAGTTGTAGCGTTAGTTAGTTTATTTTTCGTTGGGCCGTATTCCATTGACGAGAAGAAAAAGACAACAAATAATATTGTAAAGAGGGAACTTACTATAACGAATGAATTTAGATTCTTATTGACTAGATTATGAAAGTCAGTTTCATCATCTATTAATAATCGAATGCGCTGAATCTAAATAATGAATGAGTTTAATTATTTATACAACTAATGAAAATTGAACAAACTGCAAGATAAGCGTTCCACATTTCGTTTGCACTAGGCCACGACTTTGATTGCAATGATTTTATCAGTGTTTTTTTCAATTCCTTGTACATCAAGAAAACCTATATAACACATATAGCAGACATATTGATTATAATTAACAAATGTTGATAGTTGATTGTAATCATCAAAAACTGACTAAATATTTTTAAACAAAATTTTAGATATTAAAACGTAAAGAGATAAATTAATTTTCACTGGCTATGAAGAATCAACATATCACCGAATTAAAGATAGTCTATAATAATAATGTTATTATATATGTGTACATAACGGACAACAAAATTATAAATCGTTATTTCATGAATCAAATCGAATGTAAGATGCTTTCAGAAGTGTAGTAGTAAAACAGAATACTGTGTTGCATTAGCCTATTCTTGATAAATTATGCAATACTGATCTCACTTCATCTTCAGTTTTCGCATTTAAATTATGAAATTCATTGTTTCGTTCAAAAATCCATCGGAAATTTTCTCGCACTTCATCAATGCAACTTGTCGAAGTATTATCTAAAGATTACGTTGTTAAAAGAAAATATTCTTTTCATGATAACCAAAATAAAGATAAGCAGATTAGTAATACAGAGAAAATGCATCAAAGCGTTTTATAAAATGACTAATCAAACTTATGGAAAGGATAAAAAAACTTTTAATAATCTGTCGATTCATGTTTTATTTTTCGTGATCCTCGATTCTGGTTTACATGCACGTAACTATTTCAGTTTGCATGGGGATTTCAAATAAATGACTTTCTGCCTGTTCTAGGAGTTCATTTAGTTGTTAATATCACAAAACAAACACAGATGGGTGTTAATGTTTGAAAGCTAATTGAGCGAATATAACGAGACCGATATCACCACTATTTAATAAGCTATGAATGTGCAATAAATGACTCAAAATTATTAGGAATTTGCTCAACTCGTTATTTTTTGAGTGAGTTGAAAAACTGTCAACACATCACAATGCTTGATGCTTCAGTATTGAAAGAAATTACGGCTACTTGTCTTTATTCAATTTTGAAACCTCATTGGCAAATTAATTGATCGTTCATGACAAAATTGAATGTTACCGTTAACGGTACTTACGATTATCAGGAGAATAAAACTCTCCGAAATGTTCATTCAAAGTACTTCTCATGTTGTATAAGAAACTAATCACTATCATATTATGTACATCTCTACAAAAGTGATTATAAAAACAACATTTTTTGTTAAAAATCTTCGTCGTCTAAAGAAAAATAATGTTGATGAACCATAAAAAATATTTTACCTTATCACATGAATATAAAATGCAACAGACATAATAAACACTGCTTGTTAAAGATATTGTTTGTTGTGAAATTAACCTAGTTTTATTCACTTCGAAATGGATATTCTCCATGATCCTTTTTAATTTCTCTCTATAAAAAATTACCTAGTGATCTTCATGATTACATTCAGCTCAACTGATAATCATATCGTCCGTGAAGTATAAGTGATTCATTTAGACACGTGTGTATTAAACTGAGAGGGAGATATTGCATACAACTATAATGTTGGATTTACGCGAAGATTGAACATAAATTCTACATGACCACATTTTATCACTCTAACTACACATCGAAGTAATTCCGACATTCACTTCCATTCAGAACAGAACATCTTAACTAATAATTTTATTTTGTTAGATCCGAAGTTCACTTTGCACTTCAAAAACGAATATGTTTTTGAAAATGATTAACCACTGTTAAAAAACTGAGCCTTATATTCGTCTGGTAATCGTCTTCAATGAAACAAACATATCAAAGGACATATTTTGCTTCATGAAAAATATATCACTTAGACAATCTTTGCTGGAAAAAATAATGGTGAATGTGAAATACACATATCGTCTTAAAATAGTTTGAATATCGTTTACATGAAGTGATCAATTGCAAATGCTGAGATATTTTACGTGAAGGACATAAACGAATATATACCCTTAAAAAATTAAATTCATGATCAAACTAAATGTTTATTCAGTCGTGATAACATGATAAATTATTAGATAGTGTATGCGTTAGTTGAGGTATGAATCATGCAGAATGTCCATGCAGTGGAAAAATCATTAGATGTGTGCAGGCGTTTATGTTATTACTTATTATGGAAATTTTAGCCGAAAGTACAGCGATATAATATCTTCATGAACAAATTGTTTCTGTAAAAGTAAAATAAATTTTATTAAATTACCTCCTCCCCTGCTTTTGTTTGATAGCTTCTTGGAAATTTCTGCAGGCATCCTGCAAGCAATGTAGATCTTCAGCTAGGATGTCCACATTTTCTGTTGGCGGTAACCCCATTTCACTTAGCATGGATGCGAATAATTGATTCCAATCGATCTAGTCACAGTTATTAATTTGAAGCAAATAAACGTACATTACAAAATATATCAAATCTGAAATTGACTTATTCTCATATTTTTTAAATTCGACTCTATTAGTGTTTTTACACACTTGAAATCATAAATCAATCATTGTTAGAATATCATTAGAAACCGACATCTTGAAACTGAGTTATGCATTTGAAAAGAACACAAAGAACAAATGAAACAATAAAATGAAGATAAATTAAAGTCAAAAAATTTCCCAGATACTGAGCTTTATGATTTGAGTATGGCTGCTCATGATGTTTTTATTCGATCCTGAATCAGGTTTTCAATTATTGCCAGGATGTTAGAACTAATTTTTGTGGAAGCTGTGAAAAGACCTTTCTCAACTTTCTGAAAGTGTTTCAGATTATCATAACAGGTTCCACAGAGGCATGTGAGGACAGAACCCGAATTCAATTTATCTTGTATAAGATAGAATTGGTTGCGAATACTATGTACCGATAAGATATTTCAACGGCATAACTGTTTGAAAATTTTCACGGTCAGATATCCTAACAAAAACTTAGCTGTGAAGTAAACTAAAGATGGATAAATATTGACTCTTTGATATTGCTAATTTTAACAAGGATTAACACAGTATGTTGAGTTGGTATATCACTCTGAAATTTTCACAAATTTGTACTCACTATTGAACAAGTACTACTCAAATAGCTAACTGAGATTCGTTGAACATCCCTGTATTCCGATGTTGTCTGAAAAAAAATGTAAATACAATTTTCACAGTCAGGTTTTTAATTAATGGTGAACAAGTTTTCCGACCTCCGACCAGTATTAAGAGCGACCTTATTTCGTATTCTGCGTTACATTTCAATTTGAATGGCATTTTGTAGGAAACGAAACTGCAGTAGAATTTTTCTTTCAATCATCAAATAGTTCTCTATTTTTTACTCAGGAAGTGACAACGGTATGTTTTTTACCGTCGATTTCAACAATACAGGTTTATGCATTTTTCTGAACATGGAAGTTCTGTAAATAGTGCCATCGGATCTTTACTACATTATTTTGTCCTTAACCAGTCAATCTATGCCGTAATACTCAGTTTTACCAGCAATCAAATTCTATGATAATCTGTCACTTGTATGGCATAAATGTGAGTTCGTATTATCGGATATCTTTCGGCCAACTTACGGATTTAATTCTCGAATACAATTCCAAAACACCATCCATCATTTCTTCATTACTTTTATGAGCACCGACATTTTGCAAAAATTTGAAAATTTTTTTCTTCTTTATTCCAGCTGATTTATCATCCTATTTTTTGTGAAAAATATACATCACAGTCTCAGATTTCATCAGGTATCATTCATACAATAAAAACAATTTTTTTTATAAATGAGAATGATAGATGGAAAACAAAATGTATCTTTCTTAACAATGAGGCAGAGCATTTTAATTGTTGTTTTTGACACATTATAATAACTTATCATGATAACAAACACTACAGTCTACTTGTGGTTGTGTTTTGTTCTCTGAGAACAAAACACCACCACAATCATCCACCTGAGCTACAAGTTTTCTCCACCATCTCAACTACAGTCTACATTCTTCCTTAGAAGAGAGCAGGTAAGATTGAGGTTATGAAGGAATTGATAGCTGAGCACTTTTCCGTTTGATCAACTGAAGTGCGAGAACTTCTACATCACATGAAGTGTAAGCAATTCAGATTTAGGAGCGCTGTCAGTAGGGTGATTTCCTCTGATGACCTATCTTTACTACCGGATATTCAAGACCAGTTAAGGTGCAGTCAACTGATGTGGCATCGCTGTGATCAGTCAAAAACGGAAATCTAAGAAAAACGTCTGAATTATTGAATAACAAGCAATAAATGATGCAGATTTGAAAGAATAGGTTTACAAGGTATTAGCAAATTTTGAACAATTGAAGAAAGCCCCAAAATGTTCAATTTGTACATTCAAACAAAATTTATAATGTTCAGTGCTAATGCCACACCAGTTCTTTGATACGAAGTTCACTTATACAAATTTATCAAAGCTATTGTCATCATGTATTTTTCAAACCTAATTTGCTGGTTAAGCTTACCACATTTGAAGAGCCACTGGCAAATGCGTCAATCGATCCCCGTGTTATCTGAAAGAATAAATTCAAATTTCAATGAAATACTGTCAAGCTGAAAGCGGGCGTATGAAATATGTTCTCGTGTGAGATACTCTACTCAATTATTTGTCAACAAAATCAATGTATTCAATCAAGTACATTTTGGAAATGTCTGTTGTAGAACAGCTCGATGTTCCCTTTTTTAATCAGCAGCACCATTTTACAATATCAGTACATAAAATTTTTACATTATTTGCCTTTTTATCCCAAGCAGTTTAATCATTAGATTCTACTTCATATCACACTGACACCACAAAAACTGTGTTTCAAATGAATGAAAATTTGTTCAGGGTATTATGGCATCTTTAGAGATCTGTGGGTTGAAATACCTAAATATATGTCTTCAGTCATTGTATTGTTTATCTGAACGAATCGGTCTAAAAAGGTCTTTTGGAAATATAAATCTACAACTAAAGTTTGCACGTTTTAAACTAAAATAGATACGTCATGTTGACTTACAAAAATAAGTGTTTTCTTGGATATTGATCGACTTGGAACTAATTTCAAGCTAAATAAAGGTGTCGCACCATTTTGAAGCACCAATCGTGAAATGAAACGAGTTACATCAAATTTGTTCACATCAAGAATTTTGTTCTCCATACTGAGGATCTGATTGGTATCTGCTGATAATAACCAACCATCAAAAAGCAATGTTATCAATTGGTCGATATGCTTTTTCTTTTTCCACGACTTACCGCCCACTGAGCGAGCCTTTATGCATAATTTGTAGAAATTGTTAGCCATTTTGAAACCCTCATCATCTGCATTGGTCACTTTAAAGAAAAATAAAAATAAATAACAATGACTTGTTCGTAATATATTTCGGTCGTAAGAGGTTGGTTTTACTGCCATAAAAAAATTGTGTCAATGAAGGTTATACAAACTGACAATTGATTACATTACCATTCGATATATCAGTCATCAAAAATATGCATGTGAAGTGAAACGTGCTAATTTGTAGTTCTAACATGGAACCTTGAGCAAGCCACTATACTGACGTTACCACTTTCATTTGCAGCAATAAAATTTAATGTTTATAATTTACATCGGTTTCCATAGAAAACAATGGCAGTTAATGTTAAAGAACCATCATAGACAACACTCCTTTCGTAAATGACAACATTTCCTCCATCATGCCAATGACAGCGATTAATTTTGAGGTGCAATCCTACTCTAGGACACACTTATTCAGTAGGACGAAATAAACGGATTCTCGAAATGTTGGATGCTCAATAATAATACTGAACATGTTCACATATATTTACAGACAACCGATAGTACACGTCAAGCTTTGTCTGAACTATTTGACTTAATTTGTGATTCGACTGGTGATTATTTGATGTTTATTTCTAAAGTTTTTAGTATTTTACAATAGTTTCTATATTTAACAAACTTATATCAAGCAAGCGGGTTGATAAAACTAGTAATTGTAGAAGATCCATTTTCGAAAACTTTGTTTGTGAAAATCACTTCATGTATACATTTGTAGTTTGTAATTTTTGATTTGTCCAGTTGTGTATTCTATAAGAATGCTTGATTCCATTTCAGATGGTTATATTTGTAATTTATTATAGTTTGATTACTTTGCTTACACTGAGCTTCAATGTTTCCTTCTGAACTGCATTTATGTAATTCAAGCTGATACTTGGTCATGGAGACAGCCATTTTGTTTTGTTACACTTTTCATTGTGTCGGTTGCTTGTACTGGAACTGTGAATTTTTATTGGTAATCGAAGCACTTTTCCTTAGTTGGAAACACTTTGTGTTACAAAGCAACCCAATATTACATGTCGATAGTATAATATTTCTTTGTTGCTTTGGATTGGAATTATTGAACAACTGTTTAATTGATGATCCATATTTATATTGATGATGAATATCAGAAGTGTCATTTACATAAATCACTTGTTTCAGTTTAAATTGGGCAAAGAGCGAATCTACACTACCTAGGCAGTTCTTCCTCAGTCCAAACCTCCGTTCGGATCTCACAGTGTTTCAGTGTATATAATTAAGTCTGATTTTAATCAGGTTCGCTCATGAAAACGCAACCTCAGATGGAACTTGATGGAGACGATGAAAAATTTTAATTCTACTGAAGATGACCATCAGTAATTGTACAATCAGCTTCATGACAAAATTAAAAATCCAATGTCAAAAACTAGCGCCATTTTTTATGAGCAAATTTGGTCAAGTCTATTGTTTCATCGAGAGTGAATTCCCTAAAGATATTCAATTCTGACTACTCGAAATTTGTTGACATTGTATGTGTCAAAATATATGCCAATATATGCCAATACACTTAAATCAGTAAACCGTAACTTGTCTAGAACTGTTATTATGTACCTTAAATTCCGTAAAGTTCTAAAAGTAGGTTGTGAATGAGAAATGATTTGTCAGTAAAATTGAAAAACTTCATTTCGCAATGCTAAACTGGAAGAAAGGACATAGACCTTACCACCCTTTTACAAATTATGGTTGAAATAAATCAACACACAGAAATTGATCGCACTCACACATATCGCGAATTTCGTCTTCTGTTAAATTCTGCTCAGGTTTGTTAAAAACAGTGGAAAAGTGTTTTCGGCATGCGTATTGTTCAAAGTCATTGCACATTTCACTTGTTGAATTAACTTTTTTGCCTATGAAAGAGATAAAACTAAACTTCATTGTTAATAAACGTTTCATCATTTCCCTCCATTCAGTATATGTACATTTATACGGAAATTGTGACTAAAAGTAATAATAATATGCGTTACTTATCGGTGGCAAAACAAGTGAACCAGCAACGTCATAACGAATTCTTTCAAACTTGTTTCTGTCACGGAATTCCACACTTTTTGTCTTCAAACAACAAATGCAAAATTACATCCAACTCTTATTGCTAGATTGTTTTATTGAATATTCGGTGTCCGTTCATATTATCAGTGACAATTATTACAGTTTTACTAAACATTTCATTTTGTCTGATATCAGTCATTTTTCATCATTACGTTATTTATTGTGTGCAATATAGATTTCGATCACAACGTGCATTCGTTTTACAGAAATTCAGGACATGTGCTGTCATAAATTTTGATCAAGAAATACGTGTGTACATGGTTGACACCTGAGTAACTAAAGATCGAGTTTTCTTGACTGAAGTTCAAATAAACATAGGTTTTGTGATCATGATCAAGCCTATGAAATAATCAAAACCGAAAATGTAAATCTCACAACAAAACTAAATGATAACTCTAATAGAATATTACACGATGGGATTGTGAAATTAGTTTGATGTCATTTGACCTGGTTTATTAATCCATACGGACGAAGTTCAGGAAATCTTAATTGTCTCAGCAATACAATTACAAAATATCTACTAAACTATGAGATTCATATGCCAATAGACTGAATATGAACACGATGAACCAATAAACCAAAATATGCATATTATTCAATCCTTTGAAAAATACAATTTCATACATGTAACAACAATAACCTGAACAACAAAACATGAATGAATTCAATCTTAAGATAAACATACTACTAGTGGTTTTCCTTGTTAAAGATATGAGTAGAATTGTTCCTGTGAATAAAGCACAGACTGAACTGATTAGAATAGCAGCTATGATTATTTTCTGTCGTTTTGACAAATCTGAAAGTCCCATCATGTTTAAGAACGGAAGTTGGTAATAATCTTCTAAAAGCTAATTATTTATATTTATATGAATTTTCTATTAGCTGTAAAATATTATTATGTAAATAACAAAAGAATGCTGTATATATTGAGGTCAGGCTATTCAAAATGAATCAACTACTGCTTTACATCTCTTTATATTTTGTCTATCTAAATCAATACTGTATCACGCTGTCACAAAATGAAAATGATATATTGCTTGCAAAATCCGATAGAAAAATGTTTTGTTAAAGATATTAGGTCACAGTATCGGAAACGATTAGGAATTCATTGTTATTATGTTTATTAGAGAACGCTGAATAAAAATTCAATAAATATAATGATGCATCATATTTGTACATCGTTTGTTTATGTAAAACAAAAACCTAATTGTGAACAACTATACCAAAATGGAGAACAATAATGCTATGTCTCTGCAGTCAGTGAGAATGTTTTTTGGTTCAAGATATCTATCTTTCACTGGATACCTCCATAAGTTATTAAGTCATATGATGAAAGCAACTTTTCTTTGAAATTCAGTTAACTGATGTACCATTTGAAAACCACAGTATCAGTATGCGCATGAACAATTCATGCATTTGGGAATTCAATCGCTTAATTATATTAAAGGATAACGAGTCCATTTCAGATATATATTTATTTATCTAAAGCAAACAAATACTGTATTATACAGCATACAATTAGAAGCCTTTTTAATTTTAATTCAAGGGGAATTTCATTATCTGCTTTACCTGTGTGTAACCAAAGTTTGACTGAGGTATATAATTACTGTAGATACCTATCTAAAATACTTAGTCAAAATCACTATGTGTGTTGCTAACTCGTTCTGTTTTATTCCTATTTCAAACACAAACGCTTTGGAACGTGAAGAAGAAGCATCGAGTGCTCTAAGCTTACAGGATGACTCATTGGACATTTGTACAATACCCACCTCATTCCTGTAAAAACTCCACGTATTAGATTTTAAAATGACAACAACTTCATGTTCTTTCTTGGATTGAGGTGTTGAACTCACCTTGTGTGTTGTGATTTTAGATCCTCTCTGCCCTTCAGCGACTGCTGACTACGCGTGTTACAATTGGTGGTAGAGCTGTCCACAGGAAAATTCAAAGCAAACTTAGATGAAACCACGGTGCTGCAAACCAGGGCAACAAAAAGGATAAGCCTGCATCAGCCACCACTTCTGGAAAACTAGTCCGATTATGCTGCTTGGAAATTCAGCGTGAAAGCACATCTGCAGCACATGCCGGTGTCAGAACATATTATTTACCCTTAATCGTTTCTGAAGGATGAGGCGGTAAAGAAAGTGGCAGCATACGGCTTCTAGACAGCCAATTCTTCACCCCACAACTGGAAAATATTGGACGACTGTTTTTTTCCCTGTCTGTCGATAAACAACAGGTGACCATGCAGTTTTTGTCTCGTCACCAGGAACCCGGAGATAGCCCTATATCATATCTCGATGCTTTACAACTAATTGGTGTGCAGGCTTTTCCTGATTTGGATGCTACGGGATGGGACGAATATGTACACTCCCGTTGTTTTGAAGGGCTGGCGTATGGACCATAACGAGAAATTCTAATTCTCATATTACCGGTCAATACCGAGAATCGAAGAGAACGGCACTCCGATCGATAACAGCAATCAAAATGTCGAACACAACAGAAGCCCATCCAAATTCTGTGATGACGCTGGAAATCAGTCAATTGTACTGTTCATCGAGGGCAACTTTATTTGCAAACCATTATAGCCGACGTATTAATCGTGGTGGGGTCAAACTAGACGTGCAACAGACGACCACCATATAACAACCACTACGGACGTCAGACTGAATGTGTCTATTGCAGGAGGTTTAGAAGAAACGCTCGGATATGCAGACACAATGGATGAGCCATGCCGTTACTATTTATCTTCCTGTCATGTTAATCACATCAGCCCCACCACCCTGAAAGGTGAATTGCAAGGAGTAGAGACTGAAATACTTTTAGATACTGAAGCCTCTGTATCCCTTATCAAGCAGGAGTTCCTAAAGTGACTGAACCAAAAAGCCCAGCAAAAACGATGCTCGTCAACATTTACAACAGCCAGTGGAGAACCCCTTAAGTGTGTTTTCAGACAGCATTAGACTTAACATCGGGGAGGTGTTCGATTCCTCATGAGTTTGTAGTTTGCCATACGATAACCTTGGGATATGATATTGAGCGTAGATTTTATGTTAAAACACCAAGTTCCTATATTTATAGATAGGGCAGAAGCGAAAATCAGCAAGGCTACCGTACACCTACATCAGTATGAAGGGACGAATAAGCCTGTATCTCACTTTGAAATATCAGAGTTGGCACGTCATGTAGAAAAAAACCAACTGATACAGGAATTTAATCGTGAAGCAACGGAGGCTGTGCTCCGACAGTTCAACATTAATTGCCACCTACACATATAGTTATTTGACAAGCTGTATCGATTAACAGTTTGAATAATTCGATGTCAATATCGACTATGCATATATAAATTAAATCCAATATTTATATCGATCATTAAATAATTTGAATAATGAAGAAATTGTTGCAAGGACTCGTGTTCTCTCGTAGCGATCATCAAGACGGAGAAATACGAGAAATCGAAGATAACGAAAATCTAATGCCACAGTTCGACAGCAAGATAGGAAGAAAACTGCATTTATGGTTTATATGAATGCTATCTGCTGCACAAGGTAGTATCATTCTTACGATATCGTATCACCCCAGATGGCGTGGGTACATACATCGAAAAGATGAGTGCCAATTTACTTGGCCGCAACCGAAAACACCCGAAGACCTTCACAGTTTCCTGGGTCTCGCGTCACATTACTGACGTTTTATTCGCGAAATTGCATCTTCGGCAGCACCTTTGCACAGATTGACACCTAAGGGACGAAGAGTCCTATGGACCATCAAGTACCAACAGGCATTCGAAATGGTATAGGCACGGCTAAACTCACCACCTATAGTAGCCTTTACCGACACATCAGCAGATGGAGGTCATTTCATACTCGATACACATGCTATTTCGTCAGCTATCAGAGCAGTTCTTTCACACGTAGCCGAAGATAGCCAGGAGATAGTCATCGCGTACGCCAGCCGACTACTAGACAAGTGTGAAACACGTTATACCACAATGCCCTGAGAAATTCTAGCAATAGTAAGATTCTTACAGCACTTCCGTCATTATCTATTGGGTAGACCTTTCCGTGTGTGCACGGACCCCCGTGCATTACGGTGGATTCGATCTTTTCGCGAACCAGAACGACAAGTAGTACACTGGCGAGAACAGGTGCATGAATTTGACTTCACATACGAGTACCGTTCGGGGAATAGACATGTAGATGCAGATCCAGGTTTACACATTATTTATAAAAGACAATTACATGGGAACAATGAGCCGTCCATGAGAGTGTGAGGAGACCAGTTCCTCGCTACGCGTTTCATTTGCAACAAATGGAGCAGCTATGAACTATATGGTAACACTCTAGTCTAGACAACGCCTGCTTATAGTACCGCAAGTACAGACTCAGAGAATTTCGGAGCAACTTCATCCTGAACTCAGTCACGCAGGAGAACGAAGAACTGAGTATGCTGTTCGCCTGCACTTTTGGTGGCCGTCTATCCGTGAAGATGTAATTGACTTTTGCGAAAACTGCAACACGCGCTGCCGCATAAAATCGCCCAAGCAAACAGCACGTGCACCGTTAATGCTGATGAGAACAACTGTACTGGTATTGATATTATGGGACCATTGACGACGACAAAAAAAGAATTCGCTGCATATTAGTTATGGTAGATTATTTCACTAAATGATGTGAAGCATTACCCATTCCTCAGCAAGATTCCCTAACTGTCTCATGGGCTTTCATTGATCATACGGTTTCCCGTTATGGTTCCCTATTCCCACTCCACTCCGACCAAGGTAGGGCCTTCAAAAGTCATCTCTTTGCCGAAATATGCAAGTTATTATGATGAAGAATGACGCATACTACCGCATATCACTCAAAAAGTGAAAGTCCAGTCGAGAGGACAAATAGAACCATTAAAGCCATTTTACAATTGTTCATCAGCAGATCGTCATCTAAGTTGTGGTACGAGGTGCTCCCTCAATGCATGCTAGCTTATCGACCATCAGTACATGGGTCTACGTGATTCTCACCCTCTGTTCTACTATTCGGGAATGAAATACGCCTCCCGGTTGAGATACAGTTCTCTTTACTACCGTAAGAAGAACAACAACAAGTACCGTACATCCGCACTCTCCGTAACCACCTGGCTGATGCATTTCTTTTAGTCAACGTCAACTCGCGCAGGGCTAGTGGCCATCAAAAAGAAATGTATGATCGTCAGGTGCAAGGACCCGTGTATAAATTTGGAGACCGTGTCTCTTTATGCCGCTTCATGACATCTATAGGGAATTGCAGTAAATTACACCAGCCCTGGCATAGCCCGTTAGGAATCCTACCCATCCGATCCCCCACGACCGTTGTCTTACGTTATCCGCAACGACCACAGGACGATGTAACAACGGTGCACTACAATCAAAGAAAGACAGATCAAACAAAAGTACCTGCTGATGCTCTGTTCACTGAACCACCTCCTGCTACTAGTTTTTATGAGATACCGGCTGAAGGAATTGCAGCATATCTCTGTCCGTGACTAGGCACTGGGGACAGTGTTACATTAGGAGAGGGGGTGGTGTAACAGAGTCAAAATCACTGTGTTTGATGTTGCTAACTCGTTCTGTTTCCTTTCTGTTTCATATTACGCGTGTTATATGAGTATCTGGAACTTTACCAAGGTATATTATTACAGTATATACCGATCTAAAACACTTTGTTCTGTGATACTGAAATGTTACTTCTTGAATTTCTTAATAATCAGCTTACCTACGATACACTATTCATATTTCTATGGCCGTTTATAAAAGATACTCTTAGTGTGTTTGCAGATCCCACGCTATATGTTATAACTTCTAACAAGAATTTGATGTGACAAGCTCGCAAACGTAATTTTTCAGTTTAATAAATCAATCTTTCAATCATGTTCAGGCTGAGTGAGTGATCAGAATTTTTGGACGAGTTATGAACGAAGTAGAGAGAGAGGGTTATAAATGGTCACGTCATCAAAACATGATACGCTAGCGGCTAATCCCATATCGTCATCAAGAGCAGAAAACATTCCCGTCGACACCTAGCTGGATACTTTTAACCTACCGGCGGCCTCGCTACAAGAAGAAACTCAGCAGCATGCTGTACTTACTTCCATAAGTTATCCTTTCAGACAGTGGCGAACGAGAGTCAAGTTGGAAGTCGACCCTAGGAGCACACGCTATATAAAAAGGAGGTAGTGTTTTAGATGTGAGATCCCCAGAACTCATCGTAATTGTACGAAGAACATTTCTATGATGTATAAAGTTGAGTTGTGTGCTTGATTGTACTGTGCTTGCAGGGTGTTATAGAATGTACTTTCTACGCTTACCAAGACTTCTGGTTTATAGTTTTGTGATCAAGGTAGCCTACCTGGAGGCTGGTAATTGCCTAGTTCGCGTTGACTGTGTTGAAGTCGTAATAGCTTCAAGCGTAGCTAGTGATGTACATAACAGTTACACTCAGGCTGTCAACCTATTATCCGGTGAAACCAGAACCAACCTTGTTGCGCGTCTGACTACTGTTTTCTCTGTGACATCATTAGTGAATATTGGTGAAAAACAAATTGTTGCTACAATGATGTAGGATCAGCTCAACGGTAGAGAACAATTACTCAAATAATGCGTCCAGTCGACAGTGAAACCGTAGAGAGTGGGGAAAAGATGCCTGATCTCACGTCAGTGCGAAAGTGCCGATGTAAGCATTTCATTTCATACAGAAAGGGAACATCCGGTCAGTATATATGATGGGGAATCCAAGTTCTCCACAGCAATAGATCCCAGTAGGCTAGACAGAAGTTATCGACGGATTGTATTCCAATGTTTCTTTAGTGTCAGCACGTATTTATTTGGATTTCACTAGGCATAGAAAAGTTGTATCAAGAACACTTTAAGAAGTTTACTCTAATGAAGGTGGAGTCAAGAATGAATGAATGTGATATTTACCCTCAGCTGCTGTTTTATCAATGATCAAAATCATCCAGCTTTTCCTGATCAATATATCTCATTTGGATATGTTTCCGATAACAGATAATTATACGAAAATTCTATTAATCTTGCGCAGCTTTGAAACAATACTGTCGAAGTTGCCATCACGAAATCCGTTGAAAACTCCGTTAACAAATGAACCTGAATACAGTCTGTCACACAATGCATTTCATTATCTTCTTTACAGTAAAATTATTCGTTGCTAATACAAATTTGTACCAAACGGAATTTTTGAACCATGGAACAATGAAAAATAATACCGTGATTTGCAAATGCCATAACGTTAGTTTCAATATTCACAGTATCTTGATTCTATGTGTTATTCGTCTGATCATTAAGTCGCCAGTATTATATGTCCTACATTTTAGATTCCAAACATTACGATTAATCATAGATTTTGTTGAGATTTCATTGGGCTTTACGTACACTGAGAAATGTCACTTTATTCGGTTTCAAGCAGTACGTACTTACCTGGTAATATAGTTACGTTCAGCAGTATCCTGTTATAAAATATTGTGATCTATTGATAGAAATCTTTCCTAAACTCATCGCAGATTACGTGTTTCGATAATCATTATTGTTAGCTTATCTCATCAGTGAATCACTTACAATATTTGCATTTCTCTCTACTCATGCTAATATTGTTCAGTCTGTGGTGCATAAATATAAAAGCGATTATTTCAATAAAATCACAGATTCCTGTATTAATTATACCCCGACATTTTTGACCTAACAATCGTTCAAAGGTATTTCCGTATACAAAGCCTAATTTTCAATTTTTTTCAACAGTTGTACTATTTGCCTACTGTAACTAACCACTGAATAGATTAAAGAATTTCGATTTTCATAAAGCAGAAATATAAAAAAAAGGTGATGATTATTTTTAAATTTCGATGATATTATTCTGTGATACGATTCTGCATTACAAATGTCGTTGTAGGGTCTTTCATGTAAATTATGTGTTTATCTTTAGTCACATCGTTTACAAGTACTTGATTTGAAGTATATATCCTGCTAAAGCGCTAGTCATAGTGAACGATATTCCTTCCTATAACAAGATATCTTTCAGGCTTAAACCAATAATCTTTAACATCTCCATATGAATAATGTTTAACATGCATAAGCTGTTACTCACGAACAATTTCAGCACTTTCACATAGTTTGATATCCAATTTGCTGTTAATAATATACAGTTTGAGCCTTATATTCAAAATGAACTAGAACAAGATGTAGCAATGTCATAATCAAACTACGCTCATTTTAATAACTGAAACAGTGTATATATGAAGCTAAATGACTTCATTGGCATAGAAGTTGTGGTTTGTATGCTTTTCATCACAATATATAAATTCCGTAGGTACATTTTAATTGGTATGCTGACATGTGGTAATAGACAGGTTTATTTTTCGATTCCGAAAACATAAATGAAATATATTGACTGGCTGAAATTTCACAAACAGAAAAGTTGCAGAATGATTGATGAGTTCATGCTTTTCGATGAGAAAGTATGAAGAAGAGACTTGTGGAGCACGAGGTCAGTATCCCATGTGTTCTTCAACTTAAAATATTGCTTATCTCCACAGTCGCTAATCAATAATGATGAAGGTTTTTAAGTCAGAAGACGAGTAGGAAGTTTTGTATATAGTTATCTGTTATATGTTATAAGTGCTTCACAAATAACCTCATCAATATTTGTAACTAAATTAAATATGAACTATCTCTAATGTATGTGTGGCTCTTTTCCAGCCAATATTGATACTAAAGCCTATGTGTTTGTGGGAAGAAAAATCATAAAATTTACCTTGTTTGTTTTTGTTTTGTTCATTCATGAAGTCTAATAATAAAAGAAGTTCAAAAAATGAGGATATTTTTACAAATCTTCTGATGAGCACTTTAAAACTATCCTTCAGTTGCTTTGTGATATATACACGATGGTAATTTTCTGTCGGAAGCGTTATTATGAGATCACTTCTTTCAGACCGTGAGTGTAATTAGCTTTATCGGTTGCAACTATCTTGAATGAGGTGAACAACTCTCATGTTAGATGGTGAGTTGTTGGAAAAACTTACAGGGCAACATTGTATGTATCTTGTAATTGTTGATCCCAAATTCAACTCTCTATCTGTATTACAAGTGTGGAAGCGAATCAGTTGTAATTCGTGCGCGCTTCGAATTTAACGTGCCCTCGCTGACTCTCTTTCATTTACGGTAAACAATCCGCTTTCGGGATACTTTATCACCTCCGAAGCTATAAAAAGTTGTCTCCATTCATTGGTTGACAATCTGAAAACATTTTCGGGAATACGGAACCATTCCAAGTCAGAACCATTGCGCGGTAGGTCTAGCTACCTCATTCAACTGCTCTATTTCTAGTTGCTTCGGCAGCATACATACATCCACTCACTCACAAACACAGGACTTGTGGACAAGTTACTGGATACACGCAAAGTTACTTACTAATACGGTAAAAGGTAAAGTTGCAATTTTGGAGTACTTTCAGGCTCTATTCCTTGTAGTTTTATTATATACTACTAGATTTCTTCTTTCCTAAACCCCTTTTTTGTGTATCTCGTATCCTAATTTTGTGTATCTCATATTTTAATCTCGGTAATCAACCTCCAATCT
>OX103972.1:3451530-3502773 GCA_944470395.2 Schistosoma turkestanicum | reverse complement strand
AGGTATCCTTCTTTCCAATCTGATGGTACTTGTTTCTCATCCCAAATCTTCTTGAAGAGAATGTGAGATAATTTCGCATTTGCTTCCACATCTGGTTTCATTGCCTCTGCAGGAATGTTGTCTGGTCCTGCTGCTTTGCCGCTCTTGATTTGTCTGATGGCCACACTGATCTCCTCAATCGTAGGTGCGCGAATATTAATTGGGAGATCCGTACCTGCTGCTTCGATGTTAGTTGGGTTCAGTGGAGCTGGTCGATTCAATAGTTCCTGAAAGTTCTCCACCCACCTATTTCGCTGTTCGTCAGTGTTGCTGATTATTTTCCCTTCCTTGCTTTTCACTGGTCGTTCTGGTTTACGATAGTTCCCGGCGAGCTTCTTTGTTGTTTCGTACAATTGTCTCATGTTTCCTTCTCTTGCAGCCTTTTCCGCCGTCATTGCTAGATCTTCCACATATTTTCGTTTGTCAGCTCTGATGCTCTTCTTCACTTCCCTGTTTGCTTCTGTGTATGCAGCTTGTGCCTTAACTTTCTCTGCTCTTGTTCGGCTGACATTGATTGGTGCCTTCTTGTTCCTTCTTTCTTCAATTTTTTCAAGAGTACCAACAGAGATCCATTCCTTGTGATGGTGCTTCTTGCGACCAAGGACCTCCTGACATGTTGAAGTGATTGCCCCCTTAATCCCTTTCCAATTGTTCTCCAATGTTGCGTCCTCTCCATTGAGTAGATCCTGAAAGGTATGGAACCTATTGGTGAGGGCTATCCTGAATTCGTTGAGTTTTACGGTATCCCGAAGAAAGGCTGTATTAAATTTCTGTGATGTTGTCTGCCCCGTTTTCCAGTGCTTCTTTAGCTTCAATCTCATTTTGGCGATCAGCAAGTGGTGATCTGAAGCTATATCAGCTCCTCTCTTGGTTCTCACATCCTTCATGGTCCTTCTGAACTTTTTGTTGATACAGATATGGTCAATTTGGTTTTGAGTAGTGTGATCCGGTGAAATCCATGTGGCTTTGTGAATGCGTTTGTGCGGGAATATTGTGCCACCGATGACCAGTTTGTTGAAGGCACATAGGTTTGCAAATCTCTCACCGTTTTCGTTCCTTTCTCCTAGTCCATGTCGTCTCATGATGTCTTCATATCCAGTGTTGTCCATTACAACCTTGGCATTCAGGTCTCCCATAAGAATCGACAAATCCTTTGGTGAACATTTATCGACGATTGACTGCAGCCTTTCGTAGAATTGATCTTTAACGTCGTCATTGTAGTCATTGGTAGGTGCATAACATTGGATGACGTTCATTGTAATGTCCTGTTTCTTTGTTTTGAAGGATGCTTTAATGATCCTCGGCCCATGAGATTCCCATCCTATTAGTGCCTTTTGTGCATGTTTGGACAGCATCAGTGCAACTCCTTGTGTATGTGAAGCGTTTTCCTCTTCATGACCAGAGTATAACAGCAGTTTCCCTGAAGCAAGTCTCAGTTGTCCTACTTGTGTCCAATGCTTTTCACTGATTCCAAGCACCTCGAGGTTGTATCTTTTCATTTCTGCCGCAACTTGAAATAGTCTTCCAGTCTCCCACAATGTACGAACGTTCCATGTACCTAAAAAAATGGTTGCTCTGATTGTCAGAATAGGCATCGGCCCCGTGACTTCGGAGGGAACTCGGCTTTCATCCTGAGACGTCATAATTCTTCTTCCAACTCCCAGGGCAGAGTTAAAATGGTTTGAATTATTTTTTCTGGTTAGCGTTTTTTTGGCAAGTGAGATTTCAACGGAATGGGGTCGCCAACCCCATATCCAACCCTCCTCCTTTATCCGGGCTTGGGACCGGCAGTAGCCCCTAACGTTCTACTGGCGAAGTTATTCTTCTTAATAATCCAACTGTAATTGGTCTTCTTATCAAAAGTGATGGATAATTCCAGGCTGTAAATGGATTTCTACGGTGGCAGTTCCAATGGGTTCCAATAAGTGCACTCCTGAACTCGTTTCTCCCAGTCCAAGATCCAGACAAAGCAAAAATTCTGGGAAAAAGCGTCTGGAATTAATGCACCTTCCAGGTTACAATTACTCCGAAGAGTATCCGAAACAAAGATAAATAAGTGACGTTAAGTCCAACAGCTACCGTATCAATCCAAATGTGGCTGTAGCCATATTAAAGATCAAATTTAAACAACATATATACAGATCAGAAGCAAACACAAAAACTTCAATATAAGTACAAAATATAGAAATAATAACAATATACAATGATAAAATCTCAGATTAGAATCAAATAAAATACCAAAAAGGATTCTACAATATATATTGTAGAATCTTTTTTGAATGTTTTGTTTTTTGGAAAATCCCTCCATGTTTACATATTTTTGCTATGACCTGATGGACTTTTTCTCTTGACATTTTTGGTATTTTATTTGATTCCAATTTGAGATTTTACCATTGTATATTGTTATTCTTTCTATATTTGTACTTATATTGAAGTTTTTGTGTTTGCTTCTGAACTGTACATATATTGTTTAAATTTGATATAATATGGCTACCGCCACATTTTTGGATGGACGCGGTGGCTGCTGGACTTAGTGTCACTTACTAGTTATTGTGTTGGATACTCTGCGGAGTAATTTAACCCTGTAAGGAACACAAATTCCGTAAGACTTTGTATTTCCATTTTATAATAATATAGAGACGTTTTCTCCTAGAATTTTGCCCTTTTTGATTTGGTCGGGACCCGGAACTAGGAGGAACGTACAGGAGTGTTTCTATAGGAAACAATTGGGACAGCCACTGTCGAAATAAATCTACAGTCTGGAATTTTCTTCTTTCGTGGACTATACTTTGTGGAATTTCTTCTTTCGTGGATTATACTTTGTGGAATTTCTTCTTTCGTGGATTATACTTTGTAAATATTCATCTGAACTCATATATTTTGGAACTATTCGGATTATTAAGAATTACAAGGAAACATTTGGAATTTTAATCGTTTGTCGTATTTTTCAACTGAACTTTGGAATTACTCTATTTTGTATCTGTTACCTTTTCTACTGAACTTTATTTATGATGTCAAACCGAAAATAATCACACATGAGGACGGTGGAAGAGCTCGACGGATCACAGGGCTCTAGGCAAGTCGTTAGTGATAACCTTTTTATGGGTAACTCACATGTTATGTCTGATATTTATTATTCTAAGTCATCGATAGAGGGTTTAGAACTACCTAAGGTTGAACTCTCATTTTTTGATGGAAGGTCTCGCGACTATTTTAAGTTCATACGACAGATAGAGACGTTTATAGAACCTCGAATAAAGGATGATCAAGTGCGTTTATTGTATTTAATTCATTATTGTAAGGGAAAAGCAAAAAATGCGATTGAAGGCTGTGTTATTATGGATCCACAATCAGGATATAAGAGAGCTAAGGCCATTCTAAAACAGCTCTTTGGACAGTCGCATGTAATAGCCCGGGAAACCTCAGAGGACTTATTTAGAACTGGGAATGTAGAATTTAATGATCCTGAATCATTGACGAACTTGGCTATTAAAATGCAGAACGCTGCTTTAACTTTAGAACAGCTCAATTGCACAACGGAACTTAACTCTATGGCTACTTTAGAACGAATAGTAAGGCTCTTACCTCGTCGAATGCAAGCCCAGTGGGCAAAGCTAGTATTCAAGTGGGACGAAGAGGAGAGAGAGCCCAATTTTAACGAATTGACGGAATTTATTATGTCTCGTGCTAAGATAGCTAGTAGTAGGTTTGGAAGATTAGCTTATCAGGCTAAAACAGGAAATAATACGGAAGCTACTAGTGGTCTGCGTGCGAGACATGAGGATTTTTCGTTTCTACCTAAAGCACGCTCGGAAGATAAGAGATTTGTCAATTATATCACGAAAGCATACGCTGATGAAGGACGAGTACGTGACCGTAACGATGTAAAACCTCTTGATGCGTGTCCTAGTAAGAAGCCGGTTGGTGTAACAGATAAGATGGCTTTTCTAAGTGTAGGAAAGAAAGAAAAAGGCGAAAAGTTTAGGCATCAAGATGGATCCGAAGTGTGTGATGATAAAAGCCTCTTAGCTGCTGGAAAAAACTGGAACGGTTATTTGGATTCGAGTAAACAGAGGTTGATGAGTTCAGCAAGTATGAATAAGACCCAGGCAGGATTGTCTGAACGGAGTAAAGCTTATTTTCGGAACCCTTCACTTAGGGTAAATTATATAACTGGACCTAGAGTAGATTCTAGGATAAGTGATGGTGGTACAGTAACGGCTAAGAAGCCTAGGAGACATGATGCTACTATTACTAGGAAGCCTGAACCTCATGCTCTTTCGGATGCTACGACTAGCCATGGAAATAGTAGCCATTAGAACCTCAGTAGTGACAGTGATAATAAGGATATAGAAAGTGTCAGCAGTTCACCTATAGTGACTAATTTATCAACTTCATCGAATGAGCCTCCAAGTGTTTCGACGCCATCGGACCTCGTCACGAATGTTAAGTTGATTGAAGATGCACAAGGTTGTGCAACTGTAACTGTTCATATTCCGGTTGACTGTCAGTCTAGTAATGATGAGAAGAAAGTGTTTGATGGTAACAGCCAGTCTTCAGTGCTGTGTGATGACGATGCTATTGTTGAGCATATGTCTTGTGCCGCGGAAACGGATGCTAATGCAGAACGGAATCATTTAGACGTTGATAATAAACTGGATGTCACTGATATGACAAATGAGTTACCGACGATGATGAATACTGTTCAAACCTCCTCTGCATCAGGAGATGGAAGGATAAATATTGAACCTACGTCATGCTACTTAAAGTCTTCTGGAGACGATGAAATGTCAAAATTGGAAATCCCACCCTTGCATATTATTTATGGGTCAAAAACTTCTGTTGATAAGTAAGCATCACGGACTTCATGGTATCTGCTGATCGGAGCAAGTGGTGGTGGATTGGCGACTCGTCCCCACGATAGGGAATGTAGTCCTTGGATAGGATATGACCAGTTTTGCGACGCGTTGTACATGTTCGTATGGGTTAATTGGGTAAGGTTTATACTACCGTTAGGTCATTCCACGATAGATAGGGGAATCAAGGGCCTGATGGGAAAGTATAGGTACCTAGTTAACACGATAGGTCATATCCATGTTGGATGGCGGGTAGGCGTACTGCTGTAAGTCCTACACGTTATTCCGGTGTGGATTAGGGGATAACATGAGAACCCTAAATAAAGTGTCATAAAAGCTTGCTCTTTTTGCATGGAGGGATTTTGCGGGCCGGTGTAGAATCCTTTTTGAATGTTTTGTGTTTTGGAAAATCTCTCCATGTTTACATATTTTTGCTATGACCTGATGGACTTTTTCTCTTGACATTTTTGGTATTTTATTTGATTCCAATTTGAGATTTTACCATTGTATATTGTTATTCTTTCTATATTTGTACTTATATTGAAGTTTTTGTGTTTGCTTCTGAACTGTACATATATTGTTTAAATTTGATATAATATGGCTACCGCCACATTTTTGGATGGACGCGGTGGCTGCTGGACTTAGTGTCACTTACTAGTTATTGTGTTGGATATTCTGCGGAGTAATTTAACCCTGTAAGGAACACAAATTCCGTAAGACTTTGTATTTCCATTTTATAATAATATAGAGACGTTTTCTCCTAGAATTTTGCCCTTTTTGATTTGGTCGGGACCCGGAACTAGGAGGAACGTACAGGAGTGTTTCTATAGGAAACATTTGGGACAGCCACTGTCGAAATAAATCTACATATATATATATATATATATATATATATATATATATATATATATATATATATATATATATATATGAGGCGTGAAACCATAACACTGAATAATTTTATTCTGTCAAACTATTTTATTTTTAAAAAGCATATAGTTTGCAGTATATTTACATAAGTGTCGACTTCGAAATCAGACTGTGGTGCATCCAGCTCTAGGTATTGATTTAAGAATAACGGTTCAGTAAGTTTAAATACACATTAAGGATCTGGGCAAGTAACGGTTCAATAGGTATTCGTAAATATAACTATATATTGTAAACTTAACAGTATTTTTACTAAGACTTTTTCAATAATGACACAAAGTGTTTCTAATTCTGGAAAAGTACTCATAATTTCGATCCTAATTGCAGTATACCAGTCACGATGATTGTACCAACTGCAAAAAAATCGTATTCTTTGTGGCTGTCACAATGAATAATTATCATTTTGGAGTAAATGATGCAGTTCGCAAAAATAATTGAGACTGAAAAAAGGCACAAAAATTAGAAAACAAACAGGATACAAATATGAACATCCCAATATAGAAATAAACAGATTTACAAAATTTACAAATAAAAGAATCCGTTAGATCATAATTCAAATGCAGAGATCCTCGAAAGCAATGCACGTTTTTCACTCACCATCATGATTCACACTCCTTATTTAATCCGCACTAGAAGAGCGATTACGTCTTGCAGCCATACGCCCATTTGAACCTCCACATAGATACAACAAAATACACGTCTGAATCATCTAGGAGACATACGTATCGTATATCTCGCTTTGCTAATTCATTATTCGTCCGAAAGGTTATCGTTTTGACTTTTCCGTACAGATCAGTTTCAAATTCATCAACCATAACTGAAAGTCACTTCACAGAGTCAGCATAACTGAAGACAAGTTTATTACGTACATTTTTTGGAAATCGGTATGTTCCACTAACAGTGTTTTACGCTTTTGTATGGAGAGTATATATTCTGGTAACCACTTCTTCTAAAACACATTTGCGAGGCTATTTTCCGACTTTCGTCGTTTGTCATATTCATGTCTGATGCTACCCTTTTGGTTTTTACTTCATGCTCTCTCAATAATATCAAACTATTTGTCGATAAGGCTAGTTGGTCTTTAAGTGTCGGTCGTTTCTTTTCAATTTCAAACAACCCAAATAATAACAGCGGTAGTACGAATGTGATCATCTGCTTTCAAACTCCTCTTACGTGGCTGGAAGAGGGGTTGGTAGTGCCGCTGAGTATTCCTCGCCGATAATCCGTCAGTTATTTTTTGCTCATTCGAATGTTGCAAAAATCTCTTCAGTTCAGAGACTGCACTCACGAAGTTCAATTCATTGCTATTATATGTCTTTCGGCCTACTTCTTTCAATAAAATATAGTACAGCCGTCATAAATGAATCAGTATTGAAGGTAAGGATTGTCTCAATATGTACCGAATGTGTATGTAAACAAGCCAATACAAATGTACATCTTCATCTAATGATCTTACTGTTTTGACTGAAAAGGTACCAAAGTAGTCTATTTCTTTTGCTGAAAAGCTATTACAGCCTTTGTACAATCTTAAAGCTCTAAGCCGCACTATCAGCTGTTTACCTGAATTTAAAGTTCACCTCCGGCATGTCACACACCTTTCTATCTCTCTACTGACTGAATAGGTTCCTATGACTATTCAAAAGTATTTGTGAATCTTGGCTAGCGCTTGAGATGTTCACGTATGCCCTTTTTCTAGAGACCAAAGTAGTCTACTCTTATCGTCGAGATACCAAACCAAACTACTTGCACTCTGTAAAATTGAAGTGGCGCCATCTGGTGGTTTCATGGACTCAGAGTAGTCCTTCGGAAAAATTCACACATTCCTATCACTCTATTGGCTGTGCTGGTGCCTTTAACTATCCAATAGTACTTCCGAACCGTAGCTATCACATGCGAAGTTCACATATGTCCTTTTTCATTGTGATAGTGTCTGAGTATCAATTCAGTTACCAATAGTCGACCAGGCAAAACTATGGGATGTTTTGATGCACTCTGAGGTTTGGAGTACTTTGAGCGGCCCCCAATGCAGAGTTTCACATCAATCATTACCAGTGACAAACCTCTTAGACGTTAGCTACTCGCTACTTTACGACTAAGGTTGGATTCGTTAGGTAATTGTCCGTATACATCCTTTTGCACCATCATTAGAACTTTTAATACAGCTGTCTCCAGCTTATTGACCTTTAGGAAACCTATCGTAACAGAGCCCTCAATTCTTGGTGAGCGAGGTATTATTCACATGTTTAAGAACCTTCTGAGCCACGCTACAGCCCAAACCAATTTCATCCATTCCCAGTAATAAGACAAGAAAGGTGACGGGGTATTTACTGTACTACTCAAATTGACCGCAGCTTTTATGGACTCGACTTGGTCATTTGTAGGTTCTGGATGGTTAGTGGTAGTACCTGAGTCGCTATACAGCAGTTTAGGACATGTAAACCGGGTCTCTAGATCGTTCATCACTCTTGAAGTCCAATCTTCCGGATTCTTTGACGAACATACGTGACTCCATTGCTCAATACTGGTATACTGATGGACGACAGCAAGACGGATAGCTATGTAGCTGGTGCATCGTTTTCAGTATTCCTAATGTAGTATAATACTATCATGGAATCCGTATGAAAATTCACTTGACAGAAGAAGTTGGGCAGACTTTTCCGTATAACATCACTCAACCTTACACTTAAAACCACTGCCGCCATTTCTAAACTCGGTATCGTACCTAGCTTGATGGGTGCTACCCTGGACATGCTGTATAACAGGAAACAGTATTGTTGTGTCTTAGTACAATTTACCCGAACATAATCAACGGCTTTGTGGCCAATCTCTGCGGCGTCGCTGAATAACTGCAACTTCACCTTGGCTTTAGGTTTGTCGACTCTTCTTGATACCTCGAGCCTTGACATGACCTATCTGACGCATGAAAGTTAACCAATCTAACCACGTGGACACGTATGGTTCGTTGAGAGGTTGATCCTTTCCTATTTGAGACTTACATCAACCTTGAAAAAGTAGTTAAGCCATAGGGAACACTGGAGCGATCAGACCCAAAGGATCAAACAGGGACGAAATAACAGATAGGATACCTCTCCTTGTCACGGGCTTACCCGGTACATCAAAGTGAAACCTAAATACGCCTTGATCGACATCCTATTCTATATCATGCCTTCGCTGAGTAACAGTTCAATCCGCCGATATTCCTAACAATGACTCTTTCTTAGCTATATCCGGCAACATAGACCTCAATTCCTCTGAATTAGTAACCCACTAATTTAAGTTAAATCCTCCTCTTCTTATCTGAAAGACAAACTTTCTGGTTTAGTCACAACTTGAAAGAGATATCAGACAATCATCGACGTCAAAGTTGTTCCTGACCGCATCCACAATCACTCGACAAGCTTTGGGCTGGTTTATTCATAGCAAAGTTCGCAGGGCAATCCTGAATGAGCTTCGAATGTGAGTTTACTCGGTCCATTTCTGCTAAGAGTAATAATAAGTTTGAGAGAGGTGGTCTCAAAATTTATTCAGCACTTATTTCTCAGTAATGAGTTCTAATTTCCATTGGTTTTGCCAGTAATCTAAATAACTGAGGTCGTATTAAGTTGTGTGCAAAGAATTCGCAAAGATCCATTTCAGGTCATCAGCGAAGATGAAGGATTTGCCAGTGTTGATAAAACTGCATATGAAATGCAGTGGACATGAAACACTGCCCTGAACAACACAACTTGTAATAAGTCGAGTTATAGTAGGGTTAATTTTGTTATTCTGTCATTTATTCGCGGAGAAAGACCCAATGAATTAAAGGCAGTATACTCGAGTAAATGAAGTCTGTTGGTTGAGAGATCATTGGGCATCTGTTCAAAAGCCATTTTGAAATCACAATTTGAATTTTGTCGCGTATGCTGGCATTCTCATTGAAGCTAGCTATCACATGTGTGGTGCATGACCTAGTTATAATGAAACCATGCTTTGAGAGTTAAATGACCTTTTCCTTGGGTACGTTATAAGATGTTTAATTTTTCATCACATTCTGCGTTACACGTGAGATAACTGGGGTGGTATTAACTAGTCTGTGGTCTTGGATCAATTCTTATATATGTTGACGGATAATTTGAGTTGATTATCACTATTCGAAGTATAAGAGCATGTTCGACGAAACATGGTAAGTTTGAACTAATAAGAAATGCATTCAACATCACAGAAGATGAACGTACTAATCATATTTTGTCACATGTAATAATAAGCAAGTAACGTGACATGATCATCGTCGTTCTTATAAGTCTTCGAAAATAAACTGCTCATCCGATACAGGTACATAAGCAACAACAAAAATGCCATTCGAATAACAGTTTCGGGTGTAGTTGTTAATGGAATTTTCTAAATATGTTTCAGTACTTATTGGACTCGATGAACAACAAATATTACCATACTTTGAGCTGACTACTCGGAGTTTACCCATCTGAATGTCACCATAAAATTCAACAACACTGGAGTTGAGAACTACGTTAAAGCTTTTACAAATCGGATTACAAAATCATAAAAACAACCAAATTTTCTCACATATGTAAAAATGATTACTGTGTCATTTTAAAGAATAAACTTATTTACTGGATTCATGATCTAACCTTCAGGACAATAAAATGTATTGGAGAATTCCGGATTGTGTTTAGAAATTTCATTCACTTTGAAAATGAAGAAAACTACAGTTGGTATTGTAAATAAATTGTAAATAAATAGGATAATATGATGCACCATTATAATGTTTCATCTACAATTGCACTGCAACAGTGTTCGCTATGTTTACTGAAACATAAGTGATATCATTATTTTAAACTACATCATAACATCATTGGTCTATCATGACCCTAACACAGTGGGTAATGTGATGATTTGTAAATGACCTAAACGAGAGAAAGTTAATGTTGTTCTTCTGAAGCACGATAAAAGTTTGCTGTTCGAATAACGGGAATTATCAATACGTGCTTTCGATATTAAAGCATTTGTAGTGGCCCAATTTCAACGTGTCTCACTTGTCAGTAGACCTTGTCAAATATTCGTCGCTTTTATTCATGTGTGCCTATTTCGCTTGCGACATGTCTGTCTTATATTTGTCTAACTATATATTCTTAGTCACTCTCTTTTTCTAGTATTTGGCTTAATAGTCTTCTATAACGCGCTTCGTCAGTTCATTCGCTTCCTTCGCCTATTCGCTGGATTAGTAATCCCTGGAGTTTGCTCATTAGCCTTCTGCAACCTGCTTCGCTTATTCATTCGCTTCCTTCGCATTGTAATTAAAATCGTTGGCTCATTAGCCTTCCGCTATCCACGTCCTTTCATTCGTTTTTTTCGATGCTTTGTTCATTCTCTCGCACTTCCGATCGCCAGTGTACACAAATAACCGAACTTTCTTAACCTCTCTGCAGCCACATGATTTATTTATTAGCCATGCTGTGATGTTTGTACGTTTATCGGATTCAACTCTATTTCTTCGCTCCTCGATTATTTTTGCTTATAACCGTGTACCATATTTGTTTTTGATCTTCTGTTGAATATGCGACCTTACGATCATATTCGGAAAAAGTAATATTTTTTGTAACTTTTGATATTTTCCGACTATTTTGATTTATTTTTTCTCAAACACAAACACTTTCGTATACGTGTTTGCTGGAAGGGGACTACTGAAGTGCCTGCACACATATATTCCAGTTTGCTTACATCTAACTTGCTTAAGCCGTTTCGATTAATTGATTTAACCAAGTCATTAGTAGTGCACTGGCGACTGAAGCGAATATTATGAACCATCGATATCAGAGAAAATCGTCATGCGACCGCCAGAAAAAGGCAAGCGATTGAATAGGCGAATGAATGGATGAACCGCGTTGGAAAAGGCTAGTTATCCAACTCCTAGAGATAGAGTGTGAATGAGAATATATAGTCAGACAAATATAAGACTCACATGTCACAAGCGAATTAGGCAAACATGAATAAAAGCGACGAATAGTTGACAAGGTCAAACGACAAGTGTGATACGTCATCTGAGCTCATACAAACCTAACGATAATAAGGACGAATGGTACACATAAATTGTTGCAATACAAAGGCTGGGTAAACAAATTAATCGAAAGGGCTTAACCAAGTTACATGTTTGCAAACTGGAATATATATGTGAATGCACTACACATTATTCAGATTATGATTAAAGCTGGTAGCATGGGACAGAAATCAGTGATAAATGAATGATATATTTGTGATATTTCGATTATCAAAAGTGTTGGTTCTTGAAAAACCAAGTAACAAGAATAATGCTTTTTCCATATACGTTCATCCCAAAATCACATAATTATCAAAAAATCATCAGATTGTTATCCACATCACGCTGACTAAATCATCACAAATGCAACTTTCTACTCAAAGCTTCTTCAGTGCAGTTCTGACTCAACTAAAGAATTAGTAGACTTTTGAAGTATTACACTAACGTTTGTACCGTACATTAAGTATGAATGTTAGATGTGATGAAATAAAATTCAGATCACTCTAACCTAATTCACTTACTAAAAACGATAACATAAGCTGCTGGCTGCTTGAAATTCTGGAAGATATGAAAAGCATAAAAATTAGTAAATATTTGTGTAGAAATATTATGCAATTTCGGTGAAGTAAGTTAGTTGAAATGCTGCATATTGAAATACGCTTATGAAAAGTCGACAAATTCGGACCTATAATGCGAATCTGGTGTCTCGCTACATCCATAATGCGGTGATTGCTACCATCCAACGAAGAATTCCATGTTTTTTTAGAAATTTCAAGTGATACTTTTAAAAGTGAGGTATGTTATAAGGCGGCAGACAAATAAATTGCAGGATATTACATTATTTCAAGTAGATTTTTTTCTAATACTGAACAGTTCGGTTTCACATATTCGTAAACAGAAATAAAACATTAATAAACGTGCTAAAATAGATGAACATTCCATTTTTTTTCTAAATGAATCTTAAAGTAAAGTCTGTCATTTGAATAGTTTCATGTAAGTCCATTCAATGAGTGTTCGACGAATAACGACATGCATTCCAAACCTGTTCGACAGAATAGTATCTGCATGAGGTTTACAATCAAATGATACTTGACGTATATAACTTTGGAATGTAACTCGGAACACTGACCATATTTTTATAGTAAATGGTCGAAATAGACATCAGTGACTGAATAAAAGCACATAAACATCACTTATGTCTTCAGATCATATAGGGTGTTATGCTGTACAAAATAAACGTTTCTATAAACTGAATGTAAAAGGACAATGAGTTGGTGGAATAGGCATCAAAGTGCAATTGACACAAAATTTACTCTCTTTTATGAGAAGATCACGGCTGATTAGGCCATAAAATAAAATAGATTATGAACTAATTATTTTATTAGTTTTGAAATTAGTGTTCTCGGAGGATATTTGAAACAAATACATTAAAAAAACTTACCGATTGCTTAGAAATGAAAATCCCTGGATTGATTGAGGACAGTTATTCTTTTTCGAAGCGTAAACACTCATGAAGTAATTACTTTTGAGTAACATATCCTTATACAGATAAGGCATGATAAAGCAAACAATTTTAGTTGTTGTTATGTTGCTTATCAAAGGGAATAAATTATCGACATCATGAATTGATCAATGTTAGACTACAATTGAAAGCCTGTATGCCTTTGTTGTGATACGATTCTAATACGCGACGCAAACCCATGACCCCATAGCTCTCAAGGCTGGAAACCGAGATATTCAGTCTTGTGTGTAATAGACAAACATCGGAACCCCAGTAACTAGGGGTCTCAATGTCTAACTCTATTCAATTCACCATCTCCCGCGATCTGCTACACTCCCCTACGAGGTGCGAGTGTCGTTGATTTGCGATGATCATGAGTTTCATACCATGAAAAAACCAACGGTACAATGTCTCCAGGTTTCTAATTGACATATAGTATTCACCTGTTCGTGATTTCAATGAGCAACTGAACAATCTTTCCATCCTCGCATCTGATTTTTTGTGCTTTTATATTTCCATGTTCACGAACGAAAAAGTCGGTCAAAAGTATGCCCATTGCTGATCAACGAACTGACAAAATACCTAAGATTGAAAATCCTCTTGGTATCAGGAGTGAAAAAACGTGTGAACTTCATTACTGTATTCGTAAGTAAACTGATGTAAATCACTCCTTTCTTTGGTAATTTGATAATATTTATAGAAGCATCTGTAGTCACCATTATCAGTATTATTATTCGTTAGTTATATCGGCATATTTTGTCAGTCAGTCTTCACTTGACGAAGTGGTATAGGAGCTGCTTTTTTATTGTTTTCTGAAATAAGCACATTCCACAAGCTTTTCCAATCGGTCTTCAGGTCATCATATCATTTAAAAAACTCAAAATAAATACTGAACATTTCTTTCGAATGGGCATACTGAATCTGTAATGGTGGAGATTTAGCCACCTGACATGTAAATAAATAGTTATATGTTAGTTATACTTCACAGACATAATCATGGATCATGTCACGTAACCCTTAAATGAACAGCGAAATTTTTTTCATATAATGAATAACTTTGTCAACGAATTCACCTGTTAGGATAGAGTGTTATGTTCATACCTTTACCCCACTCTCCATTCAACTACTACTTCACAATTACTACAAGGTTTTCTTGTTATCAAATGTGCCAAATTGTCGTGAACACAATAGCTTGTATCGTTGATGATCATAATGACTTTCATTCAAAATGCGATTTCAGTGTGTTTACTTGTCTTCAATCAATTTTAAAACTGCAATCAAAAATAAAGTGAATGACGATGGCACCTACAATTATATGGAGGGTGGTACTCTCGAAAATGTTCATTCAAAGTACTTCGCATGTTGCACAAAAATGTCATCACTATCATATTGTGTATGTTTCTACAAGAAGAATCATAAAAAACGTTGGTGTTGTTTGAAATACAGTCCGTTTTCAATATCACACTAACAGTGATTGTCGTACAAATCACAAATGTTGATAAGTATGAAATATGTAACTAGCACATGCGCATGATATGGAACGTGAATTCTTATCACGGTTTCTGTACACATTTTTTTCTTTCTCAAATTCATACAGTTACCTCTATGTGAAATAAAATCCTGCAGTGATCGAACGCGTTTTTTACACTACTTTTCCTGATAATGACGGTGATAAAAACTAGCTCATCTGACAGTCTTACCAAGAATAAATAATTCACTCAATGCTACTGGATTTCGTTAAAACGTTTGTGCAAAATATGTGTATTCAGTCAACAAAATGCTTGCTTACGAAAGCGACCAAACTGTGGTCTAGCTGTAAGAACACATGAAGAATCATGAACAGCATTTGCTTCTTACGTGAAAATGATTTCAAAAACAAACAACCCTATATTGTCGAAATAAAAGTCCTCCTTACTGCAAAAACTTCGGATGTTTGTGTGCCAGATAATGCGCACAGTCAAACTATCAAACCTCATAATTTCATGATGTACGTCTTTATTCATAACACGCAGGAAAATTATTTATTCTGCACCACGGAATACATATCACCTGAAAATTATTGATGAATTGTCAAATTTAAAATAATTTACAAATTGTGTCAACTTAACAAATAATTTGTATAACTTCAAGATATTATTTGTAGAAATTCTATTTAAACGAAAATCTCATTTTAAATTTACATAATATACTTCATTGTTTCACTCAACATTCTAGTCTATATTTCTTCATGTTTATCATAGTCATGACAATCTAAATTCTATTCAATAACTTTACATTCAGTCATTTTTGCATGGTAAATGTATCACCTTGAAGGCACCTGAGTCAATTGAGATTCGATTCATGTAAAGATAGTTCACAGAAAAAGAGTCATTGAATCCGTTTGTTGCCTGTTTCTAGCTTTTTGTTTAAAAGATTTAGGCTTATATTTGTAGCAGATGATATCTAGTTGAATAACGCGCTTATCAAGGCATAAAACTAAATTTTGAAAAGTCACTTTCTCCGTTTCATTTTTCTGGTGGCTTCTTGAAACTGTTCACGCGCATAGCGCAAGGAATTCACATCGCTGACAATAATTTTGCGATTCCTTCAGTAATAATAATAAACTGAATAAATTGTCGAACAATTCGTTACATTTGATAAATGTGGAGGCAAAGTTCAACGATTCACTAAGCGTTGAAGTCGTAATGGACTATATGCGTAATGGACAAATACCGTTTGCTTACTCGTTCTCAGATAACAGCTAGTGCTAGATACCATTTAACAGGATTGTAAAAAACAAAACATAATTATCAGAACTTGAATTCCTATGGTGAAAATTAGTGTGAAGAACTCGACAACTCTAATGTTAAATAACAAGGTCAGAGTTGTTTAAATTATTGACGAACCATTCAGTCATTCATTGACTACGTACGTACATCGGTTGAGGTTTTCACACCACATTAGCACGAAGATATAATTGTCAAGTGAATTCTCATGGTTGGAGCGGTAGTAAAATTCTTAGAAGTAATCAGAGAGATGAGGGATCGAAAATGTCTTTCAAGAAGTATAATTCAGTGAGGTAAATTTGTAAAGAGAAATATAGAGATGACGAAGAATTCAGAAGGTTTGTATTTCATTGTAAGCAGCGAGTCAATACACGGGCTTCTTCACAAACCGTTTTCAGTCAAGTCACCCAGGTAGTCGACACCTACTGACATGACTCATTCTATCAGTCAGTGACTTGAAAACGTAGATTCAGGTGTTAGTCAATTGCGTTACTGAAGTTCCAACCACCTCCACTGATGTGGCTTCATTACTTAATCTATTGATTTGCCGCGATTGCCTAGCATCCATGTCCTAAGAACATCATTGCTGACACGGCCTTCCAACGATACTCACGCTTTGGTTCGAGGAAACCTTTGATCAAAAATATATGAATATTTTCAATTCTGACTGGCCATGTTTCAGAGTATGAGGGAGCATACTAAGGTGCAACACACTCGTTTCTTAGTCGGGAAACGGATATCTCGCCAGTTTGCCAAAGCCATGCTGAGGTTCCTGCAGTCATCAGGCCATCGGAATAGATGAGACCCTGGGATAAGTGAAGTGATCAACACGTCAGAATGCTTCACACATAGGCAATGATTCAAGAACCAACTATTGTATTTCGAGGTGGAACACCGCACCCAGAACATGGTGTCAGAAGACTGCATATTTACAGCGTCTTCATCGAAGATAACTTTGTTATCCGTATATATTAAGTCATTATGTAAGCCTCCTGTTAAACTGTCTACTGTTGAAAATTCAGGAGAAGATAGTGTTATAACTAGCAGCATGTCTACAACAAACGTTTATCAACTTAGGTGAACCCAGAATATTTTCAAGCGTATCGATTGATGCTCGTAATAGAATATTAATAGGGTACATATGGAAGCGCGAGCCGAAAAGTGAGATGGTTATAGAATGCTGGCCTAAGGTTCACGCTTCACTAGATTCTATAAGCTAGGGTCTGTATGCCATCTGCTTACACAAATTTCCAAATTATTCGTTTATAAAGAGCAGCTTCTGTTAGATTCCAGGTAACTGCAATGCGAAAAACATGAAACCCCATAGGAGGACGTAGATTATCCAGTACTCCTAATAATTAAAGTTCAATAACCCAGTAAGAACTGTTAAGACTTGTGACTTGTCAGGTAAATTATTAAAAGTTTAACCATGAAGAACTGTCACAAATATAACTAGGATACTAATTCATCCAGTTGAAATCACCTACTTATATCTGCGCCAAACCATAAAGGGGTTAAATTTAAAATTGCTATGTACTTCAAAACTCATACGTCAGAATATGTCAGAATAAAAGATACATGGAAATTTATTCGTTTCAGTTACTGGGATGAATATAACAAAAACAAACTTGCTTTTTTAACGTATCATGTTTGATGTACCATTTGTATGTGCATCAAGTGATCCTGAAGTAATCTGAAAGAAACTTCAATCAAGTGAAAAAATTAAATTCAGTAGAAGCAATTAGCTTAAATTTTACTTTCATCTCGGTCGAGAAAATTATTGTATTCAACTTGATTGAGTGTGCAAGCTCACTTTGTATAACAAGTTGCTGCTTCGTTTTTGAGTCGGCTGCACAATTTATGAATATCAGTTCATATACTATTTTATGTTCAACTGTAACGATTTATAAGCATTTTTCATGGTAGGTGGTAGGATTCAGAGTATCTATAACACAGAATGAATGAACTGACTAATTCTTTGAAAATGTTTTTTTACAGGCTTTAACGGCGGAATTGGATATAGTAATGTAGAAAAGTTTGAACGAAATTGAGTTATTTGTTTGAGTTTGAGTGCTACCGAGCAATAAGAAAGCACGAAAATATTTGTTTACCAGTGTCTCAACAGTTTCGTGTTGGTCGACGCAGTCTTTGACATCGTATACCGGTCTTCTAGACTATGATTACTAAGTGGCGCCCCACGATTGGTTATTCATAAGACGTATATAATTTGAAAATCAAACCACAGGCATAAAGAGCGAAAATCAACTTGCAAATCAGCGAATCGTCTAATTAGTGAATTTATTATATTCGGATGAATTAAAAGATATGCGGAGGTACCACACATTCACCATTTTTTATTCAAAGAGCATTTACCAGAACAGTGTGCTGATATGCGGATATCATACTGATAAGAAAACTGTTCTGAAAACTCTCATATTCCAATTTTATAGAAAGAGCAGGATTTACCACACATTTAACTAAAATATAAACATCCAGCTAACTTAAGTAGACTAATGATTTCTAATCTTCTCAGTCACTTTCATTTATTTTGAAAGCTAATAAAAGTATTTCTCCATTTTTGAAATATCAAAAGTATAAATAAACTCACAAGATTGAATCTTCAATCATCAAGACCGTTTCTTTTCGATAATTGGCTACTGATCAGTTTCTGTGGTTAGCGAACATCCTCCAAAAAGTGATTCCAACATTTTTTCAATCCTCTTCTTCTTGAAATGAGTTCCCATCACACGAGCGTTTTGACAAGATTCACAGGTAGCATTCATCATTCTCATCAGCGGGTTACTTGCATTTCCCACGTAAAGCAAGATTATGAAGTACGTTTGAGGTGAAATATTTTGGAGGGACAGAAATAAGTTTTCTATTGTATGCATTCGATCACGTTTATTTTACTGCACATTTTGGAATTTTAGTCAAAACAAAGTGAATCTTAAAACCTTGAGCACAACATTATTCAGATGTTCCAATGTTGATCAGTGGTAATAGTTTTGCGCCAAACAATTCAATTGCGATTACTTTCGTTTTTACGCTAGACACTAGAATTTTAAGAATGATCATAGTATTTTGCACTGTTCATGTAACTTAGAATACATCTATATTATCACCCTGTTATTTTGATTCGAAAGAAACCTTATTGCAAAACAATCTCTTTGAAACCGAATATTAAGAACACAATTCACAGATATTAGAAATTTCTGCTGATGGATTATAAAACTTAACTTTTTTACACATATTCGGACGGAAATACTCTGCATATGCATTTGATGGTAATCGGCTTGATGAGTTATTCGTCTGAAATTGAAGTTCAATTCATACGCGCAATAAAATCGGGATGAAAGTATGATGAAATTCCAGTTAATATCAAACTCCGATTGATCAAAGAAATTCGCGCGACTTCATCCATTTGTCTTTGGTAGTAACTGCCTACACATGACAGGAATGATTTCCACTGGTCACGTATTCCCAACTAGAACTACGAGAATTTCCCCACGAAGCCAGTGACTAGTGAGCACAGTTTTGAAAGTTTGTGTTTTTACACATTTTAGTAGATAAAGTTAACAATGAAAAGACGCTGAAGCAAACTAGAAAAAGAATATCAGTTATCAATATGTCAATAGACGAACAAGGTATTGATATGAGAATTTTGGACTGTTCATTTCCATACGTTATTACCTAATAACTGTTTGAGTATTTGTCATTATTCGTCACCTTTCTAGTGTCATGATGACTGTGCGTTTATCTTATGAATAAATGTGGGTGAATCTCTCTATAAATCCTACCTAAACACGGCTAATATAGCGAACGTGGAATATAACTAAACACTTAGTTTTGAAAAATTCTGACTATGTGTATAGAGAAAATGAGTATCAACTGTGCCAAACTAATAAGTTTTTGTAAAGAAAGACACTCTAAACATCTCATTTCAAATAAAATCATCATACGCGAAGATTTATGTAACTGACTCTTGCAGTCAACCAGTTGCAACATGACTATTTCAAGCAAATTCGTGACACAGATGAAATACAAGTTTTGTTTGATTTTAAAAATTAATCCATTCACTTGAATCTGTAAAAACTTGAAATGATCTGAATTTGTTGAATCGTTTTTGATTGACAATATTCTGGTGTATTTCACCGTGCAATTTTATATTTTCCTTTGTATCATAACTAAGGCTGTCTGTAATAACAAAACATTTTGAGGTTTACCCTACAAAATAGATCAAAACTCCTACCATTATGTTTTTTTACTTTCTATACGGCTTCATATTCTGCCGTACGGTCTCTCTTCCTGTACTTCCTACGGATACGTCTATTTGTAGTTAAAAAATACAAGCTGTTTTATTCAAGTTTTTCTTCGTCACAAGATCTACCCAGTTTTTATCATCCGTAAAATTCTTGTACTTTGGGTACATTTATACAAGCATATACCAGTTATGCAGATATATTTATAAATATTTATCACGGTCAATCCCAGATAATTACATTTACATTATATTACATTATATTATTAAATTATATTATATTATATTATTGCAAGATCTTATTTCATCTTTTGTCTATCTTAAATATAAACAATACTGAATAACGCAGTGGCGAAATGCAAACGTGTTTCATTGTCTGTTCTAAATGGGATAGAATGAAACTTTTCAGAAAGATACTAGGTCACTTTGTCTGAAGTAACTGGAAAATCGATCATTTGATCTAATTCACAGTGAAATAATTCAACTCAAATTATTTGAATTTCTCTGTATATCATTTCTTCTTTTATTCATCTAGAATTGAAAAAAGATACAGATCAAATCTGTATTATATTAGAAATGAATATTTGTAGTGTGCCGATAACTGCAAGTTCTTAAGCTCGGTTTATAAATCAGAAGATGAACTCGTATTGATGAATACGTTTATTCGAGGCACACCACAAAGCGAAGCGGAGAAGCGAATTGGAGAAGGCTAAGAGCCAACTCTTTGGATTACAATGTGAGCGAATGAGCGAAGCGACGTGGAGAGGGCTGTTGAGCCAACTCAAAGAGATAGAACATGACTAAGAATATATAGTCAGATAAAAATAAGACAGACATAGGACAAGCGAAATAGGCATGCACTCATATGAATAAAAGCGACGAATGATTGACAAGGTCAAAAGCAAGCAATACAAATCATGTGAGTTCATGGGAATATTACGAGATTAACATTAAAACGAAAGGGATGAATATGCGCGCAAGTGTAAACAATGTTCAATCATACCAGCGCATACAAACTACACAATAAAAAACGCCAATGGAACATATAGGTTATTGTTTTACAAATGGCTTTGTTAAATAAATTAATCGAAAGGGCTTAACCAAGTTAGATGTGAGAGAACTGAAATATATGTGGAGGCACTACATATTATTATCGATCATAAATCTCATGAAACGAACTAGTTTTACCTTCTATATACCTCTGAAACTCCGTCTGAAGTCCCTATAGGGCAACTAACGGTCTCAAGCCCTGATAAAGGAGAACGGATGGGTATGTGGTTGAACTCATCATACCATTAGAAAACCGAATTACAAAGGAGACGCTATGATGAGGAAGTTTCTTCACAAACAAAGAAATCATGCTGGACGCCAAAACCAACATACGGGATGATTTATGATCAGAACAACAACAAAATGGAATTGATACTCAATACACTTTGGACAATGGAGTAATCATTAAAAATTTATTCCGGATTTACTTCTGGATGTCGTAATTTTCGCGAACTTGGAATTGTCCTTAGCGATAGGTGCAGGTCTAGCTTGATCTACTCAAAAGAGGGAAACCACCATGAAGAATAAATGGAAACGTAGCAAGGATACACTTACTTCAAAATTTAACGAGGTACTTGGCCACAAGTAACGCCATCACATTGAATGAATGTCTGGTAATTCATTCGAAAAAACGTTTGAAAGAAGGAACACGAAGAGAGTAATGAAGGACAGTCAAACAATGTGTTAGTTATTTTCATAACTAATTGTAGTCATGCCAAAACTACACATCACATTAGTTAAGCGCTCACCATGCTATCTATTCTGACCGGTCTTTAAACTTTCTTTGCTTTGAATGACCTATAGATGAAAGGATGTTATTATTTTATTTTATATTGATGAACTCATGTTTATATTCATTTTCTAAAGACACGCTATAATGATCAGTACTTATGCTCGTCCTACTTGATAATTGTATTTAACTTATTTATTGTGCTAATTTATTTGTTTTTTTTAGAAACACATGAAGTTTGAAACCAAGTTGTCGTTCTCTAACCATAGCTTTACTTCTGATTCTGTGATCGCCAGTATTGCGTTTACCGTTTGTGGAATTACATCTGTAGGTAAAAGCTGAACAAGAAAAAGAGGATCATACTTAACAATCAAAATAATTTGGATGATCTAGGCCGCAACAACTTGATACTTCGTCTAAGTGTTTGCCACTTGAACGGATGTGCCCTTATTCACTAGTGTAATTTTGGCATGATCATTGATTTTATGTTATATTTGATAAACTCTCCCTAAGTAACTAAATGGAGGGAAATCTATGGGTTATTTATTTTGTAGTCAGCCACATCGTTACATACTAATCTGCAGTCACGGCAAAGCCGCGTCGAATTGCACTGAATACAAATAATTGTTGCTAAGCGGTACTATGACAATTTACTTTCTATATGTATTACCCCCTGTTTCCTGCAGTCCTTGAGTCTTCTCTCTCTATCCCGTTCGTAAAACAGACTGCATAATTTAGAGATTAGAGAGCAGTAACGGCGGGTATTCAGTTTCCCAAATGTAAACGGTTTCAGATCGTATCTGCTTGAAAAATTTTACACATCACGGAGCAGCGATATTATGTATGTCAGATAACTTTGAACAGCTGTCTGCGTAGATGCGAATGATACTTCCGCTGTCAACTCGAATATAGCATCGACACGAACAGCATTGATTATCTTAGATAAGCAGACGCCAGTGATAGTGTTGTACCGAATAAATCTAAATTCCATGCTTCATCCGTCCAACTCACACAAGCGATCCAAATAACTCCTACCTACCCCATGTTAGATTTATCATAAGCCCCATTCTTCTGTCGCAGTCCACACTACGCATCGTCTGCACTATTTACGTATGAGATTTCATTCTCATGTCCAAATAGGCAGATCACTCCACCTCTGTTATTTGGATTAGATAGCTTTGTCACTAGGTACGTACAGAAGTGCCATCCAACTTTCCGGTCGTCAGGTAAAAACTACCATCAAACTTGCAAAACGAGAATCACTAAGCGACGTGCAGAGTGAAGCATTGTGTCACATACTACATGTTTGCCACGATGTTTTCTCCTTCTTCGACTTTTTTATCCTGAGCCCGCGACACTACCGTTGACTTCAATCAAACTTGACGAGAGCAGAACACTCACGCTTTTGTTCTTGCACTTAGTTGATGTACTGGTTCGGAACAAATCTTACATACGTATGATTTTGAACGTGATCTTTAAGATCGTTTGAAGTTTCTACGCTCACTCTGGTTCTGTCCTAATTTTGCAGAAAATCTGAAGCGCTCACTGTTATTTTGGAAGGAGCAACAGAGGTACTACTTTTTAAGTTAATGGTGTGTATATATATATTTATCTTTAATAATATGTTCGTAACTTATCTGAAACACTCGTTTTTGAATTCAACGGAGCCAAACGCGTGTCCTACCTTTCTTGAGAGTTATTTCGCAGTCCTAGCCGCAATTGAGATCATACACCTTTTACGCACAGACACGCCAGTGCGTGGTATCATTCTCCGTAAAAGAGATTTTCTGTGTTCACTTCAGCATTATGGAACGCTTCTCGTTCGTCAATTCTTCCGGCTTGTAGTCGCATGTTTGCAGATTAGTCATACGAACAAAGAGGCTATGTATGGAAAGTACGAACCCTATATAGCGAACGGCCGATGCTTTAGATCCACTTTTATAAAAACAACGCCATTGATTTATTAGGACCATTCATTACTGTAAGCAGTTTAACCAGTGGTTGTTGAATCTTACTTTTTTCTATTGCATTTGGTGCAGGCAAACGTTCTTTCAGCGTTTCTGCCATTTCAGCTTCCATGTCTATGCTCTTGCCTCACTTTTCAGACTTGATTTTGGTATTCTTTTGATATTACAAAACCGCTAGCAAATATCGTGTTCCGTATGCACGTAAGCACGTAAATGTGATGTGTTTGAACTTTCACGAATTTACTTTGGTCGAACGTTAGAGCGATGATCCACTATTCAGGCACGCGACAGGGTTCGCAAACCCGTTTATCGAAAAGCACCATTGAGTGAAAGAAGAAGACTTGAAATGCAATGGAACCTGTATTCTACAAGCTTCTAGAAACTACGATCCCTGGGTCCAGAAGAAAATAAGTATGTCAAAACAAGAATCCAGGATCGAGTCAAACGACGCTACAGTTGAAGCGTATTTCAAGAATTTGTCCTCATAGTATTCAACTTTATTGTATGTGACATTGATAATTGAGACGGTTTATGGGAATCGACTGATATAACTAGACTTACAAATGATTCCCTCAGTATATCGAAAGAATGTCCATACACTTTATTTTCTGTGAGTAGCTCGTCAATGCTTCAGTGGCGATTATAGTCAATCACGAACGATCGCTACTACAGAACAATATTTTGAAGGACCTAAAACCTCTACAAACTCCACATCATAAGAGTTTTCATTCCGTTGATTGATTCTACGGCTCAATAAGTCTTTTTTTGTTGCTTGCAGATTATCACTGAACTTCATATCGTTAAGTGGATACTGCATAACCGAAAACTCGTTGTATGTCACTGTACGACGCTGCCTGATTAGTTACTTTAAAGAGTTTTATACTACATCAGTTGACCATGAGGTCGAACTTTACCCATACATACTTACTTTCAGCCTGTGAAACTACATATGCGTAAGTATAAGATTGTTAACTGATATCCCGTATTCCGAGATGAAGCCTACCAATAAGCAGTAGACGGAGAGATTATTGTTCGCATATATTATTTACGGAGTGTGATATAGGTGGCCAAGTTCGCTCCCTGTGTAGTTTGAAAACCGTGGCAATCTTCAACATAAACACTAAACTAAATATCATCGCTTGCCTACTCAATCGTAAAACATTCCGTAAAAAATACTTTATTTGGAAATATGTTATCCTTAACAATTCATCTCTTCGTGAATTCAGCGTTGCTCAATGAGTTTTCCCGGATTATACTCTTAATACTTTGATTACTCCACTAATATCCTCGAAAATTTGAAGCCTTGTTTTACGACTATACTGTAGAAAAGAGAAAACTGCGGCAAAGTAGACGGGCTCGTAGAATTTATTTCGCCGGCGGCTGTCCTAATCGCGTCCAATAGAAACACACCGGTACGATACTCCTAGATCCACGTCCAAGCCAAATCAAAAGGCCAAAAATTCTAGGAGAAAACCGTCTCTATATTGTTATAAAATGGAAATACAGAGGCTTACGATGTTTTTGTTTCTTCCAGGACTAAATTACTCCGTAGAGTATCTATTACAATAGCTAGTAAGTGACACTAAGTCCAGCAGCCACCGCGTCTATCCAAAAATGTGGCGGTAGCCATATTATATCAAATTTAAACAATATATGTACAGTTCAAAGGCAAACACAAAAACTTCAATATAAGTACAAAATATGGAAAGAATAACAACATACAATGGTAAAATCTCAAATTGGAATCAAATAAAATACCAAAAATGTCAAGAGAAAAAGTCCATCATGTCATAACAACAATTAAATTACCGAACCAACAAGGTATCAATTTCATTTATTCAAATCAACGGGTTGAAACATCCTCTTCACTAAGAGCACATGTGATCAAACTGTCTGCATCTTAACTGTTACCACTGTTATGCAGTGTTGCAAATGCAAAGTACAGTCGGGTAAGCTCGGTTAAATTGGACCGAAACGATTCAAATTTTTTGATAGTCCAGTAAGTGAATGTTCAACTGTATGCTGAGCCTCAGTAAAGTCAACAACCACCAACAGGCACATGCCGAGAAGATGAGCATGTGTTGGTATTTGCAGCTTGTCCTTATATGAGTATATCACATCATTTCTGTCTATTGAGAGTCGCATCTCAAACACCAACACATATATCGCATATCGGTAATTAAGACACAAATTTCATGAATGCCAAAGCTAATTCTGCAGTGCGTTCGTCGTTAGACGAGCCAGAATCGAAATTTCGAAGTAATAAACATTTTACAACGACTTTGATGACTCAGAATCACTGGCGCGTCACACCTTCGAATACTTTATCAATCATTTGATCTACATTGCTGAGAAAACTAGTACAATGAGGCTCCCAAGCATTGAGTAACATGAAAGCTTCTATCAAAATAAAGAAAGCATGAATAAAAATGAAAGCGGATGCGAACTATTTAAAACGATTGTTGGAGATGCTGCAGCAGCTGCTGCTGCGGAAATATATTCATGCACAAATGCAAGCACGAAGCCAAATGGACTTCACTGAATTATAATAATAATAATAATATTATTCTCTATCCTCAAAGAACTACCTTACAAAGGCTTTCACATTTACTGTAAAATTCATCGCAGTTAAATTACGAATAAGAGTCAGTTTCTGATAGCACATTTACACCATGTCACTGACAGCAACATTATGATGCAGCCACATTTATAATAGGAGAGTACAAATAAGGTAGGAGGACAGTAGTATTTATGCGTGGATTGCTTAGACCAATAATGGATTTGTTGTGAATGGTCGATTGGAACGCGCTTGATACAAAGAAGATCGAAGGATTGCACCTAAGGCACGCTTTGAATTTGAAGTGGTCTCGCTGATTTTCTACCATTTACGGGAATTAATCCATTTTCGAGATACCTTATAACACATGGAGCTATAAAAAGTTGTCTAGATTCACTGGTCAAAAATATGAAAACAATTTCTGGCCAACGTACCCATTCTAAGTCAAAACGATCGCGCGGTAAGTCAAGCTGCCTCATTCACCGGTTTTGGCAGCATACATTCACCCACTCACAAACACAGGACTTGTAAACAAGTTATGGGATAAGCGCAAAGGTAATTGCTAATACGGTCAAAGGTAAAGTTGCAGTTTCGGAGTACTTTCAGACTCTATTCCTTGTAATAATACTATATACTACTAAAGATTTTCATCCTTTCACCTCATAATCTCCTCGTTATCATGTCAAGTATATAAGGTCTCTAGTACATCTTACACTTTAACACAAGGGACAATCTGTATAAGCATAAAGCACGGGGTTGATAATGAGTTGAATATCCCAATCTCGTGCGAACGTGTTGTAAAAAAACCGAACCGTCAGTCGATAGTAGACCCTTCAGTGTCCATACTTTAGATCACTCAGCGCAAACACCACAGAAGAGGCTCTATTCACAGAAAGACCAGTAAGCTAGTTAAGAATAAGGCGAAAAGACGTTTCAGCGCTCAGACGACACAGTCCAACTTCCAGAAAGCGCATGAATATGACTGTTTAGCCTGCTCATTACCAGTCATTATCAGTGACTGTGCTTTAAAGTGCAACTTCTAGAGTAAATGGGTACATTGACAGTGCGACACTACAAAACCTGCATGGTAATAAGGATTCATACTGAGTCACCCTCGCTCATGGTTCTGCTATATTTGTCTTCGGTGAAGTGTATCTGAAGGATTGACAAAGCCACAAGTCGCACTGGAAATCAGCCATTGAGTCCAAAATAACCAAGCGAAAAACGCCTGGCACAAAATCAGTAAAACATGGAGGAGAATAGAAAGTACTTAGCCTGTCACGGACCAGTCGCATTACTACCAATACTAATAAAGTTTATGAATAGGCTGACGGAAGAACGAATGATTGAGTACATGGATACAAATAAATTACTGCATGGAGCTCAACACAAATTTGGACAAAAAGGTCTCGTGCATCTTATCTTCTAATTACATCAGACAGTTGAACATCCTTTTAGATTGTAAAATAACGGTGGGCGTAATATTTTTGAACTTTGAAAAAACCTTTGACACAGTACCTTACTAATGCCATAATCAAAAAGTTGTGGAAATATGCTTCACCGACTTAATCCTATCTTGGCTCAGAAACCACCTTGAGAATGGAAAGTTTCATTCCAAAGTGAATAGAGTGCACGCAAAATGGTTATTATCGACATCGTGAGTTTCACACTGGACCATCTCACTGATATTATTCAAAGACCTGTTAGGCTTATTTAGCTCACCAGTATTAACCTATGAAGACGATGCGGAAAACGGGAGGTCCATTAGAACCGAAGAGGATTTGATTCGGCGGTGAAAAACGCTCTAAAACTCAACTAATCGAAGCGCAACGCCATGCGTATTCTGTCCCACACGACGTAAACGATCTATACCTTAATAGATTTCCGCTCCCTAATGTCTTATCAAGGCGCGATCGCGGTTTATTAACCACAGAAAGCATCAATATGAGTGTGAACTATGTTGGACACGCGGATACGAAAAATGCTACTGTTAACTTTGTGCGAACACAACTGTTGATATCAACATTCAATTATTTATTACTCTATTTAAACCATGTGCCAACCCTCACCTATGGGTCGTATCTCCACTCTGCTTAAGAGAGACATTATTCTCGTAAATTGAGTGCAGAAACGAGCACTCAAATGGGTGAAATTGTTGAAAAATAAAACTCACGACGATAGACTCCAGCTCTTGGGATTAAGTACAATGAGCTACTGGAGAATCTGAGGTTATCCGGTAATCCACACTGAATAGTGTTCTGAGAAAGGAGAAATGAAAGAAAGAGAAAAAAAGCAGCAGCGTGGCAAGTGTATATATATAACCAAAGGGTGTGAGTGGGAACAGTACGAGTGATTAGAAGCAATATGAAGTAAGTGTTCTCAAGGTTGTGCTCAAGAAAAGTAGAGTTCGTTCCAATCAACCAGTTTACCGTTGAATAGTGTTGATCGATCCAGTGAGTACAGTAATCTGTCTACTTCAAATAGAAACTAGAGAGATTCATATTCAAATAGAAAGTTTTAATGCAACAAAGGAGGGCTGAAATAACTAAATAAGACGCAGCACTAAGTTTATTGTGTTTAAAGTTCATGTTAAGCTGATAACGTGGAAACAGGATGCGATTGTGTTCACGTGTGCAGAAGAATTCGGTGAAACTGAGGGAATCATTTAAATGTTCAACAAACTCAATTTACCCATTCGAAATGCTAATTTTTGAAGGGAAGCTTATTACATATTAGTGCATTCTTAATCAATAGGAGGTTTTCTCTTGTTTTGGATCTATACCTCTCAAATTTGACCGTAGATACTTCAGCTCGAAGGTTATGTGTACATGGACCATTGATAAGGACTAAACATTCAGAGAGGTATGTGAGCTTGTGTAGGAGTTTAAAGTAAAGGAGTGAATTAGAATTTTAGACTTATTTTCCATGATGGGTCAAGCTCAACTTCATTACATCGAGATGAGGAGTCAAAAAATGAGCTATAATTTGGGACTTTTCCTGTAAAATCTCTTTGTATTCCTTCAACCTTGCAATATATTGAATAGGGCTGAAATGCAAAATAAGAAACAACTGTATTCAGCCATAGGTTTTACGCGTATTTTGTACTCTAAGATCAGTTACAGATTTGAGTTAAAGCAATAAATTCCTGTTGAGAGTGAGATCAATTTCAGGAAAGGTGTCTTCAAAGCACATACAGCTTCATTTGTCAGTATTAAGTTCTGGGTTCCATTGCTCACACCAGACGTCTACAATATTCAGATCATGCTGGATTGTGTGCAAAAAATGTCCTGAGTCAGGTTTGTTAGTTTGATGAATAACTTTAATTTCATCCGCACAGAGGTAGGTTTTACAAGTGTTGAAACAACTGCATGTGCTGTTGATGTAGATTATGAAAAGCAATGGACCAAAAACTCTGTCCTGCACAACACCACAGGTAATTGGTCGTGGTGTAGTTGTATTACAGTTGAGTTTGTGAATGTGAAAGAGGAACGATCAAATCCATTGCAACAGGTGGCCAGTAATCCGGAAGGACTGATTTCCGTTGATTACCAGATTGTGAGGCAGATTAACGAAAGCCTTTTATATATCAAAATACAGCACGATTGCTAAATGCCGTTGTTTGCGTATGCTGGTAACCTCATGAAAGAAATGTAACAGACATGTGATACATTACCCAGGTCTAATGAAGCAGTATTTTGAGTGATAAATGTGACGTTTCCTGAGTACGTGATCGGATATTTGATCTTTTGTCACTTGTTTATCGTTAAAATCAAATTTGATTGTACCATGATCATTCTCAATGCTCCAGTTGATGGTAACATCAGTTGTAGGATATGTGATCTGAAACCGATGTACTCAACAGCTCACAAATAACAGCTTCGTCATAATAAGTCTATCCATCATGTAGTAAAGAATGTATTTTGCGATGAGTCCTTTGTTATGCGTTTGTTAAGCTAATGACAAAGGTTTTGGGACTTACACACAGTAGCCACCGCATTATTTTCTTCCATTTGCTAACGCATTTCATTTTGAGCTTTCATACTTTCAAGTAAAGCTAAAATTTGGTACAGGATGCTGAAGTCCTTATATTTGCAATATCCCCGTTTACGTTGACGTAGTTTATCTCTGGCTTCATGAGTGATATAAGAAGTAACTGTTTTTAAAGATGTTTTAGGTGGGTTGGTAGTGTCTATAGCAGATATAATGTTGACATTGAATACAAGTAATGCAGCAGGGAGTTAAAGACAAGAAAAAAACCCGGTCGAGTCCGTGTGCTGAATTAGAATTTGGAAGATGCCCTAGTCAGCATATGCGTAGTCGCAGTATTAAAAACGCATAACTGTTTCAGATTTGTCGCAATTAGCAAAAAAGGAAGGGTACAGAGTATTATTTTATGATCACTATTGTGAAACTTTTCGCTGGCAGCCACAGATGTTTGGATGACATCGTCACAAAATAACGATTCGAGAATGTTGTGGTCTCTAGTAAGCAAGTGCACATGTTTTTGCTAACCATGTTTCAAGGGGACAAACTAATAGCATTGTCAACTGTCTGATGAGTGTTTCGAGATTGGTATATGCATCTAAAACGTATTTTACATTCATGGTCATGCGCCGTAAGCCATACCGAATGAGGCACATTATTAAGAACAGTATCATAAAACGTTTCTGTTTTGATGTTTCTAGATACATGAATGAGGCAACAACCTTCCTTTTCAGATCGTCGGTCACCGCGATAGAGTTCATAATAGTCTATTAGAAGGTATAAGTCAGGGACATCGGTGGACAACCATCTTTCAGTATTCAGGACAATGGAGGGATTGTTAGGAATTACCATAGAGCGAAAATGAGTCATCTTGTTGATAACAGATCCGGAAACAATTAACAAAGTTGTTATATAGGATGAATACTAATCTTTCAAGGAGGCGCGATGGGCCTCTGAAGGGTTCTATGTTGTGTATTCTGAAGAGGGGCTGGAAGTAGGAATATAAGTTTGATAGTTATGGTCAGTTTTATTTTCAGTCAATACAGTTAGATGGAGAAAGGTATTCTGAGCCTGGTATGGAGAGACATGTGAGGATTTGATAAATGCCGTTCGACAGACTTAACGGATTACCCTAAATGAACAGACGAGAAGGAGGAGGAAATATCGCTCTCAACAGCTAGAGGTAGTAAAACAAATATGTTAAGGGGGGCGGCGGTAAAAAATGTAGGATACAGGATACAGGAGAGGTCCATATATTATAAAAGGCATTACGATTGAGGTGATGTCTAGGAACCATTAAGGGGATGCCAAAGCAGGCTGGTGTGATGGGTTTGTTCAGCAAATTTTGGCACCCTAGACTTTTTGTATGCAATCAAGCGGATAAGATTTGGTTGAGAAACGGGGAGGCGCCTAAGGTTAGATTTAAGGAGGTATTGCTGGTATGTATGTCCTTATTCTTAGGTGTCCCAGGGTTTTATTTAAGAAATTAAGTAGGGGGAAGTCACTCATGTTTAACAGGTAGGTAAATTATTGAGTATTGACGGTTAGAGTGAGTAACACGTTTCATGTAAGAATTTCGAACCACTAGGTCTGTCCTTTTGATGTATCGTGCTTCTATTCTAAAAAACCCTATTTGAACTGTTCCTTGATAATATTCTTATGTATGATTTTCCTGAATGATCATAAATGGGGTATTTCAATTTTTGAGGGCAACTGTTTCCTTCCTATATGATTTGAGTTCGTGATGAAACTAGAAACGACATGAGTATTCTAGGAAACCCGTTTCGACTCTTTCATGTGCAGTCATCTACCATGATATCTTGTTTACTTGTCGCAATCTCTCGACAGCAGATACAGATGTGATGGAGTTGCGAGTCCGAAACCTATCTACATTATACTATAACACTGTTTCCCTTCATATAAACAGATGAATAACTTAATGGTCATATAGTTATCAGCTGTAGATATTTCGTAGTGATTTTAAGTTTGTCACTGACCCACTTTTGTTCTCTTCTATACCACTGGTAAATTCTATTGGTACTTCAGAAGATATATGGACGTGACGTCAATAAAATCAAGGTCAACATCAGATTCATAACTCTCAGACTGCCCCTGTATCTAAGGCTGAAATGTTTTCTTGACTTTGCGCGAATTCTTCATTATTGTAGCAGTATGCTTTTCACCGTTATGAACATATGATGTCATTCAGAACACAGTAGGCATATGTGCAACATTGTTGACATATCTAGAATCGAACAGTTTGACCAATTATCCAATAAAGAAGATGGTTGTTACTATATTTCCAGTGGTTGAGAAGTAACATTATTTACTCAGTCACTTGTTACACACAGTACCACAACAAAGCAAATATTCAAAATCATTCGATAGATATCCTCTGTTTAAAACATCAATAATCATAGCAAATGGTTCATAAAGAAATAATAATAATGAAGCAATATCACAATGCAGGAAAAGCGTAAAATATACCGAGACAACTTTTGAGGTAAGTGATTTAGTCGTTCGCTTACATTTTGATATAATTCATATTTAGATGATGCAATTGTATTTCTCGAAATAATTTCTTACGACGCAAAAGTAGAACAAAGAGTTGTACAAAAGGAAACACGTTGAATATTGATAAAAACATTCAGCCTCATATTTCTACTAATTGAGATATTATAACATTTACGTTTTTTTTAATGTGTTTTCTATATTGTGTTCAAGTCATTTTTACCTGTTGAGCTGCACCTACACTTTGAAAACCACAAATTAGATAATATTTTATGTGAAAGTCCTTATGGTTTGCATGATTTCTTGCTTAATCACCTTTTAAACTGTGATGATTATTTCTTTAAAAGTAAGCCATATTTAAAGAAACGATCTAAGGGCGTTCATCAGGACTTATATCAGCTGAATCTTGAGCAAAGGAATTGGTCAAGTATGTGACTTAGATAAAAGATGACACATGGATGAAAAACCTCACGATAATCGCAAACGCCTAATGTCGGGGATGTTAGATCACCGAATTTCGCTTTATAATGCCGTATTTTGCTTTTCACGTTTTGCCAGCATGGACTGATCAGATGACCTTGAGATTTCAATTCCCACCAGGAAAATCCGTGGCTGTGATTAGCTGGTGTGTATTTTAGTATGCTTTTTTCTTAACTGTCTCAAGGACGTTCCTATGTTGTATAAATAAACGAGAGTTGTATGCTTGATTGTACTGTGATTGCTAGGTGTTTGTAGAATACACTTTCTACGCTTACAAAGCCTTTTCACTTCAACCTCGGATTCAAGGTAGCCTCCCTGGAAGCTGGTAAAAGTCTCGTTCGCGTTTATGGACCAAGGTAAACTCGTAATAGCCTCAAGCATACTAAGTGACGAACTTATCAGTGGCGACGGTGCTTTTGAAAATATGGATCCTGCCAAACTTGAAATAATACTTGAGCAGCAGCTGCAACTGATGCAGATGTTGACAGACATGAAGACTTCCCTTTCCACGCAGCCCAGCTCATCTAATGCAACAACAGCTCCATCGGTCGACGGCATCACAAATTGCATAGCTGAATTTCATTAGGATCCTGATGCAAATGTCACTTTTGACATGTGGTTCCGAAGTTATGAAGATTTATTTAAATTATATTTCACCAACCAAGATGATAATTAGAAGGTTCGGCTGCTTCTTCGAAAGTTGGGCGCAAGTGAGCTGGATAAGTACTGCAGTTTGATCCTGCCTTTGAACCCACGAGATTGTTCATTTACTGAGACTGTTCAGACTTTACGCCAACATTTTGACTATAACTCGTCACTGTTTAATACTCGATATCGATGTTTGAAGCTAATTATGAACGAAGATGATGACTTTCTTACGCATGTGGGCATCGGCAACCGTGAATGCGGACGCTCTCGGTTGAAGTCTTTGTCGGAAGATCAGTTCAAAGCCCTTATACTCATCTGCAGCCTCCAGTCGAGTAAGTTCAGTGATATTAGAACAAGGCTACTAAGTCGTTTGGAGCAAAATCCGAAGCTAACGCCTAATGAAATGGCTCATGAGTAGCAACATCTCACTAACCTACAACGAGACTCAACAATAGTGCAGAGTGGTAGTTCATGCCCATCGGAAATTCATTTGGTACAGCAGTCACCTTATCATAATAAGTCTGACCATGCTACACCCAGTTCATCCCGCTTCAATTCTGCCCTAAAACCCAAAATGAATCCACCTTCTGCTTGCTGGCACTGCGGCTCAGGGCACTATGTATGGAACTGCCCATTTAGGCAGCATAGATGCAGGAAGTGTAAATTCATCGGTCATAAAGATGGCTTTTGCCTACAGAAAAAGCCAAAGCGATCCAGAAGTGCTAAGAAGCCTGTTCCTAGACCCAGTACCAATGCACTGAGACTAAAATCTCACTGCCAAAGCTCATCACCAGGTGAGAGGAAATTTGTTACTCCTAATAATAACAGGCATTTTTGTAGATTGCAAATAGATACTGCATCTGATATCACTATCCTCTCACGCAGAAATTGGACCGATTTGGGTAACCCAAGCATGCAGCACACAACACAAAAGCCTCGTTAAGCATGTGGTAATTATCTTCGTCTGTTAGGACAACTGGAATGTAGAGTTGCTTTCCGAAATTTGTCGTTTACTGGGGTATGCTTTAAAACGCCAGCTGATCTTAATTTACTTGGTTTAGATTGGTTTGGCTAGCTAAAATTGACTGATGTCCCGTTAAATACCATATGCAACCTGGTATCACAACCGCATGACCCCGAAGCATATACGAAGGAGCTGATGACAGAGTTTTCAAGCGTTTTTGAACCTGGATTAGGTCGGTGCACTGCTATGAAAGCAACACTTTGATTGAAACATGCGGCTAAGCTTGCTTTTCGTCCAAAGAGACCTGTACCTTATGCAACTCTAGCAACAGTAGTTGAAGAGCTGGATTGCCTTCAACGTCAAGGAGTTATTACTCCCGTTTCTTACTTCAGTCGGTCAGCACCTATAGTCGTTATCAAGAAGGCCAACGGAACGATACGTATATGTGCTGACTTCTCTACAGGTCTCAACGCAGCTCTAGAACAGCATCATTATCCTCTGCCAGTCCCAGCAGATCTGTTCACTATGCTGAATGGAGGAAAGTTCTTCGCAGGCTTGACCTAGCTGATGCTTATTTGCAAGTGGAAGTCGATGAAGCATCTAAAGAGCTGCTTACTATCAACACTCATCGTGGTTTGTTCCAGTATAACCGTCTACCTTTTGAAGTTGAGACTGCACCATCTTTCTTCGAACAACTAATGGATACTATCCTGTCAGATATCTCAGGGGTTGCAGCTTATCTCGATGATATCTCGATTGTTGCGAAGACGTTAGAACAGCTACGGAAACGCACGACATTGGTACTTCAACGCATCAGTGACAATGGTTTCCGGTTTCTATTGCATCCGGTAAAGTATTTGGGATTCATCTTTGATGCCGACCGTCCCAAACCGGATCCTGAAAACATCCGATCTATCAAACCGATGCACACTCCCACTAATGTTTCCGAATTACGGTCTTTTCTCGGTTTAATCTGTTATTATTCAGCTTTTGTTCCTTCGATGCATGATATTCGCGCTCCATTGAATTGTCTACTGCAGAAGCATAGCACATGGAACTGGACTAAAGAGTGTGACGCGGCTTTTGGTAAACTTAAGTCTATAATTGGCTCGGAATTGTTATTACCACACTATGACCCATCCATGCCGATCATCGTTGCAGCAGACGCTGCAGCATATGGTCTAGGTGCTGTTATTTCACATCAGTTTCCAGACGCGTCAGAAAAAGCCGTTATGCATGCATCACGTACACTGACCCCAGCAGAAAAGAAGTATAGCCAGATAGAGAAGGACTTCTTGCCCTTTTGTTTGCTGTTCCGTAAGTTTCTGTACGACCGCAGATTCACGCTCCTCACGGATCACAAGCGTCTGTTAGCAATATTTGTTTCAAAGTCTGGCATTCCAGCCCATTCTGCAAATCGTCTTTAGCGATTGGCCTTGGTACTTTTGGGGTATGATTTCGAAATCCAATATCGACGTACTCTACAATTCGGTCAAGCAGACGCTTTGTCACGACCCTTCATTGATCAAGTGGCGGCTCAGGAAATTATGGTGATCGCATCTCTGTCAGTAGAAGACCACGCAGAATGTTATCTGACAACCGCAGTTCGCGCATTACCGGTGTCTGCAACAGACATACAAAATGCTTCTAGAAACGACCCCATCATCAAGATGACGATGAAATATGTCACCAACGGTTGGCCGTCGAAAGAGTTTGAAGGTGACATGAAGCTACTGTATTAGCGGCGGGAGTCACTATGCATCGTGAATGATTGTCTGATGTTTGGTGAAAGAGTAGTCGTGTAAGAATCCCTTCGTGCAAAAGAGCTGAGACAGTTCCATCTTGGTCATCCTGGCATTAAACTAATGAAGTCCATCGCCAGGAGTTATGCTTACTGGCCTGACATGGATCGACATGTCACAGCGTTGGTTGAAAAATGCATGCGGTGTCAGCAGGCGGCAAAGATGAATGCGGAAATTCCTACGGATTCATGGCCCGAACGTGAGCATCCTTGGTCCAGGATACATGTCGACTTCGCTGGCCCAATGAATGGAACTATCTATTTAATTGTCGTCGACGCTTTTACCAAATGGCCGGAAATCAGCCCCGTTATGCCGTCCACTACAACTAAGACTATACAGCTACTAACTGAGATTTTCTCACGAAATGGCATACCAGATGTGATCGTATCCGACAATGGCTCTCAAATTCACCTCTTCCAAATTCCAGAATTTCTGTCAACGGCTAGCCATTAAACACTTTCAGTCATCACCATACCACCCGCAATCGAATGGGCTGGCAGAAAGGTTTGTGGATACGTTTAAAAGAGCACTGCTTAAGTCAAAATGGGAGGGGCGCCAGCCGAAACGTTACAAAATTTCTTGTACGTCTATCGGACAACATCAAATGAATTGTTACCGGAGAAAAGTCCTCAGCTGAAATCCTAATGAGAAGAAGATTGAAAACGATCCACAGCCTGATGCATCCGAATAATGCACCCTCATCAGTAGAGACAAAGCAGCAAAGACAACCTGCTTAAGAAGTCGGATGTCCTGTGTTTGCCCGCGACTACAGAACGAACCATGGTCCTTGGGTAGAAGCGAGAGTGGTCAGAAGGGTTGGTCGAGTTATGTACGGAGTAGAGGTAGAATGTGATAAATGGTCGAGTCATCGGAATCAGATACACAGACGGCTAGCCCCAGATCAGATGACCTTGAGATTTCAATTCCCACCAGGAAAATCCGTGGCTGTGATTGGCTGCTGTGTATTTTGGTATGCTTTTTTCTTAACTGTCTCAAGGACGTTCCTATGTTGTATAAATAAACGAGAGTTGTATGCTTGATTGTACTGTGATTGCTGGGTGTTTGTAGAATTCACTTTCTACGCTTACAAAGCCTTTTCACTTCAACCTCGGATTCAAGGTAGCCTCCCTGGAAGCTGGTAAAAGTCTCGTTCGCGTTTATGGACCAAGGTAAACTCGTAATAGCCTCAAGCATACTAAGTGACGAACTTATCACTTAACGATTTCCAAATCCTCGAACGAAACACAAACAACTTATCATGCTATCACTTAACAAATTTGATACTGACGTTACAATATTATTAAAGGTAAAATCAACTTTTCACATTTACACCTGATGGAATTTGATATTCTTTGATCTTTTCATTGGGAACGGCAATAAAAGATTAGAAAGCGCACGCAATGCGATCACGAGAAATGAGGATGAGATACTTGAATGGAGCAGTTAGAAGACAGAGTTCATCTGAAAAACGTATATGGAATTTTGTGAAACGAACTAGTAAATATAAACTTCAGAGTCATACATTTGTGAGCAAACTTTATTACAATTTCCTGTTTGTTGTAAGACTGTGTGATATTATTGAGTGACGAAGTACAAAACCTGACCTATCAACTCCTAGTTATAATTGTAGTATATCTTCCAAGAGTTCACTTTTACTTTTTCTAACTAATTATGTTTGTTGAAACTGATGTGTTCGGACGTTTTATTCATAATATTTACAGAAACATCAACAAATATCCTGGATTGAACTAACTTAAAGCTTGTACTAATGAGACTGTCCGTCCTTCCTAATCACATCAGGTCATTTTATTAAGTTATAGAGAGAAAAACTAGTGATGATGGAAACAAATACGTTCACTGAAGTCGTAGACAAACATAAAGATGGAATTCAGTGATATTTGAATCAGGATCTAATTTTTTTCACTGTTGACCTGATTGACCGAAATCATTTATTGATATACCTCACTAATACACCGATAGGAAATTACAAGCAGGAATGTTTGGTCTTTTTGCTGTGTAGATATTGATTCGTTTGCATAGTATTTAGATCTAACCATTCTGCATAAGGGTGTAGACACGACCGATAAAAACTCAGCTTATTGTTTAAAATTATTCTTACCATGGTTTGAAGTATTTTCATCCGGCAAGCACTCAGGAAGTTCTGGACAGCTTTTGTCGTTCCATCGCTGTATCTGACTTTGCTCCTTCAAGTTGTGCGGAGGCATTCTGTCCTTCCTGAATACGTGAGTTTTGATGCTGATAATTATTCAGGTAGACTGTTTGAAAAATGAAAGACACCTGGGTAGTTAGTATGATGTAGCTGCTCAACCAGACGATAATGGCAACCGTTTGCTGCAGCTGGGCTTGGCCTTTTTCTACCAAGCTAATATAAAACATAAAAATAACATCTTTTGATAAACTGCTGTTTTTAGAATCAACCCAGCTCTAGCTTTCAGTGGAATACATTGCTATTTCCTCCGGTGGGTAGGTTGGAGTATGACTATGTTTTGATTAAGACCATTCTTTAGTACGTGGATATATTTGTTTGCGTCTCACGTCACGCTGGAAAAACACGACAGTCAACCGACTAGAAGTTCCACATAGTGAATGCAAAGCTTAGAAATTATTCCTAGGGAAACAGTTCGCCAATCAGGCATGTCATAACAACTATGATGTGGCTTTTTATAAAATTTAATAATCTATGGCGATAGTAGTGATATCTGCTAGTAAAGTCAAATATAGGAATGACAAGAATAAGTGTACGTCGCTAAAGAGATATCATTAAGTATAATAATTCTTGAATTGAGGATTTAAATCGTACTACTGAGGTAGTTGTACGATTTTAAACACAATATTGGCGAGCACAGAGTCTATCTAAAAGCTACTGTCACAAAAAAATCAATTTGGCCTTAAACTTTATCTGTTTCGACCGAAATAGCGCGTCTTAAGAAAAATTAAATCAAATATGAGTCACGTCAATATAATAAGATAATAATATCCTTAAACTGGTAGGTTTTGAAGGAAACATATAAACTCCAATAACTGTACAAAAAATAGGAATTATAACAAAATAAAAATATTAACATCTCAAATTGATTATAAACAGAGTACTAAAATGTTCAAAAGATAGAGTCAGCAAGATAATAAAAATCTAAACAGGGAGGGACTTTTGCAAAACGAAACCTTCAAAGTGGGTTCCACTGTAGAAAACCAAGCCATGATAAGGAATAATAATAGTAAATCTAAGGCAGTTGCCCGAAAGAATCGCAAGGAAAGGAGAGCGAGTCAAGTTAATCAACCAGACTGAAGAACGTCGAAACAGGTTTGCGGAGCGCTCAAAGGAACTCAAACATTCAGAACCTTACTTAACACCGAGAAGAAGTCAAGAAGAACGCTGATAAAAGTAACAAATAAAGTCGAACTGTGTAAGTGTGATAACTATGGTGGAAACTATTTTCATATTTGCAACTACATCGATTACAAATTTGATGATAGGTTTAACGTCAAGAATAATATTAGAGAGAGTGAGCCCACTTCCTCACGTTGATTATTTCGATTAAGTACAGCCTGACGACCAGCAACCAACAACTCACCTTATCTTGAGGCTTCCTTTTCGATTGAAGGAAAGCATAGTTTTTTTTATATATATGATATTGTGTGTACTTCAATGTGCTACATGCCGATTTGATGCTACATTTTTTAGAATATTTAATTTTCGAATAACGCTATTAGAACACAGCTAAAAGTACCCACCATTGTGAAGCATTTGTTTTGCAATGGATCGGGCTTCATGGTGTTCAATAATAGTTGAACTTAAATTGGTATAAGCCTCAAATTTTACAAGGATTGAATCCTGGTTTCTGTGTCCTTATTAAATTTCTCCTTACTTGGGTAAGTGATGTAAGTTGCGAACGGATACAAAATCTAATTTTTTATTCTTTTCTGATAATCTCAAACTAAATCCATATGGCATTTGGACATAAGCTACAAGAAACAGAAAGCAAAAATTACACTTTACTACAAAAAGCATTTCCGCAAACAAAGTGTCGTTACCTAACGAATATGCTCATGAACTTGACATTCTATATATATATATATATATATATATATATATATATATATATATATATATATATATATATATATATATATATATATTTATCGCCTTTTAGTGACTTGTGATCAAATACTAGACACACACGAAATTTTCTACTCCTAATGACTATAAAATAAAACGTGGAGCAACGCTTTGGCTACTTTATAAATGACTAAGATTGGAAAACGCTAATCGAGCCCTTCACCATCTGTGCTGAGATTTTGTCAAGCACAGGGTCGTCAGCACTAATGAGACACTCGCGGTGAGTACCAAGGTCAATAAACTTAACTCTTTTGCTTTCTATCGGTTGCCAACGCAAATGTCCTAAAGCGGTATTTCACATTTCAAGAAGGAGTATTGTGATGCAAAATAACTAGCATTTATAGTCAGGGTGAGCATATGATTCTGCATTTTGTCTATGTCTTCACCAAATAGAACTATCTCACCGGCATCTTAATACACAGTAAGCCTCCGATTGAATGACGACTCCTTGAGTGTGAGACAACGAAAGTGTCATGTATCAGAGCATTTCGATGTCACAGTTGAATAAGAATAAATAAAACAGACAACTCAGAAAAGCTAAACATGAAGCATTTGATTCCAAACTGCAAATCGTTCAGCAGAAAGCCTTCATAAAATAAATGTACTGACTGCTTATCCTTTTAGCTACATATACTGACAAGAAACCTCACAATCAACAGTCGAACACTTCCTTAAGTTATAGATATACAACTATGTATTAACGCCTAATCATAATAAATGGCATGACGTTGAATCAACTTATGCACGTTCATGTTTTCAAAAAGCTTTGGTCTTCGTGAGCTCTTTTTATGCGACTAAGGATTTTCTATCCAGCATTTTTGACACTGTATTCAGTAAACTGATTCTTCCGTGATTATTGCAATAGGACATTTATCCTTTTATCAAGAACCAGACAATCAAAGAATAGGAGCCGTCAAATGATATTGCATTTAGTTCTCAAACAACAATAATTCCGAAACTGTACAATTTATAAACGTCTTAGAGATAAGCTTGTCTTGGCTTGCTGCACTTCATTACTAATAATTTTTTATAGGTGTTTAAAATTCATAATGATTTCTATGACAAATCATCAACTGGACATACAGGTCGACTACACAGAGAGGGCAGCTGAAACGAGGCTGATGATAAGCTTATTGATGCAGTCTTCTAGACTAACTGCGATTGATGATTCCGCTCTATTACGACATATTCTCGCTAGAAGTTAGAGTCATTATACAGCTCTCCTTAGTAGGTCTAAATAGTTATGTTCAGTTTCGTACTTCTGCCACCTTTTTTATATTTCTTGCTATCGCAGCGATTACAGAGGCTCCTAATAAGCTTCTGCATTAGTTAAATCTATCCTCTGTAGTGCCTCAATATACATTTGTGTTCCCTTTTATCAAATTAAGTTAAGCATTTCGATCGAATTCTTTACGCGGCCACTTGTGTACTAACAACCTATATGTAGCTATAGTTTTTAATATTGTCTGGTTTAAATGAGATGTACAAGCAAACAATATTTACTCGTACGCGCATATTTTATTTTTGCACTGATGTTTTCCTCTTAAATATCTCGATCACTCAGACATTTTCCCAAGTATATCTATGAACAAACTCATTTCAATAATTCATTCAACGATTCGCCGATTTCCTTGCTAGTGTGCTTATCCTTCTATGTGCGTTTGTGTCATGCTTGTCCATTTTATGACGTGTGAAAAAATCGACGTATTCAAAACTTTGTGTTTGCCTTCTGACTTATTACTGTCAGTCGCTATATGCTGAAGACTGCCTGAACAAGCTAATTAAGAACACCAAGAACACGATGAATATAAACAGTCACGAAACATGTGCTTCATTGGCCACCAAAAACTTATCAAGTTCAGTTCCAGACATGATGAGTATCTGATCATCTTTCTGTAAATTAGATGCTGCTGAGAACTTTACTTTATTCCTAAAATTATTGGTCACCTTACCAGCATATATCACCGTTATTTTAACGGTAGCCTACGATTTAAATCAAAGTGATCAAAGCACTCCCTTGTCTACGTAACTGTTCGAAATTTAATTAAGAAATATATAGATAACTTTTTTTATCATTTTAACTACACCAGTAGAAAATAATTGCTACTACCAGTCTTCTGCCCCGATGAAGACAGAGTGTCGGGCATGAGGTTAGCGACCCCACCCCAGCTATGAACTAACTTAAAACAATTAGTTCCTTTTAAAAATTTGAATAGAACAGTGCGAAGACGTAATTGATCTGAAAAATGTGATGTATTCGCGCTCTACATTTCGAAAAATCTGGTCACACATATTTCCTTGACAAGACATTTTATATGAAGATGAATAAAAAGTACAATAAGTAAAAGGTCAAACAGACAGGGTGATAATTAAAAATGATGAAGAAAGAAAATCAACGTAATATGGAAAAAACAAAAAGATAACCAAAGTAAATTCAGGGTTATGACAAACTGTTTCTGCGGAGTTATCTGAGACCTAAATGTCAAGGTTGGCATGGACAGCACTGGAAGTGAAGACATCATAGGACGACATGATCTAGAAGAAAAGAACGTAAATGGTCTGAGATTTACAAATCTATATGCCTTTAACAAAATGATGGCACTTCCACATGTCAGGAGGTTTTGCGTCTCAAGAAACACCACCACAAGTAATGGATCTCTGTTGCAACGGCTGAGAAAAGTATAGAGAGTACGAACTAGTGCGCACCAATCAATGGCAGACGAAAAAGAGAGGAGAAATTCGGGCCTCGATCTGAATTCACATAAGCGAACAAGGAAAAAAGTGTAGAGCACCAAAGCTGACATACGAAAATATATCGATGGTCTGACAATGACGACGGAAAAGGCTGCAAGAAAGGAAAACATGAGACACTTGTACGAAACAACGAAGACGCTCGCTGGAAACCATTGTAAACCAAAAGGATGAGTGGAAAGAAAGGAAAACAATGTTATCAGCAACATTGAAGAACAGCGAAACAGGTGGGTAGAGTACAATTAAGAACTCTTGAATCAAACAGCTCTACTGAACACAACCAACATCAACGGAGCATCTACGCATTTCTCAATCCATTTTGTCGCACCTATGACTAAAGATATTAGCATGGCTTTTATACAAATCAAGAGCAGCCGAGCAGCAGGACTAGACAATACTCCATCAGAAGCGGACGTGCAATCAACTGCAAAGGTACTTCACAGTATCATCAAAAGGATTTAGACTGAGAAAGAAGTACCATCGAACTGGAAAAAAGGATACCTAATCCGAATACAAAATAAAGGCAATTGTAAGAACTACAGAGGCGTCATTATTTTTTTCCTTCTTATGAACAGTTGGTTTAGAAAAATGCTTCGGATTCCTTAGCCAGACACGATCAGCACTAGCTTACTGTGGGAGAGGACGAACCAGATTTCAGTGGACGAGGAAGTCTGGAAGAAGCGGTGGAAGCAAATAGGACACACAATAGGAAAATCACCCAACTTCATCACAAGCAACCCTCACCGAAATCTTTCAAGTTCAAAGTGGAGGAAGAAGACAAAGGAACACAGTACGCTGAGAAAAAGAGAAAGACATGGGTAGAAGGAACAAAAATTGGAAACAATTGGAAAGGAAATTTCAGGACGAAGTTAGTTGGAGAAATCTGTTGGATGGTCTATGCTCCATTGTGGTTAACAGGCCCAAGTAATTTGTTATCATTTATTTAAAAAATTAACTATTCTCGTTGTTGTACATCGTCAAGTAAGACAAATAGGTGATCGTAGAAGAGCAGTATCTGAATTTAAGCACCTGCTACATGACAAGCGAAAGTATTCTACAGAGCTTCCTAATTGTAACTGATGTCAATGTGATACAGTTAGGGCGACCTTGAGGGTAATATGCCATCTTTCTGCTCGACGTAAATATTTACTAGAAAATGCGTAGATGCAAGGTTCCGTTGATATAATATGCTCTTGACTCATTGACGCACTAAGATAAAGCTATGTATTTTACAGTTTCAGTTCGCGTGCCCACTTTAGTAATAAAATAACCTGGAAAATTTGCGGTATTAGTGTTTAAAACAATTACTGGATGTTGAGGGATATCTTCGTGATACTGAACGTTTGCCATGCCTCATGTGGAGTTAATGCAAGTGAATGCATGGAAGACAAAGAGTCAATAGCTAGTATCCCTATTTCACCGATTTCGTACTGTCCTTTTTATTTGAACAGCACACCAACTATCTTATAATACGTAAACTAAGAGCATCAAATAATTTTGTACATGATACCTAAAAAACCTACCATTGTGAAAATTAGAACAGCACATAAAAGCGAACATCACTGTTTTCGTTTAGATCGTCATCGAGCTTTACTCTAATATACATGCATAATTATATGAAAATGATAAACCAACCAAAGCAATATGAGTAATAATCACAATAAAATGAAAAAGATTACGTCACTACATATAATGGGCAAAAAAACAAGTTGATAGTAGGAAGACTGGTGTACTTATAGTAGTAAGAATATCATAAAATATTATAACTGAAGTTTTATCAACATCAGGTCTAAGGTGGATGGATAGACTTCAAATAATCATTAAAAACATCAAAACCTTTACGTAATGAGGAAATGTGTTGCAATAATTAGATAGTGAAGAAAATAAACGCAAAGAGGCCAAGAATTACAAACAAATTCAGGCTTTGAAAATAATGCTAATAATAACAAAAATAAACTTTTGTTCGTATTATTATGGCGTCTGTTATATGTAGGAGTTGGGATCGAACTCCGTTTGGAAATGATGAAGGTATACGATAGATCACCCGAAAAGTGCTACGTTCATCTTTAATGTGACCACTGTCTGCCAGTTCAGCTAAGATGAAACTGCGTTTTGATTTTGACCAACCCTTCGTAAATCATCCTGGGAAACATTCACTCATTCTTCGAGTAAGGTGCCTGAAAATACGCCCAATATAGCAATCTCCACAGGAGCAGCTGAATTTGTAAATGCACCTAGAGTAGGCCAACTCAGGTAAAAAATGATCAGGTATTGTTCTAAAACACATAGAAGCATCGGCACAGAGCTCAAGCGACAACTGCCTCCGTATGTTCTCTGCATGGGAAGATTTTAAAGTCCTAGTTTCTCGATTCAGAAGGCTCAACTGACAGATCTAGAAATCCTGGGGATAAAATGAGGTTTGACAGTTTGAGGATCAACTTGTCTAACCCTCTTAGCTATATGGGAATGCAACGTTGTTGCCGTTGCTTGTTTACGAATGAAACACATTTTCGCAGTTACACACCCACAGAGTCAGCGTAACAGATTCGACCCAGACCCCGAGTGACGGCTTATATAATAACCATTTCATAACCGACTTACTTGACTTGAAAAACCTATGTGAACACATGTTTCAGTCAAAATAGCTTGCTTGAGTCATAATAATAGAGTATATTTCTTTGAAGCTCTGTTGTAAAGTGAATTAGGAGGTAACTTCATAGAGATACTCTGAAGTTCTGTGTCGAAAATAGCATTGTCACTGGTAATGGATCACTTCAGAGAAATCACGATTGTATAGTAAGTTTATTGACGACGAGAAAATATTTAATATGGATGACATGCCTTGAGAGATAGTCAACTCAACAGAAAGTTCATCCAGTAGTAGCATTGCACACATATGGTCCTCAAAAACTAGTATGAAGTGAAGAAACGGTGCTTAATCACAGTATTTCACTTTCTCTGAGAGATTCACTGAACAATGAAGAAGTCAACATCTGGAGAAATTCAAGAGATACAGTGAACAGCTGGGATGAAGTTGAACGATCCAGACTTCACAATCTATCTGGCTCTCTCTAACGCAACAACGAATGCAAGAGAAGAAAAACACGAAGCAGCAGCGGTAGCAGATTAATGCCTAAATAAGCAGAAAAGGGAAAGCGAGATTCTTCAACATCACAAAACATACTACAACGAACTTCATTTGAATTTAGGGCTTTGACTGTGTTCAGAAATACATGCAGCAATAATGATGAATAATGTAGAATATTTTTTGAATGTTTTGTTTTTTGGAAAATCCCTCCATGTATATATATTTGTGTTTCGATATGACTGACACCTTCTGTTGACATTTCGGTACTCTATTTGATTCCATTTTGAGATTTTATCATTGTATATTTTTATTATTTCTATATTTTGTACTTTTATTGAAGTTTTTATGTTTGCTTCCGAACTGTACATATGTTGTTTAAATTTGATTTTTAATATGGCTACAGCCATTTTTCGATTTGATACCGTAGCAATTCGGACTGGAAGCACATATTCTTCCAGAAACGGATACTCACCAGAGTAAATTGGATTCGGTAGGTGTATTAATATTTCGGTAATTGTCTGTATTTAACTCTGCCAAAAGAACCTTCAGGGCTACTGCCGGTCCTAAGCCCGGGTAAAGGAGGAGGGTTGGACATGGGTTTGGCGACCCCATTCCGTCAAAAACTAACTTGCCAAAAAAACGCTAACCAGAAAAAATAATTCAAACCATTTTAACTCTGCCCTGTGAGTTAGAAGAAGAATTATGACGTCGCGTGATGAAAGCCGAGTTCCTTCGAAAGTCACGTGGCTGATGCCTCTTCTGACAACCAGAGCAACCATTGTTTTAGGTACATGGAACGTTCGTACATTGTGGTAGACTGGAAGACTATTTCAAGTTGCGGCAGAAATGAAAAGATACAACCTCGAAGTGCTCGGGATCAGCGAAACGCATTGGACACAGGTAGGACAACTGAGACTAGCTTCAGGGGAACTGCTGTTATACTCTGGTCATGAAGAGGAGAACGCTTCACATACACAAGGAGTTGCACTAATGCTGTCCAAACATGCACAAAAGGCACTGATAGGATGGAAATCTCATGGACCTAGGATCATTGAAGCATCCTTCAAAACAAAGAAAGGGGACATTTCAATGAACGTCATCCAATGTTATGCACCTACCAATCACTACAATGACGACGTCAAAGATCAATTCTACGAAAGGCTGCAGTCAATCGTCGAGAAATGTTCACCAAAGGATTTGACGATTCTTATGGGAGACCTGAATGCCAAGGTTGGAATGGACAACACTGGATATGAAGACATCACGGGACGACAGGGACTGGGAGAAGGAAACGAAAACGGTGAGAGATTTGCAAACCGATGTGCTTTCAACAAACTGGTCATCGGTGGCACAATATTCCCGCTCAAACGCATTCACAAAGCCACATGGATTTCACCGGATCACACTACTCAAAACCAGATTGATCATATCTGTAACAACAAAACTCTTAGAAGGACTATGGAGGATGCTAGAACCAGGAGAGGAGCTGATAAAGCCTCAGATCACCATTTGCTAATCGCCAAAATGAAACTGAAACTAAAGAAGCACTTGACAACGGGACAGACAACATCACAAAAGTTTATTACGGCCTTTCTTCGGGATACTGTAAAGCTCAACGAATTCAGGATAGCGCTCACCAATAGGTTCCAGGCCTTTCAGCATCTACACAATGGAGAGGACGCAACATTGAAGAACAATTGAAAAAGGACTGAGAAGGCAATAACTTCAAATTGTCACGAATGTCTAGGCCACAAAAAGTCCAATCACAAGAATTGGATGTCCGTTGATACTCTTGCAAATATTGAAGAAAGGAGGAACAAGAAGGCAGCAATCAATGTCAGTCGAACAAGAGCAGAGAAAAATACCGCACAAGCTGCATACACAGAAGCAAACTGGGAAGTGAAGGCGAGCATCAAAGCTGACAAACGAAAATATGTGGAAGATCAAGCAATGACGGCGAAAAAGGCTGCAAGAGACGGAAACATGAGACAATTGTACGAAACTACGAAGAAGCTCGCCGGAAACTATCGTAAACCAGAACGACCAGTGAAAATTAAGGAGAGGAAAATAATCAGCAACACTGCAGAACAGCAAATTAGGTGTGTAGAGCACTTTAAGGAACTATTGAATCGACCAGCTCCACTGAACCCACCCAAAATCGAAGCAGCATCCACGGATCTCCCAATTAATATTGGCGCACCTACGATTGAGGAGATCAGTATAGCCATCAGACAAATCAAGAACGGCAAAGCAGCAGGACCAGATAACATTCTAGCAGGAGCAATGAAAGCAGATGTAGAAGCAACGGCGAAAACATTTCACATCCTCTTCAAAAAGATTTGGGATGAGGAACAAGTACCATCAGATTGGAAAGAAGGATACCTCATCAAAATACTGACCAAATTGCCACATAACGGATCATTGTGGAACAATCAATTGAATGGAACTCACCACTCTATATAAACTTCATCGACTACGAGAAAGCATTCGATAGCGTGGACAGGAAAACAATGTGGAGGCTTCTTCGACACTACGGTGTGCTTGAGAAAATAGTTCTTATGATTGATTCAACTGCAAAATCGTGCATGGAGGACAGCCAACAGACTCTTTCGAGGTGAAGACCGGTGTCAAGCAAGGTTGCCTACTTTCACTTTTCCTCTTTCTCCTGGTGATTGACTGGATTATGAAGACGTCTTCATCTGGAGGGAAGCACAGTAATCAGTGGACAACTGGGACGCACCTGGATGATCTGGACTTCGCGGAAGAACTGGCTCTTCTGTCACACACGCAACAACAAATGAAAGATAAAACGACCAGTGCTGCTGCAGCCTCTGCAGCAGTAGGTCTCAACATACATAAAGGAAAGAGCAAAATTCTTCGATGCAACACAACATGCACCACCCAAATCACTCTTGATGGAGATGCCTTGGAAGACGTTGACAGCTTTACATATCTGGGCAGCATCATATACGAGGAAGGTGGATCGGATGCAGATGTGAGGGCACGGATTGGCAAAGTGAGGGCTGCATTTCTACAGTTGAAAAATATCTGGAACTCCAAACAACTTTCAACCAAAACCAAAATCAGGATTTTCAATACAAATGTGAAGACAGTTCTACTGTATGGAGCGGAAACACGGAGAACTACCAAAGCCATCATCCAGAAGATACAAAGTAATTATTAACAGTTGTCTACGCAAAATACTTCGTATTCGTTGGCCAGACACCATCAGCAACAACAAACTGCGTAAGAAAACAAACCAGATTCAAGTGGAGTAGGAAATCAGGAAGAAGCGGTGGAAGTGGATAGGACACACATTGCGGAAAGCACCTAACTGCGTCACGAGGCAAGCCCACACATGGGACCCTCAAGGCAAAAGGAAAAGAGAAAGGCCAAGGAACACAATACGCCGAGAAATAGAGAAAGATAGGAGAAGAATGAACAAACATTGGACAGAAATGGAGAGAGATGCCCAGGACAGAGTTGGGTGGAGAAAACTGGTGGGCGGCCTATGCTCCATTTGGGGTAACAGGCGTAATCAAGTTAGTAAGTAATTGTCTGTATTTCCATTTTATATTGAATAAATAACGTTTTCTCTCAGAATTATTGTGTTTCGGTATTGGACCTGAGACGTCAAGTACTGACCTGCACCTATGGGAAACGGAGTGAACTGCTGGGGTAGAAAATCCATCTATAGTCTAACTATTAAGAAGAACAAAGAAACATTTGAAATTTTCATCGTGTACAATGTCAAACTTCCTAGAAGAAGAACTTTGGATTACTTATCTTTCGCCTTGATCAAACTGTATTTGGAAAACGATCTTTTGATCTTTTTGGACTTTCATTGACGAAGAATATTTACCGGTGAATATTTTATATTTGTCTTTGTTACTTATTTTCAGTTGAATTCCAAAAGAATTTCAAAAGAAATAGAACTTGGAGAGGGTTAAAGCCTATGAAGAATCCCGGAATACAAAGCAAGTTGTTTATGATACTTCAGGTTAAATGGGCTCACTCTCTAATAAGGATGATATTATGCCTGATACTTATTATTGTAAGTCCCCCTTGGAAGGCACTAAGGAACAAGATTTGGACGAGAACTCTTAGGTACCTGGAAAAGAATTGATGCTGAGGACACCGGTAGTTGGCTTAGAATTGCCAAAGGTTGAACTAAAATATTTTTATGGACGATACCT
>OX103972.1:3306916-3451034 GCA_944470395.2 Schistosoma turkestanicum | reverse complement strand
TAAGACACATTTATCACCCAAATGTTGTCATTTTAATACCAGATTTCCAGAAAATAACAGATCGATATTTATAAATGTACAGGAACTCAAATTTTTTTGAAAAAGTGGAAAATTTCGTGATTGAACTCATCGATCGACGCTTTCCATTTTTTTCCCTTTCAGCAAAAATATATAAACTAACCCTTTAACGTTTTTCATCATACATTGTTTGTTTTATACTCCCAAAATTGTTCATTCTTCTAATAATTGTAAAATAAAAGATGGTAATATTTATAATCCTTGTGATTCTAAATTTCAGCAATGATTCTGAAAATCTGGTTCAATTTGATTCATTCTACGAGTAGTAAGTATGAAACTAAGCCACCTAACTGGTTTTTGCATGAAAATTATTGAATACGAAAGCAAAAGTAGTAGTGTTTATGGTGATTATCTTTTTGCAGAGATCTATGAGTTGTTTAAGAGTGCTAAGCTTAAGGCAATTACGATACAGCTTGGTGTGAACAATCTAACGAATAACGTAATCAGTGATGCAGTCATAGTAGTAGTAGTAGTCACACGAAAATTAAAAGTTTAAATTTTGGCACCTAAATAAAATAAAATTTACTGACTTCTTTCTGAGTTTGTTCATCTTTGTCATCCATTTGGAAATGTTCCCGACTTTTCTAGCACTATTTTGGTATTATTTCGATACCAAGAAATCTTCATCTAATATATTCCTGATTATGAATTATCCTTTTCTTTTTTCCTTTGATATACGGAGTAATACTTTTGGCGAATTGATCAGGGTTGGTGTGTAATAGTGATCTAAGTCAATCAATTATGGTTGAACACATCGGTAATACTAATAAACATATTTATTCTCAAATAACAACGTTACAAGAAACATGCCAGTTTACTGGCTAGATCAAATTGTCATAAATGCTTTCAAATGTTCTGTTAAAGTTTTCACATTCAAATTAAGTATAAGAGTCAGTTTCTGATAGCGCATATACACCATGTCAATGATAGAAATATTATGATACAGTCACATTTTCGTTATGAGAGTACGAATAAGGAAGAGGCACAGTAGGTTTCTTAGGCGGTTGGCTGATTTCAGTAGTGAAACGTCATTGAGAACGCCCTTGATACTTACTTACTTACTTACTTACTTACTTACGACTGTTACCCCAATGGAGCATAGGCCGCTCACCAGTTTTCGCCAACCAACTCTGTCCTGGGCTTCCCTCTCCAGTTCCGTCAACTTTTTGTTCATTCCTCTCATATCTTTCTCTATTTCTCGGCGTAATGTGTTCTTTGGCCTTCCTCTTTTCCTTTTGCTGTTAATAAACACTTGTATCGTCTGGATGATGGCTTTCGTAGTTCGCCAAGTTTCCGCTCCATACACTAGAACTGTCTTTACATTTGTACTGAAAATCCTGATTTTGGTTTTGTTTGAAAATTGTTTGGAGTTCCAGATATTTTTCAACTCTGGAAACGCAGCCCTTGCTTTTCCGAACCGCGCCCACACCTCTGCATCGGAACCACCTTGATTGTCGATGATGCCGCTCAGATATGTAAAGGCGTCATCATAAAGTATGATTTTGTTACTGCATGTTGTGTCGCTTCGAAAATTTTGCTTCTTCCTTTATGTATGTTGAGACCTACTGCTGCAGAGGCTGCTGCTACACTGGTCGTTTTCTCTTGCATTTGTTGTTGAGTGTGCGATAGAAGAGCCAAGTCATCTGCGAAGTCCAGATCGTCCAGCTGCGTCCTTGATGTCCACTGGGTACCGTGCTTCCCTTCCACGTTTTCATAATCCAGTCGATCACCAGGAGAAAGAGAAAGGGTGAGAGTAAGCAACCTTGCCTGACACCGGCTTTCACCTCGAAAGAGTCGGTTAGCTGTCTATCGTGTACGATTTTGCAGTTAAATCCATCATAAGAATTACTTGTGATGTTGACTATTTTCTCAGGCACACCATAGTGTTGAAGAAGTATCCACAGTGTTTTCCTATCCACGCTATCGAATGCTTTCTCGTAGTCGATGAAGTTGATGTACAGTGGTGAGTTCCATTCTATTGATTGCTCCATAATGATCCGTATTGTAGCAATTTGGTCAGTACACGATCGATCCTTACGAAATCCAGCCTGTTGATTTAGAAGATGGTCGTCTACGAAGTCCTTCATTCTGTTTACCAATACCCTGTTGAAGACTTTGCCTGGTATTGAAAGAAGAGTGATGCCTCTGTATTTTGATTAGGTCTCCTTCTTTCTAATCAAATGGTACTTGTTCCACATCCCAAAGCTTCTTGAAGAGGATGTGAAATATTTTCTCAGTTGCTTCTACATCTGCTTTCATTGCCTCTGCTAAAATGTTGTCTGATCCTGCTGCTTTGCCGCTCTTGATTTGTCTGATGATTATACTGATCTCCTCAATCGTTGGTGCGAAAATATTATTTTGAAGGTTGAGTGCATAAGGTAGAGCTAGTCATTTCAAGAACACCTGAAAGTGATCAACGCAATTATTTCGCTGTTTCTCCATTGTTTCTGATTACTCTGCGTTCCTTGCTTTTCACTGGTCGTTCTGGTTTACGATAGTTTCCGGAGAGCTTCATTGTTGTTTCGTAAAATTGCCTCGGGCGTACGTCTCCGGCAGCCTTTTTCGGCTTCATTGCTAGATCTTCCTCATATTTTCGTTTGTAAGCTGTGATCGTTTTTGATAAGTTACTCACTTAGTATGTCTGAGGCTTTCACGAGTTTACTTTAGTCGATAAACGTGAACGAGACAATAAACTAGCGCCCAGGTAGGCTACCTTGAATCCGAGGCTGAAGTGAAAAGGCTTTCTAAGCGTAGAATGTATATTCTACAAACACCCGGCAATCACAGTTCAATCAAGCACAAAACTGTCGTTTATTTATACAACATAGAAACGTCCTTGAAACAGTTAAGAAAATAGCATACAAAAATACACAGCAGCCAATCACAGTCATGGATTTATCTGATGGTAATTGAAATTCGAAGGTCAACGGATCAGCTCATGCTGGCAATACGTGAAAATCAAAATACGGCATTATCAAGCGAATTTTGGGGATTTAACATCCCCAACAGTTTTCTTCATTTCCGTGTTGGCTTCTGTGTATGCAGCTTCTGCGGTAACTTTCTCTGCTTTTGTTCGGCTGATATTGATGGCTGCCTTCTTATTCCTCCTTTCTTCATTTTTTGCAAGAGTATCAACAGAGATCCACTCACAATGATCGTACTTCTGGTTGCACTTTCCGTTCGTTCTACAATCCCGCGTCCCCCCTCAATCGGGTATATCCTGCAGGGCTATCTTGAATGATTAATTATAAGCTTCTGTGATGTTGTCTTCTTTGCAAGTACCGGCGCGTTCACTGATGAAAACGATATGTTGCAGACACTGTTAATGGGTACATCCATTATTCACAGTTTTTCTAGCATATCTAGACCAAGAAGATCAAGGTTTGGCCGCTCTGTCAGATAGCATATTCCTGTAAATTTTTTTCCGTTGAAGGAAAATTCACACTGCACCTCACCAACCAGTTATAGCACACTACCCGAAGCGCTTTTTGCTGTTTTCTTAGATGGCTTCATTTGCGGTTTTCCCAGCAAGTTGTGCGTTTCTCTAGACATTAAGGTGATATCAGATGCCGTGTCGATTTGAAACGAGCTGATGCACCGTTCATCTGTATAGTGACGTACTTTCTCCGAACGTCATAGTCTGTTTGGAAAGCAGCTACGAGAGAAAGTGATTAGGACTCGGCTGATTTCACCACATTTCGAGTACGTTTGTGCTTCTTCTTGGGCTGAGACGCACAATTCGATTGACCATGGTTTTCTCTATGTCCACGTTTATGGCACATCTGACATTTATTCTTTTTAAATGGACAAAATCGTACGTAGTGCCAATCACCACATAACCAAAATGCCGTCGTTGTTTTGTTACGAGATGCCATCGTTTTCCGGACTTTTGACCTAGTAATCGCATTGACACTACTGCCGGTTAAATTGGGATTTACCTGTTCAATCAACATGTTGTCGTGCCTGATACTTTGTAGTCGTTTACACTCATCTATCAACGTTTTGAGTGTAACGTTCGGGTCTTGGTCCAATCGAATCAAAAGTCTAGTTCTGATTTCAGCATCTTGCGGTGACTGAAGAGCTTTGATGAATATTAGGCATTTGAACTGGTCTTCCGTCAACGAGCGTAACTTGAGCCGTTCACATTCTCTTTTGACCACGTCTGCAAGAACCGCATATTCATCATCTTCGTGTTTCACCAGATTTAGACAATGATATCTAATACTAAACAATGATGATGATTCGCCGAAAATATCTGACAGCTGAGTTTGAACCACGTCAGAAAAGTATTTCCACACTCAGGATTATAGACGAATTCTGGTATGCTGTTTGCCACAGCTTCACAAGACCTATTTAAAATAGTGTGTGGACTCGAACACTGGATGTTCAGCTGTTGAGTTAGGGTCCCCAACAACCGCATTTGTGCATCTAATTGTGCTTGCTGTTGTAGTATTCGGTTAAGCTGATCATCTGAAATAGGCGTCTTGAAATTTTTTTCCTTTTTCTCCGTCGCCACTGTTGTTAAACCTAACTTAGATAATTCCCGCATAAATCTTATTGCTTAGTATTCTTGACACAAAACACTGGACTAGTAACCCAAATCAAATCACGGTTGAACAGAAAAGATTATATTCCAAAATAGAAAGTAATAAGAAGCCGGAGGTGATGGCGAAAGCCAAGGCAAAGAAGCAAGAAGGCAAGAAGGCGAAGATACATACAACGCTAGTCTATTTTAAGCCTTTACATGAGAAAGCTTCTGGAAGAAAATTCACGTAATCGGCTGGATTAGATTTAACCAATCAGCACGCAGCTAATAATACGAGAATTTTCTATCCTGTTCTCTAAGCTTCAATCAGGCGCTGATCAGATAGGAAATGAGCCAATTAGCGCGCAGCAACGTAGTTGTGCTTTAATTCCATCTTTGTCCCACTATCAATCAATGACAAAATTTGTCAAAGTGATAGCTACTTGAAAAATGATAAATAGTACAAAACAAGAACACTGTACACCCATCACCTCACCTAAAATAATAATATACCATGCTTCTCTTCTAAAAACATATGATAAAATTTTACAGGCGATTCAAAGACAATCAACTTCCAATGTTTAATATTAAACAGTTGAGACATATTTCTGAACACTGTTTTCGAATGGTCAACTTAACTTCAGCCAGAACCATGTACATTATTGAACTGTTTGCTTGAGAATCTACTCGGGCAGCTCATAATCGGTCGCAATATTTGCTACCTGATTAGGAATATGTTGCTTTTTGAATTCTTCTGCATGTTCGCAGATTCTACCGTTCTGTATTGTCGCAGATATGTGTTCATTGTACAGATTCATTTCCCGAAGTTTATTCTGTCGGTTTGGGTTTAGAATATATCGTTTTATCATTTATTCATTTTTACAGGGAAGTGGTTTCGTCCTAAATATTGTGAAGTAACATCAAACTTTTCTAATGATTGACAGGCAAACATGGACTGCCTGTTGCTTCGTAAAAGTATGGTGTCGTTATGTTAAAGAATGTGTAGTGTGCCTATAGCTGCGTGTTCTTATAGCTCGGTTTATATTGTCTTATCCAAATGACGTCTGACGGTTAATAAATCAGAAGATGAACTCCAAGTATCGTATACGTTTATTTGAGGCACACCACATAGCAAACTGAAGAAGCGAATTGGAGAAGGCTAGTGAGCCAACTCCTTGGATTACAATGCGAGCGAATGAATGAAGCGACGTGGAGAAGGCTAGTGAGCCAACTCAAAGAGATAGAGTATGACTAAGAATATATAGTCAGATAAGAATAAGACAGACATATGACAAGCGAAATAGGCATGCACACACATGAATAAAAGCGACGAATGATTGACAAGGTCAAAAGCAAGCGATACAAGTCATGTGAGTTCATGGGAATATTACGAGATTAACATTAAAGCGAAAAGGATGAGTAAGTGCGTAAGCGTAAGCAATGCTCAGTCGTATAAGCTCATACAAACCAGATATTAAAACATAACAATGGTACATACAAGTTGTTGCTAAGCGAATGGCTTGGTTAAATAAATTAATCGAAAGGGCTTAAGCAAATTAAATGTAGGCGGATGCAAATAAATGTGGAGGCACTACAATAGCCCCCTTCCAGCAAACAAGGATACGAAAGTGTCTGTGTTTGCGAAAAAAAAAATCAAAATCTTCGGAAAACATCAAAAGTTATGAAAATTAAAGTTCCCCTGTCCGGGTACGTTCGTAAGTTCGCATAGTAACAGATCAAAAATATATGGTAAGCGGTTTTTAGCAAAACAAAATCGATTTCGAAAATGTCATACAAATGCTGCAAAATATTTAATATCGTTTAGGCATGACAGTTAAGACGGAATTCGATAATCGCATAGACATCACGTTAAGGCTCATCGTTAAATTGAGTGGCTGCAGATAGGTGAAGAAATTGCGATCGAGATTATGGTGGAAAAATTTGGAGAATAAAGCTGCGTACAGATGCGATGCATGGACATTAAATGCGTATCGAAAACATAAGTTATTACCATTGAGTATATGACTCCAAACTTATGCGTGTGATAGCGTTGCAAGCCGTTGCCAGCGTTGGGGTAGTCGAAAAACATGCGAATATCAGCGTGCAGGAGGTTCACTCGACTGCTTGAACTGCTGCTTCGTGTGCATGTGCGTAATATCATACTACCGATTTACTTAGCAGGCTGCAAGATTTTCGAGTGCGAGCAGCTGATGAGTAAATAGAAGATATCTCCAATGCGATAATCGTATAGCCACGGAAATATTAATGGATGATAATAGTCATTGAGCCATTGCTTTGATAAGCGATTCGAAACATGATAATGCGATACGGCAAAATAAATGAAACGAATTCACCTCAATCATGAACGCCGGTCGTGTTGTCGAAAGAAGTAAAATAATTCCATGAGTTACAAATGTCGTGCCGTGAATACAATATTCGAAATGCGATTCGATTAGCGATTAAGATAATTCCATTATTGTCATAATATCATGATTAATCATAATAATGGTTCTTTCACATTAATACGATTATGATAGCGATAATTCGAGAAATATATTAATGTGACGAGTTGGTACATAATCAAAATGACGATAAGATAATGCTTGATTCGTTCGGCTAATGCATTAAGTACGAGAACTGCTTTGTCGTTGCATGGCGTCGGGATTTCCAGTTAGTGGTTCTGTTCGATTTGTCCTCGAGATTACCAACTGGTTGGTTATATTCGATTTGTCATCGGAATCGTCGAATTATGTAGTGAGAGTTTACTGATCTTCTGTGAAGACGTATGGACGAATGAATCGAGCGAAGCAAATAATGAGTGATATGAATGAACGACGGGTTCAACATTTTTATGGTGGCCGATTTTGCTGACGTCGAGATAACCATTTTGTAGTGCACTGGCGAGCGAATGCAAAGAAGAATGATTGCGTTCGATTCTACGTCGAAATTACCAATTAGTTGGAAGCGATCGATTTTTCGTCAGCATCAGGAAACATCCTGAAAACGGCGGGATCACCATTTTGGATGGTGGCCGATTTCTTCGACGTTGGGCTCACCATTTTGTAGTGTGCCTATAGCTGCGTGTTCTTATAGCTCGGTTTATATTGTCTTATCCAAATGACGTCTGACGGTTAATAAATCAGAAGATGAACTCCAAGTATCGTATACGTTTATTTGAGGCACACCACATAGCAAACTGAAGAAGCGAATTGGAGAAGGCTAGTGAGCCAACTCCTTGGATTACAATGCGAGCGAATGAATGAAGCGACGTGGAGAAGGCTAGTGAGCTAACTCTTTGGATTACAATGCAAGCGAATGAACGAAGCGACGTGGAGAAGGCTAGTGAGCCAACTCAAAGAGATAGAGTATGACTAAGAATATATAGTCAGATAAGAATAAGACAGACATATGACAAGCGAAATAGGCATGCACACACATGAATAAAAGCGACGAATGATTGACAAGGTCAAAAGCAAGCGATACAAGTCATGTGAGTTCATGGGAATATTACGAGATTAACATTAAAGCGAAAAGGATGAGTAAGTGCGTAAGCGTAAGCAATGCTCAGTCGTATAAGCTCATACAAACCAGATAATAAAACATAACAATGGTACATACAAGTTGTTGCTAAGCGAATGGCTTGGTTAAATAAATTAATCGAAAGGGCTTAAGCAAATTAAATGTAGGCGGATGCAAATAAATGTGGAGGCACTACAAATGCTTGAGATTCATTTGATTAGAATAATCTAATCGCTTTCCATCTCTCTTTTATCGTTCAGTGTTTTCCGTTAAACGAGATGTTGAACTCGTAATATGAACACCAGTCAGATCAAGACCTCATTCTGATATTCTTCGTTTCTAAGATTCAAGAAATTGGGAATGTAAAACATGAAATTACTGTTGAATATTGAGTATCAACTATTCAGTGTACAACTAAGAAATATAAATTTCAGTTTATTTATCATGCATCATTCGATCAGAAACACTAGCTGGGAGATCACAATAACGAGGAAATCATCTCACTGAGTTCCGATTCTGTTGCATCCCATTTTATGGGATTGTTTAGTGCCAGATATTGCGATTATTGTGTTCTAGTATTTCGATTTCATTGTTGATTTAAAAAATTGAGTATTTTCCGTACACACAATTTTATGAATAGAAAAATCAATAATAGTCATTAAACAATACAATAAACTTTACTCGACAAATTACTTAATGTCTCCTTCAGACAACGATCGCGTATCTTTCGAACAGACACTGAAAATATGACAGTATTAGAAATCCAATTTATTCGAACAGTCTTATTCTGCATGTGTGTATGATAACACACTCTGATTACTCAGCTCGTTCACGTTTCATTTTGACATTGTATCATCGTCATCGCGAAAAATGTCAGTGGAAAAGGGAGCAGACACTGATTCTATCATTTTGGACTATTTGCTTATTCAGTCTACTATGTCATGAACGCATTGAGGACATAGGATTGAACAGCAGTACATTCAAGAATCGTCACACTAGTGAGCTGTTGATGTATGTCCGGTCGAAGATTTCCCCCAAGCCACATTCATACGTGATTTGCATTCAGTAAATGTTTGTAATGGGTGCTTTCATCAAGCCACCTACCAGATTAGTGTAGCATTTATGTTCAGGACCATGTGTCCACTCAAATAACGCTTCGGTACACCAATATTCACTCGACCTTCGTTTTTGAAAATTACAGTTAACAATCGTGGTACATTAGAACCAATCGCGTTGGATTACTAATGTCCATATTTGAATCAGCATATATGCCAGCTATTGGCGATGACGTTTCCTTCAATAACATGAGTAATTAGTTGGAATCAGTCTACAGTATGTGAATAAAAAACAAACTGAACCTAGTTTCATGATTTATTCCCAGTTCACATTCCACCATTACTGATAACTTGTTGTGGAATGAATCACTGTCTTTCTTTAACCAGTGCTGGATCAATCGTACCCGACTGATTTGACTGCACGTGTACACAATGCATTTAGAAACTTAAAGACTGGAAGATGCATGTATTTTTAAATGGTTGCGGAGTATCGATTATATACTCTTTCAAATGCATCTCGTTCTCCTATTAGTTGAAATCATTATTCATTCTGTTCTCGTGATCTAGAATTTTCATTGAACTTGTAAGTCACGTACCACTATATTCATATAATGTACAATGCTTACAAATTAAATTTTTATTCCATTTATTCACTGACACCTGTGGTTTAGTTGAAATACAATTTACTTTAAATGATTACAATTGACAATACATTTCCATATCAGAAACTTCATGAACTCAAACAGAGAAATGTGATTCCACCTGTAGCTATTCTCGGTCCTGCGATGGTTCGAAGCCGAGTCAAAAGTGACATGACATGTGAACTAGTTTCCATAAAAATACACTTCTTGCAAGTTCCAATATACCTGTATGGATTGTAGTGACAGTGCAACATATTATTATTAGGTGTTAGTTATTAGTTTATAAGATTGTTCCTAAAATATTCTGACCCATCAAAGAGTGTATGAGGTTTTGTTGTGAGTTCACCAGAACAGTATCTAACAACAACGTCAGCAATTACTTTATTGTGTGTGATTGCGTCTCAGATAGAGATAGAAGTTAGTTTCCTGCTCCACAATAAAGTATTGTATTTAAAACAAGAAACAAAAAACGCATTGATGTTTAGTAGTGTGTGGGTGTTGCTTTTAGGTCTGTTAGATTTGTCGCGGTCTATGGTGGAGCGGAGTTTGTAAAACTAGAGGCCATATATTATTTTCTAGATTGTCTGAAACCTACATTTTCTTGATAAGAGTGGCATTTCATGGTGATGTTTACTGAGGTCTTTGTTTGTAAAAATACCACAATGTATACATTTTTAATTTATTTTTATTGATTCCACCAACGGTACATTTTCTTAGTACCTTCGATAACGTTTGAGATGGTACAATTCGTATTTTGATATATTTAGTCATTCTTTTGCCTTTCTGGAGTTACTATGTTTCTTTCTGAAGTGCATTTATGTTGCTTGAGCTGTGACTTAGTCATGGCGACAGCTATATTGATTTGTTTCGCTTTTAACTGTGTCGCTTTTATTGAATGGATCTATGCATTTTTTTGTGAACTGAAGCACTTTACCAGAATAGGAACCGCACAGTGTTATAAAGCAACCAAATATTTTCATTTGAACGAATCTGATCTTGACAGAAAGTATAGAATAACATTTATTTGTAGCTATTGATTTGAACAATTGAACTATTGCTAGTGGAATGACTGAGTGGTAATAATTGTTTAGGTATTATTAATAATGTTATTCTTAAATGACTCAACGTTGCAACAGTCATGCCAGTTTACACCAAGTTAGTTTTTAAAACGTAGCCGACCGGAATTGTCTGCCAGTTGATTCCAGGCGGGTTGAAGTCACCACACATAATTTTGCAGGTGAGTTTAAGAGGGGCACTCCTGGCAAACGAATCACCAATAGCAACGTCAACCGATCAATGAGTGTTTGGAGCGCCAAATATGCATCTTACCAGTATTTTACATTCATGAGCGCGTACAGTGATCCCTATCGAATCAGGCACTTCAATGGAAACAGTATCCTAAATTACTTCGGCTCTGATGTTCCTAGATAGATAGATGAGGCAACCACCACCCTATTTAGATCCTTGGTCACCGCGAAACAGTTCGTAAGAGTCGATTGGAAGATATGAGTCAGTGACATCGGAAGGCAACCAGCTTTCCGTAATCCGAACAATATAAGGATTGTTTAGAATTACTAGAGAGTGTAATTGGGTAATCTTATTGATAACAAATCGGGGAACAAAGGATAGTACATAGGATGAAAACACATCTTTCAAGGATGCACGATGGTCATCTGGTGGATTATTTGTTGTTTATTCTTGAGTGAAGTTGTAAGTAGGGATTTAGGCTTGACAGTAATAGGCAGTTGATATGTGAGCAACATACTTAACGGGAGAGAGATTTTCAGATACTGGCCTGGTGAGAGACGCATGCGAGGTAGAATATTATAAATGTCGTTCGGCAGAGTTAACTGATGACCACCAAAGACAGATTAGGAAGTCGCTATAGAGCATGAGGATGGACTGTTTTGCAGATCCATCGGATTACGTAGAGTAGGGTGAGTCAAGTTGGTAGACAATAGGTGGGATGGTTGGTCAAAACAACCAGCCATTAATGTATTACAAGTGGAAGGGTTTGAAAGCGGCAAGGATTGATTGTCATGCATTACATCTCAGTATACACGGCATGACTTGAAAGAGGTGGAAATATCGCTGTCGATATCTGAAGGTATTACAACAACTTTTTCAGGGGGTGAGCGTCAAAAAAGGTTAAGTAACATGTTTTGGATGAAAGACCCAAGAATTGTAATTGGTGATTCGGTTGGGGTGGTGTAAAGGAACATCAGTCAGATGCACGAGAAGGATGGTGTTATGGGTTTTCTCAGCAAATCTTGACACTCCAATCTTCTCGTTAGCTAGGTAAGAGACGGGGGACACTAGAGGTTAGAGTTCAGGGATGTTTTTGTGTGTTCTTATTCTTAAGTGTCCTAGAGTTAAATTTTAGAGGTACAATAGCGTCCTGAGTAGCAGAAGCAGGTGGCGTGCACTGTTTTTTATGAGGTGGGTGGGTGCTAAGTGCTGACGGTTAGAGCGTGTAGCACGTTGCGTATGAGGTTTTCTGTTAATTTGAACCACAAGGTCTGTCCTCTTATCTTTAGGACAATGTAGGTGCATTACAAAATTACAATTGACTTGTGCTTTACATGTAGATGGGCTTTTGATAACGGGACAAGTTACAGCACTCCTAATCATGGGAAGCATCTTCAGACTAGTACTCCAGTGGAGGTAGATATTGTAGGGTTATTGCGATATTCCAGATTGTTGCTGTTACTAGTGCACGAATTGGTCGGCATTGTTGAAAGGTTATTGTTGTAGTTCTATCACGGACAATTCAAATCTTTCTAAAAAGTGGAATGTGCTTAAGTTGTGATTGACTATTAATGAAGCGATTGTCTTCCATGACACCATGCACTTTAGGTGTCCTTAGAATTACTATTGGCGAATGTACTGTTCAGTTCACAGACGTCAGGGTTAATCTGATTTTGATCAGACTAGCTACAAAGGTTTGGCGGTTGCTCAGTCTGCCTAAATTCATCTCAGGTAATGAATGTGTCTGGAAGCGAATAGTTCAGATCAACAGAAATGGATTTCCTATGGCGAAAAAGCCTACAGATATTTTGTGGATTGCTATAAATGATTATGACCAGCCACACTTTGACAAGAGCTCTCTGGTGTCTATTTCGAATGACCCAAGTGGAGGTAAGTTGTATTTATATCAATGAGCGTGATACAAGTACAGCGTGATAATCTATCGAACCAGTAGGAAGATCTGAATAAACTACAGATGGAGCAATATTCGTACGTTTATTTTTTCAAATTTAGCAGCGGACTTTTATCCTTCATAGGTGTCATATGCAATAGGGCGAAATCGTGTGTTTTTTAGATACGTTTGACATGTTTGTGGAATTATTGTCAAAATAATTTTCTCACCATATGGACAATGTCTGTTTTGACTTATGAACTCAAAAACTACAGCAAAATGAACTAAAATAAGTATAACCAATGTACGGTTATGAAAGATTAGTTTATATTTCCCGTTGAACTAATCGGAAGACAGAAAAGATAAAATACGTGAATGATATATTGATGTTCATTCATATATATGATGAATAATAAATACCTCTAACAACCTCATCACAAGACAAGGAGCGTGTCTTAACGATCTATACAGTAATTCATTAGTCAAATCCTCAGTCTGGATCAAATATTTACCATAATGCATGAAACCATATTTGCTGTGGTCAAAATGTATCTGCCATGTTTCGTCCTAAAGAGAAAATTCTTTTAAGGCCACTCTGAATCCTATATAGATTTTCTCCTAGATCTTCAGGCCCACGATTTTACATTCAACAATTTATACATGTTTAACATCCTTAGTATACGGAAAGAAAATCAATGAGTTGTTGAAAAGACAGGGTAGTCTGATCCCATCGTCAACGTTCACATTTACTATCAGGCTGAAAAGCAATCTTCATGATCCATGACCTTACACTTCCAGCTTTTAGTTTGTTTAAATGAGCAGCTTTGCGCAAAGTTCAATGCACCACACTGCCAGAAAAGGGCAGAGAAATTCGTTTCCTTTTTTTCTGACTGAGCTAGATTTGGAATAACAACTAGGTAAAGCAGGGGCACACTTTTTCTGTTTAGGTAACTGTTGCATTACAGGTACATCAAATAGCCTGGGCACATCATTCTGAACTTTCATATTTATTGGCAGTGTTACCGAAAAAGAGGTTTGGGATCTTCATCCAATCGACACAGTAGCTGTGTTCGTTTATCTTTGAAATTTTGATACCGCAGTTGACGAATAACGGCAAGGAGTTAAAACAGGTCTTCCAAACAAGATTCCGACTCCGAGTTCTCTATCACTGCTGGCGACATCAGCTTGTGTAGAAATATCGTCTTCTTTCATAAAGTGTTAAAGTGTTGGCTTATTATCCGTACTGTATCTGAAAATGAGTTATCAACTGGGTGTAAATTAGAATCAAATTACAGTCCTTGTTCAGCTCACGCGCACGCAACTTTTTAAGTAGCTGTCCAGCCTTTCAAGCATCATCTTGTCTGGCAAAGTCATAATGCTGGAACCATATGTCAAAAGTGACACTGGCATCAGGATCATACAGGATTTTAGCCATGCTATATGAGATGCCACTGGTTAATCAGGCTGTTGCTGCATTAGTTGTGGTGGGCTGTGTGTAGGGTGAAATCCTGACATCTGTCAGCATCTGCAGCCGTTTCAGTTGCAGCCTACTTATTATTTCTAGTTTGACAGGAAACATGTAGTTAAAACCACTGTCACAAATTGTTATGCTCAGCAGATTTTTTGCATGAAACTTTAGTCATCAGCCACATCAGCCAATCAAAGTCACTGATTTTCCAGGTGTGAAATGTCACCTCAAAGTCAACTGATCAGCTTATGTATAAAATGCAAAATTAAGACCCGCATCAAATGATTTCTTAGGATCTCATTTCTTCAACAAAGCCGTTCACAATCGCCAATAACTTTTCGATAAAGAAGTAGTTTATATAAATTTGAACGAGATCACGTCACACCGTGAAACCAAAGTCTGCATTTATACATGATATATCTAAGCGTGCTCTTCGAGTCCAAAGTGTCTTCACCGAGCCTTCACGACCCACAGAAGGAGCCAAAGTATTTTAGTCATTTTATTTAAAGAACGGAAGATAGATATCGACATAATGTAGAAAAAGGTGATGCGAAATACCACCAACTTTCTGGATAAAAACGCTGGTAGACCGCAACGGGAATTCCTGCGAATCAAGGAGTTACTTTTGGTTCGGTATGAAGATCGTATTACTTGGTGAAGCGTGACTAACATCAACAGTCGACGGAGTGAAGTTGAAAGCTGTAAAACTCCTCTGATATAATAGCATAGACTGTAGATTTATTTCGACAGTGGCTGTCCCAATTGTTTCCAATAGAAACACTCCTGTACGTTTTTCCTAGTTCCAGGTCCCAACCGATTCAAAAAGGGCAAAATTCTAGGAGAAAACGTCTCTATATTATTATAAAATGGAAATACAAAGTCTTACGGAATTTGTGTTTCTTCCAGGGTTAAATTACTCCGCAGAGTATCCAATACAATAGCCAATAAGTGAAGCTAAGTCCAGCAGCCACCGCGTCCGTCCGAAAATGTGGCGGTAGCCATATTATATCAGATTTAAACAATATATGTACAGTTCAGAAGCAAACACAAAAACTTCAATATAAGTACAAATATAGAAAGAATAACAATATACAATGATAAAATCTCAAATTGGAATCAAATAAAATACCAAAAATGTCAAGAGAAAAAGTCCATCATGTCATAGCAAAAATATGTAAACATGGAGGGATTTTCCAAAACACAAAACATTCAAAAAGAATTCTACACCGGCCCGCAAAATCCCTCCATGCAAAAAGAGCAAGCGTTAATGACACTTTATTTAGGGTTCCCATGTTATCCCCTAATCCACACCGGAATAACGTGTAGGCCTTACAGCAGTACGCCTACCCGCCATCCAACATGGATATGACCTATCGTGTTAACTAGGTACCTATACTTTCCCATCAGGCCCTTGATTCCCCTATCTATCGTGGAATGACCTAACGGTAGTATAAACCTTACCCAATTAACCCACACGAACATGAACAACGCGTCGCAAAACTGGTCATATCCTATCCAAGGACTACATTCTCTATCGTGGGGACGAGTCGTCAATCCACCACCACTTGCTCCGATCAGCAGATACCATGAAGTCCGTGATGCTAACTTATCAACAGAAGTTTATGACCCATAAATAATATGCAAGGGTGGGATTTCCAATTTTGACATTTCATCGTCTCCAGAAGACTTTAAGTAGCATGACGTAGGTTCAAAATTTATCCTTCCATCTCCTGATGCAGAGGAGGTTTGAACAGTACTCATCATCGTCGGTAACTCATTTGTCACATCAGTGACATCCAGTTTATTATCAACGTCTAAATGATTCCGTTCTGCATTAGCATCCGTTTCAGCGACACAAGACATATGCTCCTCAATAGCATCGTCATCACCCAGCACTGTAGACTGGCTGTTACCATCAAACACTTTCTTCTCATCATCACTCGACTGACAGTCAACCGTAATAGGAACAGTTACAGTTGCACAACCTTGTGCATCTTCAATCGACTTAACCTTCGTGACGAGGTCCGATGGCGTCGAAACACTAGGAGGCTCATTTGATGAAGTTGATAGACTAGTCCCTATAAGTGAACTGCTGACACTTTCTATCTCCTTATTATCACTGTCACTACTAAAGTTCTGATGGCTACTATTTCCATGGCTAGTCGTAGCATCCGAAAGAGCATGAGGTTCAGGCTTCTTAGTAATAGTAGCATCATGTCTCCCAGGCTTCTTAGCCGTTACTGTACCACCATCACTTATCCTAGAAGCTACTCTAGGTCCAGTTATATAATTTACCCTAACTGAAGGGTCCCGAAAATAAGCTTTATTCCGTTCAGTCAATCCTGCCTGGGTCTTATTCATATTTGCTGAACTCATTAATCTCTGATTACTCGAATCCAAATAACCGTTCCAGGCTTTTCGAGCAGCTAAGAGGCTTTTATCATCACACACTTCGGATCCATCTTGATGCCTACACCTTTCACCTTTTTCCTTCTTTTCTATACTTAGAAAAGCCATCTTATCTGTTACACCAACCGGCTTCTTGCTAGGACACGCATCAAGAGGTTTTACATCGTTACGGTCACATACTCGTCCTTCATCAGCGTATGCTTTCGTGATATAATTGACAAATCTCTTATCTTCCGAGCGTGCTTTGGGTAGAAACGAAAAATCTTCATGTCTCGCACGCAGACCACTAGTAGCTTCCGTATTATGACCTGTTTTAGCCTGATAAGCTAATCTTCCAAACCTACTACTAGCTATCTTAGCACGAGACATAATAAATTCCGTCAATTCGTTAAAATTGGGCTCTCAGCTCAGAGAACAAAACACCACCACGCTCTCTCTCCTCTTCGTCCCACTTGAATACTAGCTCTGCCCACTGGGCTTGCATTCGACGAGGTAAGAGCCTTACTATTCGTTCTAAAGTAGCCATAGAGTTAAGTTCCGTTGTGCAATTGAGCTGTTCTAAAGTTGAAGCAGCATTCTGCATTTTAATAGCCAAGTTCGTCAATGATTCAGGATCATTAAATTCTACATTCCCAGTTCTAAATAAGTCCTCTAAGGTTTCTCGCGCTATTACATGCGACTGTCCAAAGAGCTGTTTTAGAATGGTCTTAGCTCTCTTATATCCTGATTGTGGATCCATAATAATACAGCCTTCAATCGCATTTTTTGCTTTTCCCTTACAATAATGAATTAAATACAATAAACGCACTTGATCATCCTTGATTCGAGGTTCTATAAACGATTCTATTTGTCGTATGAACCTAAAATAGTCGCGAGACCTTCCGTCAAAAAATGAGAGTTCAACCTTAGGTAGTTCTAAACCCTCTATCGATGACTTACAATAATAAATATCAGACATAACATGTGGGTTACCCATAAAAGAGTTATCACTAACGACTTGCCTAGAGCCCTGTGATCCGTCGAGCTCTTCCACCGTCCTCATGTGAGATTTTTTCCTGTTTGACATCATAAATAAAGTTCAGTAGAAAAGGTAACAATACAAAATAGAGTAATTCCACAGTTCAGTTCAAAATTACGATATATAATCCAACTTCTTCCTCCACGGAAGTCTAGTGTGATAAACGATTAAAATTCCAAATGTTTCTTTATAATTCTTAATAATCCGAATAGTTCCAAAGTATATATGTTCAGATGAATATTTCCAAAGTATAATCCACGAAAGAAGAAAATTCCAGACTGTAGTTTTATTTCGACAGTGGCTGTCCCAATTGTTTCCAATAGAAACACTCCTGTACGTTTTTCCTAGTTCCAGGTCCCAACCGATTCAAAAAGGGCAAAATTCTAGGAGAAAACGTCTCTATATTATTATAAAATGGAAATACAAAGTCTTACGGAATTTGTGTTTCTTCCAGGGTTAAATTACTCCGCAGAGTATCCAATACAATAGCCAATAAGTGAAGCTAAGTCCAGCAGCCACCGCGTCCGTCCGAAAATGTGGCGGTAGCCATATTATATCAGATTTAAACAATATATGTACAGTTCAGAAGCAAACACAAAAACTTCAATATAAGTACAAATATAGAAAGAATAACAATATACAATGATAAAATCTCAAATTGGAATCAAATAAAATACCAAAAATGTCAAGAGAAAAAGTCCATCATGTCATAGCAAAAATATGTAAACATGGAGGGATTTTCCAAAACACAAAACATTCAAAAAGAATTCTACATAGACTAACTGGAAGGTACGTTGTGGGAGACTGGAAGACTATTTCAAGTCGCGGCAGAAATGAAACGATACAACCTCGAGGTGCTTGGAATCAGTGAAACGCATTGGACACAAGTAGGACACCTGAGACTTGCTTCAGGGGAACTGCTGTTATACTCTGGTCATGAAGAGGAAAGCGCTTCACATACACAAGGAGTTGCACTAATGCTGTCCAAACATGCACAAAAGGCACTGATAGGATGGGAATCTCATGGACCAAGGATCATTAAAGCATCCTTCAAAACAAAGAAACAGGACATTACAATGAACGTAATCCAATGTTATGCACCTACCAATGACTACAATGACGACGTTAAAGATCAATCCTACGAAAGGCTGCAGTCAATCGTCGAGAAATGTTCACCAAAGGATTTGACGATTCTTATGGAAGACCTGAATGCCAAGGTTGACATGGACAACAATGGATATGAGGACATCATGGGACGACTTGGACTGGGAGAAAGGAACGAAAACGGTGAGAGATTTGCAAACCTATGTGCCTTCAACAAACTGATCATCGGTGGCACAATATTCCCGCACAAACGCAATCACAAAGCCACATGGATTTCACCGGACCACACTACTCAAAACCTAATTGACCATATCTGTATCAACGAAAAGTTCAGAAGGACCATGGAGGATGTGAGAACCAAGAGAGGAGCTAATATAGCTTCAGATCAACACTTGCTGATCGCTAAAGAAGCACTGGACAACGAGGCGGACAACATCACAGAAGTTTATTACAGCCTTTCCTCTGGATACCGTAAAACTCAACGAATTCAAGATAGCCCTCACCAATAGGTTCCAGGCCTTTCAGGATCTACTCAACGGAGAGGACGCAACATTGGAGAACAATTGGAAAGATATTAAGGAGGCAATCACTTCAACATGTCAGGAGGTCCTTGGTCGCAAGAAGCACCATCACAAGGAATGGATCTCTGTTGGTACTCTTGAAAAAATTCAAGAAAGCAGGAACAAGAAGGCAGCAGTGAATGTCAGCCGAACAAGAGCGGAGAAAGTTTAGGCGCAAGCCGAGTATACAGAAGCAAACAGAGAAGTGAAGAAGAGCATCACAGCTGACAAACGAAAATATGTGGAAGATCTAGCAATGACAGCGGAAAAGGCTGCAAGAGAAGAAAACATGAGACAATTGTACGAAACAACAAAGAAGCTCGCCGGAAACTATCGTAAACCAGAACGACCAGTGAAAAGCAAGGAAGGGAAAGTAATCAGCAACACTGACGAACAGCGAAATAGGTGGGTAGAGCACTTTAAAGAACTATTGAATCGACCAACTCCACTGAACCCACCCAACATCGAAGCAGCATCCAAGGACCTCACAATTAATAGTGGCGCACCTACAATTGCGGAGATCAGTATAGCCATCAGACAAATCAAGAGCGGCAAAGCAGCAGGACCAGACAACATTCTAGCAGAGGCAATGAAAGCAGATGTGGAAGCAACTGCGAAAATATTTCACATCCCCTTCAAGAAGATTTGGGATGTGGAACAAGTATCATAGGATTCGAAAGAAGGATACCTGATCAAAATACCAAAGAAAGGCGATCTCAGCAAGTGTGAGAACTACAGAGGCATCACTCTTCTTTCAATACCAGGCAAAATCTTCAACAGAGTATTGTTAAACAGAATGAAGGACTTCGTAGACGCCCAAATTGCTACATTACGGATCATTGTGGAACAATCAATTGAATGGAACCCACCACTCTACATCAACTTCATCGACTACGAGAAAGCATTCGATAGCGTGGATAGGAAAACACTGTGGAGGCTTCTTCGACACTACGGTGTGCCTGAGAAAATAGTTAACATCATACGGAATTCTTATGATGGATTCAACCGCAAATTCGTACATGAAGGACAGCTGACAGACTCTTTTGAGGTGAAGACCGGTGTGAGGCAAGGTTGCTTACTCTCACCCTTTCTCTTTCTCCTGGTCATCGACTGGATTATGAAAACGTCAACATCTGGAGGGAAGCACGGTATCAACTGGACAGTTAGGACGCAGCTGGACGATCTGGACTTCGCAGATGACCTGGCTCTTCTATCGCACACTCAACAACAAATGCAAGAGAAGACGATCAGTGTAGCAGCAGCCTCTGCAGCAGTAGGTCTCAACATACATAAAGGAAAAAGCAAAATTCTCCGATGCAACACAACATGCACCAACTAAATCACGCTTGATGGAGATGCTTTCGAGGACGTTAACAACTTTACATATCTGGGCAGCATCATCGACGAGAAAGGCGGATCGGACGCAGATGTGAGGGCGCGGATTGGCAAAGCAAGGGCTGCATTTCTACAGTTGAAAAATATCTGGAACTCCAAACAACTTTCAAACAAAACCAAAATCAGGATTTTCAATACAAATGTCAAGACGGTTCTACTGTATGGAGCGGAAACATGGAGAACTACCAAAGCCATCATCTACAAGATACAAGTATTTATTAACAGTTGTCTACGCAAAATACTTCGTATTCGTTGGCCAGACACCATCAGCAACAACGAACTGGAGGAGAGAACAAGTCAGATTCCAGTGGAAGAGGAAATCAGGAAGAATTGGTGGAAGTGGATAGGACATACACTACGAAAAGCACTTAACAGCGTCACGAGACAAGCCCTCACATGGAACCCTCAAGGCAAAAGGAAAAGTGGAAGGCCAAGGAACACACTACGCCGAGAAATAGAGAAAGATATGAGAGGAATGAACAAACATTGGACAGAACTGGAGAGGGAAGCCCAGGACAGAGTTGGTTGGAGAAAACTGGTGAGCGGCCTATGCTCCATTGGGGTAACAGGCGAAAGTAAGTAAATAAGTAACTGGAAGGTGAGATGCTGATTTAAATTAACAAGCCTTTCTATGCGCAGACACAAAAATATACGAACTTGAACGAACTGACAGAATTTCGCTCGTTCTGCTTCAACAAGAATGGTATATAATACTCGATCTGAAGAACTTGCTGACCGCACATAGGAAGTTGTCCCCAGAAAAGTGAAACAATGAATTTGATCTTGCAACAGCTGAGCCCAAAAATCGCCACGTACCATCTGCTGGAGACTTCGATACCCCATCTCCTAATGTCAATATAGCGTTTGCGAAATCCGCACGATATTTAAAGAAATGATTTTTCAAAGCCATGTGACGTTCTAGGCAGACTGAACATATGGTTGATGTAACGGGATAGGTTTGGAACAGGAATTGCTGAACTTAAATATTTTTCTAACAGATGACAGACCTTCATATAATCAATTTCATGTTTGTGCACCAACAGAGGAGACTGGTCATGGTTGTCAGGTCTAAAGTGATTAGACTATAACCCACCTCATCTAATCTACAGTCCATTTTTCTATTGTAACATGACGAGTTATCTACTGATTACCTGATGGTCGTGATAGCTGTCGACGCTAACGGATTATGACCTATGAGAAGTGTTGGTTGTTATCATTAGGAACCCTGCGCACCATAATGTACTGCAGCAAAACAAACTTTGAAATAAAAGGTCATTTCCTGAGCGTGATATAGAACTCTTGTTACAAATCTTAAACTATACTAATACGGGGAATGTTTCCTTAGGAATAATCAAACGTAGGTACGATTTATCGAAGGTGAGCTGTTTCAAATATGTCGTCTGAAAGAAAACGGGGGATTTTTTGGCACGGTAAAACCCCAACAGACTATCGAACTTCGTGACTAAAAGGAGATCCGCAAACCAGGGTGAAATCGCTCTTGATACTACAGACAGCAAAGATTTCACCAACTGAGATATTGCTGCGATCTTTATGATATCCACATAGACCAACATAGCCTCAATTCTGTTGGCTGCTTATAACCAGAGGAGTTTATTTCCTGATTCCTAAAAATGCTAGGAATTCGGAAGTCGAAATAATCAGGAAACTCATTATCATATCATAGTATCAACCTCATGTCAATAAAAGAATTCCCTCAACTAACCTGCTTGTCGTATGGAGATTGGCTATGCACACTCGAGCCTACGATAACACGCATAAAGATAATGAAAACAGGCATGTAACTCTGCAATCCTCAAGAGAGGAAGCTGGAATGGTACAGTCTTCTACAGACCGGTATTCATACTATGGAAGTTAACTGACAGCCTTGTCTGTTAATCAATGTCGGAACATATAAATAAAAGCAATGTCACCCATGGTAGCAAAAGGCCGTTACGAAATGTAAATCATGAGCGTCCAAACTCATTATAGCACATCATATCTGGATAACCTGCTGGGTCTAAACATACTCTCAAATTTGTCGAGTTGACGAGCAATGAATGTAAGCCCGACCAGTCTCGGAATCCGTGCATGCAACCCGTTGATCTGGATATCAAAGAAGCCGAAAACTTTTCACCTCACCCTGTGTAGAACCTAGAAACAGATAACAGTTAACAATGAGTATTAACGCAACTAATATCAGCTACATGACTCAACCTACATTTCATTACAATTTGGCCTAAGGGACGAACAAAGCGCTTCGGAATAACAAATAAATCAACTTATCTACGAAACCGAAGAATGAATTTTCCGATGATACGAAAATCTGACAATAACATTGCTATGAAGATAAAACTGAGTTCATAGAGTCGATAAAATTTGCACTGAGATTGCTACGGATGTTGCATTCTGTATATCTTATTGATTAGGTTTCAGATGAAATTAACAAACGTTTAAGAGTTAGAACAGTGCTCACTGAATATATAAATGAGCGTACATTATTTTGCCGCGTAAGTTATAGTTATGTAGTTGATAAGCGTGCATTAAACAGCAAGAAATATGCAGAAATTCCTTTTGTTAATTACATCACTATTTTATTGAACTATAATTAATTTTCTTTTTGTATTTCATATGTATTACAAGAGGCAAGCTAATTCAATGATATGATAAATTTTTCACTTATAACGTGGTAAACTGAATCACGGTCTCTGTCCGTTCTCTCTATCGGAGAGGCAGGTAGGCAGAACTACTTATTATAAGACTGTAATTCACAACTAGTCACGTGCATGTTGTGTCATAAAAATTGGACTCTTTTCAGCACATATTGCGAATATCATTCAGCCTATATCGACTAAACAGGTATGGACATTTGCAAATCTTGCTGGCGTACGGGTAACTGCCATTTGTGAAATCGCTGTTGATAGAATAACCCGTGCTGCTTTGCTGAAATTAATAATTTCAGGAATTCCTTTGATCCATCTATAGAAATGGTTTATTTTCAAGCAAATGCAATTCATTGTCCAATTTCATTAATTTCCGTTTGACGAAAAGAACAAACCGAATCACAAAAAACTGATCAATTCTGAGTATTTCACCCACTTTTCTCATTTTTATAACTACACACCGATGGACGTATAAACATAGAGAGAGAAAATAAATCTATCATCTGACTAGTTTTCTATGTCTGAATGTTCTTCGGTACTCGAAAGTATTTTAAGTCCAGGTTTAAAATATTCCGATAAAACCTTGGTTAAAACAAAAGAGTACAAAAATTGAAAGAAATAGATGCATTTTTCGACAACAAATCATAATTTTCTATACAGTCAAGATAACAAAAGACGTTCAAATTAATCAGGAAATTCATTATTTGTTCATGTGTTTGATTTTTGAAAATGATGATTGATACCATTATTAAGCTTGTTTTTGTAAAATCGATCATCAACCTGTTTTTATTTAAATCTGGAAAATATAGAGTGGAACATCATTGTAATATTTTGTTCGTACGAATTAACTCATTCGTTAATTATTCAACACAAGTAATCCATTTCATTGAGATAACGAATGGATCAATATCGTCAAGCGCAATTCATCTCCTGAAAGCGCTAGATGACTTATTTCTTCTAAGTACTTGGATGATCTCTAATGACACTAAGTATCAACAGTTTCACATGCGGAAATCGAACTCAAGAATTTCCGTAAGGTGCATGGATGGTTCTTTGATCAATCGTAGAATATGATGTTACAATACAACACATCAAGACGGCTATCAAAACATCGTATAGAAACATTCAAGGACTTGGCTGTATATTGATTGATAGCCTCTTCATATGTACAGAAACAATCTGTGATAACCTTTGAATTTACCTTAAAAATCTTTAAGTAATTGTTAGGTCTACAGGGTAATGTGACAATACCCTATCCTCAACTGATCTCTTTATGTATCTCTCTCCGTCATTTACAGTTATCACCTTTTATGTATGAAAACATTTATTTAGTTGAACGTTTGATAATCATCATAAAAAAATACCGTCACAAGTGTTCAAATCTGTGACCCGATTAATGTGAATGTATGTAGCGCAAATGCATCACAACATCTTAACACATCAATCACGTATTCTCATTGTTCACTAATTTCATTTCATTTGTATCTATGATAATTTGTTCTAACGTGTAGTGGATATGTTTGTAATCATCAATAATTTTTTCTGAAATAATGATATTTTTGAACAGTAGTATAAGAATTATTATAAATTATGTCAATATCAATCTAGTTTAAATTCCATGTGAGGTGATGGTTAGGAATACAAAACGCACGCGCGCGAAACAGAGATACACGCACATCGACCTTATGTGAATGTGTATGGAATGACAAACTGTGCATTTATCTCTGAATGTTATCCCAATATTTTTGTGTGAATATGTATGAGTGGAATTTCGCATCCACACACACACAAGCTGGTTACGAATTTCTACACCGCTCTTTGTCTATTAACGAAACTACCGCCCCTGTATCAATCAGGCACACTACCTCCCGTTTGTTTATCCCTACTCTCGCATAGACCACCCCCCTATCTACTACTGCCGCGACCCGCAGTTTCGAAAGAACAAGTTGTATATGGTCTTAAATGTTTACGTTTTCTTCACGACATCATCACCCTGTCTTTCACACGCCACCGAGTCGACTGTTGAGTTCATCAGTTGTCTCGTTACCTTCGCCAGCTCGGTGACGTCCATTGGTTGTGCCGCGTTCACCAGTCTCAACTGTTGGCCAACCTCTGCAGGCACACTTTCAATGAATTGCGAGGCTAGCAGCTGTGCTTGCGACCCGGCGCAGTAATCTTGTCAACTCCACGGCCAGCGCGAGCGGGACGCCATCCACCGACAGCCGCGCCTCTCGGAAATTCTGCAGCGCGTCCTGCCCATCCGCCGGGCTGTCGAACTCCAACAGCAGCCTTTCCGTCACCGCCTTCCAGTCAGCGTCCTCCACACTATCGTACACCGCTCTCGCCCTGCCTCTTAGTAGAGTCCCCAGCACCACCGCCTTCGCCTTCCGTTCCTTGACTCCAACCAGCTGCGCCACAGCCTCGAACTACTTCAAGAAGCTCCTTACATCTCCGTCTTCGAACTCCCAAGGCCATGGTATCTTCATCCTGTGTGGAGGCAGCGACACCAATTGAGAAGAATGAGGCAGGCTCAATAGATTGTATTTGGCAAATTTACACTCTTAGTCAATTAAAAACGATAACATTACATTGAACACTCCATTCGCACACCATCTTTGAGTCCTGACTTCCAACGCTCCAGCCTTCTTCCATTCCTGCTGTGGCTTCCTTAACTTCCTGTCGGTGTTCTATTTCTTTCTTGCTTTTGCTCTATTTGCTTTCCGTTTTCCTCTTCTGACCGTGAGACTTCTTCTTTCACGTCCATTCTTATACTACTTATATCGTTCGTATAAGTAGCACACACCACACTCGTCCCACCTTTAACAAGTCGCTCTCTCAGCGTTTCTGATCTTCGTACAGCCGTCTTCTTTATCAGTGTTTGTGGCTCGCCCTCTTGGCGCACTTGAAACCACCTTTGGAGTTCACTGGCATTCACGCGTTTCTGCTTGTTTCCTTTCTGAATCGTTTACACTGCGCCGCGCCTCTCGGTGACTACGTACGGTCCCTCCCACTTCGGGATCAGATTACCTGACCCTGGCCCTCTTCCTGTGGTACATTTCCGTTCTCTACACTTCACTTCGTCTCCCACTTCAAACGGTCTCCAGTTTTTTCCCTCCTGTTCTGACTTCTGCATGTCTGATGTTTGTTTCTCTCTCACATTCCTGATCGCTTGTCTCCGCTCTGTTCTCAGTCTTGTTGTATTCCACCTCTGTTGTTGTGGCCAGGTTTTATCATGGGTTGGTAGTCTCGGCCGTCTGCCATGCATCAGCTGGAATGGTGACTTCCTGGTTGTTCCCTGTGCCGAGGCACGATGTGCCAGCAAGATTAATGGTAATTCTTTCTCCCAGTCACCCCCTTTAGATGCGAGCCATTTCTTTAGCGTTCGGTTATTCCTTTCCGTTAACCCATTCGTCTGTGGATGATACGGCGTTGTTCGTACTCTCTTGATACCCAACTACTTTAGACGGGACTTGAACTCATCGCTGTCGAAACAGGGACCTTGATCGGTTAATATTATCTTTGGTATCCCATGGTCCGCCACAATGTGCCGCATTACCGCTTCCGTCACCGTCCTTGCACGTTGGTCCGCCATCGGCACGGCATTGACCCATCGTGTGGCATGCTCAGTCATTACCTGCAGGTACTGGTTACCACTTGTCGTCTGCGGGAACGGTCCCATAATATCTACTGACCACAAATCACCAACTGCTGTTACTGGAATTGACTGTATTGGCGGTCGTATGTATCGATCCCCTTTCCTTAGTTGACATCGCTGGCACGCTAATACATATCGTGCAACATCGTCTCTCATACCTGGCCAGTACGCACTTTTTCGCAGCAAATCAGTTGTCCGTGCAACACCTCTGTGCGCTACCTGGTGACATTCACGAATCATCTCCTGGCGAAGATCTTTTGGGATTATTGCTACCCAATTCTCGTCATCATCCGGCCAGGTCAAGGCTCCGTATCCGTTCACTCTCAGTCTCTCCTTCTGCCTCAGCAACACTGTTAATTCTTTATCTGTTCCACTCTTGTCAACATCTTCTCCCTCTTTTATCACTCTGATTACCTCCCGAAGGTTAGGGTCGGCTTTCTGATGTCGGACGAGTTCTAGGGGATCGCTCTCGAGGCCGTTAACTGCACACGCTATCTCTGAAAGTTCGGCTTCGGTGTCCGGTCTTGACAAATAATCTGCCATTACATTTTTCTCCCCTGTCGCATGCTTGATGCTAAAATCATACTCATGCAGACGTAGCATCGATCGAGCCAACTTCCCTCGAGGGTCTTTTGCTGTTTTCAACCATTGTATGGGCTAATGATCCGTCTCGATGTGAAATCGCCAACCCAGTAGATACGGTCTCCATTTGTCTACCGCCCATACAATCGCTAAACACTCTTTTTCTACTGTGGAATACTTCTGTTCTGTCGGCGTAAGGACACGGCTGGCATAGTCCACCACTCTGTCACACTGCCTCAAGACCGCACCTATACCGTGATCGCTCGCATCAGTGGTCACTGTAAATGGCTTCTCGGGTTCCGACAGTCTCAGCATCATTTGGCGGTCATCTAACAGCTCTTTGATTCGGTCGAAAGTTTGTTGAGCGGTCTCTGTCCACGTAAACTTCGCATTGCTTAGCACTTTATATAGAGGTGCTGCTATATTGTTGAAGTTCTTCACGAATCTGCTGCAGAACGCCGCTCTTCCCAGGAACTGTCTTAACTTCCTTTTTGAGTTGGGAACTGCAATATTCTACATCGTTAGAATCTTCTGCGGCAGTGGTTTTATTTCTCCATTGCCTACTTTATGCCCCAGCAACGTGACGCTTCTTTTCGCTATCTGAGACTTGTCTTTGTTAATTCGTAATCAAAACTCATCAATTCGCCTTAGGACCGCCTCCACGTGCCTCACATGTTCTGCCTCTGTACAACTATATACGACCAAATCATCGCCATAAACCTCGACATTCGCCAGGTTTCTGAGCAGCAATGTCATTAGTCTTCGAAACGTAAACGGTGCGCCCGCCAATCCAAAGGGCATTCGTTTAAATTGATACTGCTTCTCCCGTACGATAAATGCGGTTTTGCTGCGATCACTGTCTTTTATTGGGAGCTGCCAATAGCCCGACCGTAAATCTATTACTGTGAACACCGTAGCACCCTGTAGACGATCTAATGTCTCCACTATTGTTGGCATTGCGTCAAAATACGAGATGCATAAAGAAGCGCATCAGAGATAAAATTATTCTTATTGAACATTTGAAAGACATAAAGGATCTGTTAAGATTTTGTGATCCGGTCACACACTGAGACACCTGTCTAGGTAATTTGATATGAACAGTGATAAAAGGTCAGTCAGCATAAGGTGATAATTGGAAACGGAGTAGAAAGAAAATCCAGGTAGAATAGAAGGTATAAGAAAGGGGTAGGAAATCGTCACAAGATCTTAACATTGTTAACGATGAACTTAACGTTAAAACAAATTGTTTATGCACATTTAAGGATAGTGTCAATTAACAAATAGCCAAAGCGTCCATAAACCGCAAAATTTGTCCTGCAACGTTTTCTATACAATGTTTTGAAATGAAATGAAATGAGTTGATTGGTAAGTTATTTGGTTAAACTGATGTCAATTTATCATAACAAATTCTGATCAATGCAAATCAGTGACTAGGAAAATCAGAGCCGTTGATGTTTCTGATCTGTGCATTTCAGTGATGATAAATAATAGCCATGTGTAATAGAGCTAGTCGATCAAGGTTAGTCATTACATTTTGACGCAGTGTAGTTAGATGATATGTCAATCTGCAGAGAATTCAAAAATTTTGAGTTTGATTTCCTATTGTTGTAGCTGATTGTCAGTCTCAGACTGAAAGCATTTCTTTTCAACTTCCATAAATATGATCAGGGAGAGCCATTTAGAAGTGACCGAAACAAAAGTTCATTGGATGACCAGTAGAAGTGTCTGAATTAATGAATGTATATCATTGATTGAGAAGTAGATTCATTTTCGAAAGAGAAACAATGTGTAATGATAAACTGTGAAATAATTTTTTCCTTCATCATCTACCCAAACGTTGACTTGTTCAACGTTTGGGTAGTGAATGAGTCAGCGCAGATAAGGGACACCCTTTCTTATTCATGTCAAATTGTATTGATCCCCTGACAAATTGATTTTTTCTGTTTCAAACTTTTGTAAAGACCTTTTCATCCAAATTTTATCAGTAAATATTTTCCAAATTTAACGTCAACATTCGATTAACATTCAACCGACAGGATTGCAATTTCTAGTTAGAAAAAGTCCTGACAATTAATCGATTTTAAAGACTCCCATTGTGAAAATTAGAACAACACATATAAGCGAACAATAATGTTTTCGATTAGATCGTCATCAGGCTCTACTCTAATATACATGAATATTTATATGAAAATGTTAAACCAATCAAGGCAATTTTTTAGCAAAGCTAGAAAATGGACCACTCAACGAAGTTATTCAAAAACTTGATCTATAATGCCGTTATGTCGATGACACATTCATCATTGTAGATCAGGACACCAGGAAAGGAAAACTTTTAGAACAATTCAACAATGTACACCCGGCAATCACGTTCACTGGTGAAGAAGAATATGATGAAAAACTGTCTTTCCTTGACATCACACTAAGTAGGCGAAAGGATGGTTCACTAAGTAGAAGCGTGTATCGAAAAAATCCCAGTGCTTGCCATTACACTCACTTTTGTAGTTTTACACCTATCCGCTACAAAAGAAATTTGGTTAGATGTCTCACTTACAGAGCAAATATGATATGTTCAATGGATACTGTAAGTCAGGAGCTGGAATTCATCAACGGCTCACTAACCGAGATTGGTTATAAAAGCGCATTCTTAAAGAAGTATATGTCTGCCGTAAAAAAGAAGTCGGTTGTTTCGACTGCCCGAAAGAAGCCTTTGTTTATGAAGCTACAATTCAACGGAGATGTGGCCTGCGATACTCTGCAGGACAGATTAAGAAGAGTAATTAACAGAACATTCAACGCTGCAAAACTTGCATTGACTTTCTCCAGTCGACCTGCGATGTCTACTCAAACGAAAGATAAGTTACCTGAGCTGGCCTCCTCTATGTGCATTTACAAATTCAGCTGCTCCTGTGGGGATAGCTATATCGGGCGTACTTCCAGGCAACTTAACCAACGAATGAGTGAACATCTATCAGCATGGTTTACGAAGGGTCATTCAAAAACAATACGCAGTTCTATCTTAGCACACTTGGTAGATAGTGGTCACATTGTAGATAAATCTAGATCTTTTCGGGTGATCTATCGTATACCTCCATCATTTCCCAACGGAGTTCGATCCCGTCTCCTACACATTGCAGAAGCCATAGGAATACGTACATTCAACCCTAAGTTATGTGTTTAGAAGAAATTCGTGACACCCCTATCTCTTCCGTGGCCGGATATGACGTAACTAATGATTGACATATTTTTATTTTTATTATTTTTGATTTATTTTATTTTATTGTTCGCTTATATGTGTTGTTCTAATTAATCGATTCTCTTGCTCTATTACTTATGATACAGTCAAATAATTACATTATGTCATATGTTAAATGTAATTAAGGAATGTACAGTTTTACTATACAACATGTGTACAGCTCATCCTGAAACTTCCATGTGCAAAACAAACAGATTATTGATCGTCTTTGTTCGTTTGCTTTTGTGTCTTTACCACACAATTATCGTGCCATACATTCGGATCAGTGACTATTCAATGCGGCAGTAACTATTTCTGGCTGACACTTTACTGCATACTACTTACAAATCAGATTGGTAATAGTAACTACTACAATAATGATTGAAAGCTGTCGGATAGAAATAACTTAAGCTTATTTAAATGAAACAGTGAATAATTTACAAAACAATCCTCATTTAGTCCTCTCTGTCAATGAAATAGTCAATCATGATTTTATCAGCTACTGAAATAAATTTTCAATCAATTTCATTCGTTCCTAAAAAAAAGGAACTAAATTTTAAATATTGTTGTCGTTGTTTCACCTAAAGCTATTTTTTTCATTGTTTAATCAGTACAATGAGTTTGAGGTTTATCGTAAGACACAAAAATTTTATGATCGTTTATAATTTATATTGTATAGCTTATTGAGTTTCATTGAAATGACCAATCGATCATCATTAGACCACTAATGTGAACCTTGAAGTAGCGGGTAGTCATATTGCCTTAGTACATGGGACCTATCATCAATGAGAATCTGAAACCCTAGCACACAGTATTCAAACGTAAGACCTTCGATTTCTCGTATGAACTAATAGCCTCTAAGCCACCAGTCTAATGTTTTACAATGTAGAATGAAACAGCAGTCCAGTACTTCAGCCTAATAATGATCGATTATTGATTTCAATGAACCCCAAATAATGAAAATATAAGTGTTACCTTTATGTTAGTCTTCCAAAATATTTTCTTAATTTCATTTCTAGTCATCATTATGTACATACATATATTACTACAGTCCATTACTCACAAATATATACAGCATCATAGATTTTAATGATAACATTTGCAAATGAAGTTCTGTAATTAGTCAATTATTCAGGTTTAATCAAAGTAGATACTTTGAAAAAATCTACAAAATATATTGGTGACAATTATCGTCTTTAATCAGTACCACGATGAAAAAAATCGAAATGAAAGGGAATTTTCAAAATAATCAGCAATACATGTGGTAGAATTGGTAGAAGTCATGTATTCAGCAATACATATTGATTCTTTATTGTTTTCTATCACTTCGCTTCAAGCCTTCAAAGATGATCTAAACTCTTCAAATTAGTATGTCAACTGACTGCATTCATAGTATATTCTTTAACATACTATATATTTTGTGAGTAGTAACTACCGTTGTTTTATCATATCTTTGAATGAGTTTTATCAAAAGTTGTTTTGTTTGTAAATTTCGTATATCAGATCCATATGATGCAGATTTTAAAATAACACAGATTGGCAACGCAAAGGTAGCTTTATTACAAGTGAAGAACTCCTGAGAATCAGAACAACTATCAATCAGCATCAAAGTCAAGTGAACATCAAATCCGTTCCATTGTATGGAGCGGAAACTTGAAGAACCTAGAAGATCATCACCCGGAAGTTACAGGAGTTGATAAACAGTTGTCTACTCTAAAAACTCATATATTGGCCAGATACCATCAGCAACAACCTACTGTGAGACGGAACAAACCAGATTCCATCAAATCTACTGAATTACTATTCATTTTCTGGTGCATGTTTTCAGTCCTCCGATAACTATGTTCCTGGTTCTTCCTCTTTAACTTTGGCACAAAGTATTCCCAAAGACGGCTTGAATATTAGGAGTTTTCAAAACTGTCTAGAGGCTAAAGGTTCGTGCGCGAGGCCGAGTGTCTTGGGTTGTGTCCGTTAGTGAGGACCGTCGATGTGCAGTTCTGAAACTACTATACTAGGATAAAATGAAACCCCTCTGATTGTAGTTTTCTAATTGTAATCTATCTGTGAATAATTCATCATTTCGTAGGTTGTTTTCATAGTACTCATTGGTAGGCAATTGATGATTTATTATTCTTGAGTACATGAGATTCTCATCCTGACAGTGTCTTTTGTGCTAGTCTGAAATTTCTTTTGCGTGTAAAATATAATGTCAAATATGACAACAACTACTATTTGAGTAAAGAATCTTCTAAAGAAAGAGCTTCTTACTGCCATTGTCAAGTATACGTGGTTTGAATTACTTTTTCTGGTTAGCGTCCATTATTGTCATCGATTGTCTATGTGTCGTGCAGGCTCAACCCATGTTCAACCTACCTCATTTATCTGCGCTTAAGAACTGCGGTAACCTCGGGAGTGCTTCAACTAAAATTAGATAACTTTGAAAAAATTTCATTACCTCTGACTGCAGATAAGTTAGATAATATTTTTCTAGTTTGAGACCATAGTTTAGCTGGATGAAACATGAAATAATTCAACGCTTAATCATATTTAAGGTTGAAACTAATTATTTAAATATGACTGAATTCCTGATTGTTTTCAGAAATAACGACCTTACACCTTTTAAAAAAACTTTATTATAAACAAATATATTCTTTTCCAAACAGTGTCAGTGTTATTCAGTATTGATTTTGTTTTAGACGAATTAAAAATGAAACAACGTAACTTTATTCTTGAATATTTCTGAGAGCTTCACCCTATCATATGTATAAGTCTTTCATTCTACACACGTAGTTAATTGTGATGAAATGAAAAATTCATATAAATCTAAACGTGCATCTTTTGTAAAAGCATCATTCAAGCTTGTTCTTAAAGAAAATGTTACTTGCTAAATTATCCAAAGGACAGAAAATATTCATAGCTATTCTTGTCATAAGTGCAGTATGTGCGATTCTGACAAGTTCCATTTTACTCACAGGTTCCTTGGAACAAACGTCTGAAAGTAAGTTTATTTATTATTAACATGGATTAATAAACCAACTCAATTCACCATGAACATATTCGGTCATCGTTTCATATGACAATCCATTAAGGGTTATCATAAGATTCTTTTGTCATATTGTTATTTTGCATTGACGTATCTCATACACTTGAGGTCGATTACAAACTTTCTGAGTATGGGAAGTTAGGTTTTTATCGGTCGAAATGCTCAGCTATATCTCAAGGACACACGTAATCCCGCAATCAAATATATTGTAGCACTTATTCTTAAGTTCCAGAACATAGTCAACAATTATAATGCACAAAAATTGTAGTGTCTAACTTTCAAAGATTATTAAAATCCTACATATAACACAATGTAAGGTTTAGTTGAAAGTATATAAATTAGCAATGTCAGCATGAATTGTTGCCTAAAATAGTTATGGAATATAAAAGTACACTTTAAGAACAATATTTTTGTGATTAGAAAAGAATCAGTAACAACATAGCTTCGCATTTCTTATTAAAATATATACAATGTGAAAAATGACAATGAAAGCATTTGCTTCAGTGTAGTACATTTATAAACTGTGAAAAAAGTTACTGATTCAATAATTGATTAGTGGTAAATAATGTTTTTGCCACTGCGTATATGTTTGCATGAAGTCAAATGTATAGCGGCGGAGCTGTATGAGGTAAAGTTTATTATTCAATCAAGGTAAATTGAACTTAAAATAAACAAGTGAGAAATAGTAACTGATAATTAACTGTTGGATTTTGAATATGAACCTGTTTGAAAAGTTTTCCCGGTTCAATAGAGAAAGTTTGTAGGGAATACATGAATCAATAACCAAATTCAATGAAAATGTTTGAATTTCCTTTATACGCGAAAATAAAAAGAGTTAATTCGCTCAAATCACATGACATGAACAAACCAGCGGCATTCAGAATTTACCTCAAATAGCAATATGTGCAAATGATTGATACAAAAGGTCACTCATGCAATGCTTCGTATATGGTGATATGAATTGTACTGAAATATTTGTATCTCCTCTATGTAAACAGACAAATTGACTGTGCATAATTTGATCACATTTTCTCTCTTCAAACAGGCTCGATGAATATGACAACTGGGTCAACAACACCGATTGTGCCGGCAACGACACCAGGTGAGTGTATAAATTGAATTCGCCAGAGCAATTGTATCACATTTTAAATTTTGAATACATGAGTGGATGAGGAATGATTCACAAAAAGCCGATATGTCTGTCATCTTGTTACTGTCAGCTAACAATATTTTGACCTCGATTCCTGTGAAGTATTGTGGTCGCTCAATGCGTCCTATTCACCTTGTCAATCTCACAACCTCAGAATCATTTGACAGTACTGTTTCAAGAGATATAACTCTCATGCTGTCTTCAAAACCGATGCATGTTTCGCGTTGTTTTGGAGAGTTTGTGATGCAAATTATAGCGAGTGACAGTGTCTTTGTAGTTTGCATGACGACGACAGGTCAATGTGGATTTTTATTATTATGTCTGTGAAGCTCAGTCAGTATTATTAAAGCCGAAATTTTTATTAAGTATATCATCAATTTCTATCATCGGTACACACTGATAAATGAAATGTAGATGCCTGTTGAGTGTTACTTTCCATACCTTTACTCTCAGTCTACGACGTCTGTGACAAGTACCACTTTTATTACCAATCTTTCTTGATGAACTTTGTTTTTTGGCTCTTGCCACACACACGTCTTTCATTTTATTCTATCAATGTTGTTAACAGAAATGATAAGCGACTGCTGATTCGGGTGAAATTTTACTATCGAAAATTAGCGTCTCGTAATACTTCTAACTCCGGAACCCTCAAGACATTCTAGGACAACTGTGACTTCAATTCATGAATAAATAGGTGTCCTCATCCTGATAAAAACTAGCACGTTAAAATTTCGCTATCTGCACTGAACAATTCGAAGCATTTTGACTGTACGTGGATTTCACCAACTCATATTATTCAGAACCGAACCGACCATACTAGTAATAATGAAAATTTTGTAGGGAGCATGAAGGATGAAGGACTGAACCGTGAAAGAAAGGATAGGGATGTAATTAGCAACAACAATCCAACGAAGCCAATGAGTACAGACATGGCAGTATAATTGAGATTTCGAACAAGTAGCAGCAGAATAAAAATATGAATAACTGGTTTAAAAAGCAAAGAAAGGAGATTTCAGTGAGTGTGAGAACCACAAAAGCATCAGCATTCTGTCAGTTCCAGGAAGAATTTTCGAGAGAATGTTTTAAACTAGAACGAAGAACTTCTAAGACACTCAACCTCATGAAAACAGGCTGGATTTCATAAGAATCGTTTGTGTACTGAACAAACTGAATCAAACAACAGGAGGAAGCACAGGATACAGTGAATAGCCAGGACGCAGCCGGTCGAAATCGGTCTTGAAAATCGTCTGGCTCCTTTATCTCTTGTGCAACATAATATACACAGGAAGACAAACGTTGTCGCATGAGCCTCAGCAGGATGTCGCAACATCTATTGAGGGAAGATCTAAATTCACCAATACAAGACAAAACGCAAAAACCACAAACTTTTGATGAAGATGCCTTGAAGTTTAAAAAATGTTCGTATAATTGACAGCATTACTGATAAGCAAGGTCGATCTGAGGCAGATGAGAAGGCGCAGATCAGCAAAGCAATAGCTGCAGTTGAAAAAATCTGGAACTGCAAGCAACTGACGACCGTCACCGGAATAAGGTCTTTCTATAAAAACGTCAAGACCTATCAACCGAGTAGAGCGGAATCTTGGGAAATTACGAAAGCTATCATCTCGAGGATACAAATATCTTTTGACAGTTATCTACGCAAAATACTTCTAATCCGTAGACTGGACATAAATAGCGACAGCTTACTGTGGAATGTAGCAAATCAGGTTTATTTCAAAGAGGAGACCAGTAGGAAGCGCCAAAAGTGTATAGAACACACACTGCGTGAAGCAATAATATGCTTCAGATTTCAAGCCCTTGTTTCTGACCTTCAAAGGTAACAAGGAAAGAGGAAGGTCAATCAACACGTTAAATGAGGACAAGCAAAAAAAGAGGGTTAAGGCTGTGAGAAAAACAAGAAGGGAGACCCAGGACATATAAGGTTGGAGAATACTGGTTGGCGATCATCGCTCTATTAGTTGAAATGGAAGACAGCAAGTAAGTTAGTATAAATCTGATTTTCTGCATTGTGTCAATCTGTAGGAAACGTCCGAAATTAAAACGCTTTGATTATTCGTGATTAGGTCAGTGAAGACAAACTAACACGAACTACTTGGACTTGACTGAATTATTCTCACTGAAGCCATTTTCAACTATTATTCTTCAAAGCAAACGTGCACTGATCACCTTAGCCCCACACAACCGAATAATATCATTGAAATAAAACAAAGCCTACACTTCAGCTGCATTCCGATGTATGCATAAATAACCAAATTCAATGAAAATGTTTGAATTTCCTTTATACGCGAAAATAAAAAGAGTTAATTCGCTCAAATCACATGACATGAACAAACCAGCGGCATTCAGAATTTACCTCAAATAGCAATATGTGCAAATGATTGATACAAAAGGTCACTCATGCAATGCTTCGTATATGGTGATATGAATTGTACTGAAATATTTGTATCTCCTCTATGTAAACAGACAAATTGACTGTGCATAATTTGATCACATTTTCTCTCTTCAAACAGGCTCGATGAATATGACAACTGGGTCAACAACACCGATTGTGCCGGCAACGACACCAGGTGAGTGTATAAATTGAATTCGCCAGAGCAATTGTATCACATTTTAAATTTTGAATACATGAGTGGATGAGGAATGATTCACAAAAAGCCGATATGTCTGTCATCTTGTTACTGTCAGCTAACAATATTTTGACCTCGATTCCTGTGAAGTATTGTGGTCGCTCAATGCGTCCTATTCACCTTGTCAATCTCACAACCTCAGAATCATTTGACAGTACTGTTTCAAGAGATATAACTCTCATGCTGTCTTCAAAACCGATGCATGTTTCGCGTTGTTTTGGAGAGTTTGTGATGCAAATTATAGCGAGTGACAGTGTCTTTGTAGTTTGCATGACGACGACAGGTCAATGTGGATTTTTATTATACGACTCTTAGATCCACATTTGAACTAATTTCACAATTGCCTGATGGTTATTTTGATTAAGATTATTTTCTTCTCTGTTTTGTGTTTTTTTAAGGTAACGATTGCGTTGGAAATAGTTGCAGTAATGATGACGTTTTGAAAATCTGCGATGACTTTGAAAAATATACGCGTCAGGCAAACCTTTCAAGGGATATGAATAGTCATGCGAAAAATTTGACGGATTTTGTCATTCTTGATTTATGTGAGTCCTAGATATTTTCCCTAAAATAATGAAGTGATATTGTTGAAATACAATCTTTATTTTATATTTGTACTGACAAATGAATGATTCTCTATAACGTTGAACAACACATTTCATAAACAACATAAAAACTCTTCCGCATATTTATTAAGTGGATGTCGAATTTAACATTTGAGAATTTTGATAATACGTTTTCAGGTGCATATAAGTTTCAGACTGATCATTTATCAACCGCACATACACAAAAGTTTGCTCTTTGTTCATACCAGCATATGAACATGCTTCGGATTATTAGGCACCATTTACAATTCTTAAAAACTCTGTATTTCGCCCTAACTTGTTGTTCTGATTAGGATTTTCAGAAAATGTTTATCATAGTTAAATTGCTATGGGGATAAAACATATGTTATTGAAGATCTATTCTTACTTAAATAAACATTGTCCATTTATTTGTTTATCTGAACAAACTATTATGATTTTTCAGTATAACTTTCCAGTGTTTTGTATCGAAACCAAAATATATACTAAATATTGAAATAAATGGTGCAAAATCACAAAAGCCAGTCCTAATAGTACCATCAAATGACGGCTTTCTCAGGCTTCCATGCCTTAATATCATGAACAACATCTCAAAAACTATTTCATTGGTACAATTTTCGGTGATAAAAATATGCGAAATATAGTATCAATTGTCAGTTTGAACATCTTTGTACGAAATCTTGTTTGTTCAAGTTTGGTTCTGTGGCAAATATATAAGAAGTAATTGGTTTTTAAAGTTACTTAACAACATCAATTTACTTATTACTTTCTATTTAAGTGAGAAAAGCTAGTGATCCAGATATGAGAAGTGTTCAACATTCCTACAATTTATGTGAAAAGACCAGTTTAATGAATACTCAATTGAAGAAACAGAAAATCGAACAATTGATAACAAAATTATTTAGTGGATGGTTTTTGTCAGCAAACGACAATCAGATCGTCAGTATTTACAACAGTGTTGTCAACGACCAAAAATTTAATCTTAACATTTCTCTTTTGAAATTGTTATTTCAAAATGGTAAGACACCTTTTTTTTCCTTGGATCTGGTTCCGAGCAGTTCACCGTTGAAGCAACCATACATTTATGTAAGTTAATGAATACATATTTCGCATAGGAACACAAAAAATTGAGTTCATAAAAAAATTATTTGAAGAATGAATTCTGATTCATATTAATTCACTGACAGAGGAGGAAATCAGAGTATTTGAGCGGAGAGTCTATAGTGATGTCGATTTTCAATTTGACATTCATCCGACACAAAGATAAACTTATTATCAATAATATAAGGTTCTAATATCTAATCTCTGAGACTTATGTAACAAATGTTCCTAATAGGCAGTTACTCGTTGTCTTCGAAGTTTCATAATTAAAAATTTGACTTTCCTATATATCCGAAAATTCCCTCAAACTCTATCGAAAATCTGCAGGCTCTCAAAGTGTGTGTTTTGCGTAGTGGAATATACTATTGCTACTATCCTGGATAAAAAAAGGCGGATGAAACTACATATTCAGTTTCACAAATTTATGTTATGTTCTTTGAAAACAGTACAGCTTGTTTGGAAATAAAACTAGAGGTTGTTCCACAACGCTTCGAAGTTGAAAACATCTATTTTCCAGACGAAAACGAAACAGCACTCTCAAAGAAATGCATATGTATTGTATGCAATATTTAACTTAATTCTGGTTATATAATATTTCATTATAACTCTTTCGAAAAATTACTGTGACTTTGTTGATTCAGATTACTCCAGGGTCGCTTGATGCATTTGTCAGTGGTAAATCAAATGTGGTACGTTGTAACAACCTGATTCTATTTAAATATATGTCATATAAATGAACCTGCATATATTATCCCTTATGATATATTATAAGCGGTGATTTGAAAAACATAAAATATTGAAAATGTCCTTGTTAAGATGGTGGATGAGGTGACATCATTTAGATTTTACTGAGTGAAGCAGTTATAGTTATAACGGTCCACCAGATCTCCTCTCTATATAATAGAATCGTTTCGTATTAGTGTTGACAGTTCTGACTTGAACTGCAAACTCCATTCATTTGTACCAGATTCGCCGTTGTTTCGCTGATCAATGCCTTCACAAATCCTTATAGGTTCTCGTTGTCTATCAGTGGTACTGAAAAGATACACGGAAAATTCTGAATATTTCACAGCCTGCTCTACCTGTGTTGGAGAATGTTTCACATTCCTATTAGAAGAAAGACAAAAGGTTTTAGTAGGTTGTATGATCTAATCCTATCCTTTTTTTCAGATGTAATTATAAGCTGGTAACAATTGACAACTAATGTAAACATCTTTTTGTTGGCCGTCACAACTAGTGTTGGAAACACCATAAATGGCAGACATTGAAATACTTTCTTTCTTGTTTTGAAATATTATTTTTCCTAAGCTTTTTCTATTCTCTTTCGTGAAATTTGATAAAGTCTAAGTTAGTGCTGTACGATTCTTGTAAACAATAGGATGGTGGACAAGATGTAGGTAATAAAGAACAAATATTCAGATATTTGAAAAATGTTGGAGCTAATCAAAATAATGAAAATATGATGGATGGAGTTTTTGAATTGTACTCAAAAATCAAAAAGGTAAGTTAGAAGAAATGGATTATTGGACATAGATTTTCAGTTGCGTTTTTATGCTAACCGGTAATTATAGTCAACATGTGAGTTAATTGAAACTGATTGCCATAACTGAATATCTTAACTTGTTAATGACAGAATTCAATAATTAATAAACAAATACAAAGAAAGTTTTTATTCGAATTGACGATGATAAACGTAATAATTTAGCGTACTGAGTAGAAAGAGACCATCTATTTGACTAATCTAAACTAAACCATTTAATTTTCTTGTCAATGAATGTAATAATGCAGATGTATCTGCATACATCATCAATACTAGTAATAATGAATAACACTACGTTGGTACGTAGGTTGTCAGAACTGTGTCTTGTCAAAAGATGATAAAATATTTAATATAAATGAATTATATAAGATGAGTGTTGGTAATGGCGAAGAGCTGAATAACTTTCTCTTGCTAAAAAAGTATTGAACTTCAAATCTATTCCGGTTTCGAAATCATTATAGATTTGAGATACAAATCATATATTGGTCGAAGAATCATGCATTGAATAGATGACTGTGATATTTGTATTGTCTTTTTTTCAGATCGCGTCATTACATCCGAATGACAAATTAGTGAGAATCAACGAATTGAACAAAATCTGTCCCATAGTAAGTAGAGACTAGGAAAAAACTTTTCAACACCACGAATATTTAAAGGAATCATATAGGCCATTAATCCAATCTCTCGGATAGAAAGATAACAAAATTTTCATCTCACTCGAAGATGATTTATTTAATTAGTCTGAGCATGAGCCTACTGTGAACTATTGCCACTGCCTCTCCCATCTCACTTGTACACTTCTCAACAGCCTGCTCCTAAGCAAACTTAGCTTCTCGTCATGTTAATGGTCAAATGAGATGATTTTCCAGGAATCTATAAACAGTGTTTTCCCTTTACGCTATGATGTATCTAACCAGCAGATATCTTTGATGTACTCCTGTCTTTTTCGAAGTCATTCAAAACTGCCCCAAAGTGTGAATCACTCAGAAGCATATATCAATGACATGAGAACCCAGCTGTTCTATTTTGCGCAATATCCAGACATTAAAACCGCAACATGTAGTCGATAGATTTTTTTTAAGGAGCACAGGAAGTAAATTTCTTGAAACAATATGTATGTACCAGTGGCATGACATGGTAATGAAATGAGAGAATAGTTGGCCATGGAGATAGGCGAGTCATCAGAATAAATAGAATGGATATGATTGCAACCTATTTGGTCTGTTGCGCGGTTACGGTTTGAGGACGATGCCCTATCTGCCTAATTCGTGGAAGAGTGTTTTTTGATGATCCTGAAGAAGTGGTTGGATAAGTGTAGGTCTAATTTTAGAATCATGCTCTGATTGTCTACACAACTCTTGAATCAGTGAAACACTGATAACTCTAAATCAAAATAAACAAGCTGCGAAAAGACGCATTCACTATGAGAAAGAAATCCCATTGAGATAAGCTGAGTAAAAATAGACACACGCGGGCGTAAATGAGAAATTTTTAAATCTTTTTAAATTTGTTTCGAATTATTTACTTTCAATAGATCAGTTGGAATGAGACATTCCAAACCGTATTCAATGAAATACAATATGAGCAGTTCTGGCATTTTCTGGAAATTGTTGTCAAAGATCTAGATTACTTGAACAAAACATGTGAAACTTTCCTGGAAGCTGTCGCAGAAAAACAAGGGATAAAGTAATTTTTCAAAATTTATTTTGATGATTTTTAAAAACCCGTTATTTTAGTAAACATCATGATGCTTCATATAAAGATTACCCACTATTAACATCACTTTTATCAGACATGCACAGATTCATTCATTTTTTAGTGTGCTAACTTTCCACACGTCTCACATCTTACATTATTGATGAACCCCTACTTATTATAACTAGCATGTAAAAATGACAGGACCAATATTTAGTATGATATAGATTCCAATATGTAACGTTTTGTATATTCTTCGATAATTTAGATTGTTATCTTTATATTGAAGAAGTCGCAACAATTATAATGGAGGAATCGTTGCGACCGACTGAGATTTCAAATGATAAGATTATTTCCAATATTATTATCAGAAGTATTTTTTGAACATTCTTTAGTCGATTTCTGTTATGTACATTATATTCCAGTTAACTTTAAGTGGGATATGCATTTCATATCAGGGTGACGAAGATCTATTTGTGCTTTATTCGGCTAATATTAGATGAGTGGTGTTATACAAATGGAAACAGTCACCAAGTAAACATGGGCTTCCATTTTGCTGTCAGAAATTTTCCTTGTCAAAAAACACTTCGAATTTTGAGAAAAAACTGAACTATGGTCCTGATGATGTAGAGTTGTTAGTTAGAAGATCCTGTAAGGAAGAAATTTATGTGGTACATTTTTATTTGATAGGCATTATATATACATGCCGCGGCGTTTTCATGATTTAACTCATACAGTTTTAGATCTATTATTAACTTTTTATATAGACGACAACTGATTTACATTTTATATCAAACACTTTTATCCGTTAATTCAGTAGCGTGGTTTCTCTAATCTTTCTTGTAGAAACGTACAAAATATGATAGTGATCAGCTTTTTGTACAACATGAAACGTACCCTGAACAAATATTTTGGAGAGTTTTATCCTGTCGTTAATGGTAAGTACCATTAATAATCAGAAAAAAATGTGATTAGCTTTCGATTTTTTCTAGAACGATCACTGAATTTACAACTGAGGTTATGAAAATATTCGAAAAAAACTGAACATTTTCAAACAATACTTTGAATAATTGTCTTTTTATTCAGTAATCATGCATCCAACATGATTTTTTTTGGCAATATTTAGACATAATCTACAATAACAAATGTAGATGAGCAATGAGTAGCGCTGAATGAATAGAGAGTAAAGTAATCTGTTGCCAATTAAAAATGATTGCAGAGTGAATGATCTCTTGTTTTTCACTCAATAAATATTCAAACACAATTTGCTATAGGATAACCAATTACAGCCCGTTTGAATGAACAATCAACGAATAATTTAAAATAGTACGACCAACAGAAGTCGTTAGGTTGAAATAAGTAACGTAAATTTAACAAGAAATATATGCCTTTTCCTGCCTGACATTTTTTAATTAGTTTTGGTCAAATACAATAACAATATGCCATTCATTTATTCGGTTAATATTGAATACAATTAACTATGAACGAAATATTTAGATACAGAGTCAATAAGTTGCATTGATGAAGTGAGAGAAAATTTCCGATGGATATTTGAACGGCATGATGAATTTCATAGAATAGATGAGAAAACAAGAGATCAAGTGAGTTTTGTATTTGATAAAACAGTTATTCAAATTAACGATTATGATAAAACATTGCGCTCAGGTGTTTTATACCATGCTTTTATGAGTATCTATAGTACAGTTTAAAGAAATAATTCGTTTGATTGATCAAATGAAAAGATGATGAAAGGTTAAAATATAGACTTTTATTGGGGCACAGTTTTGGAGGTTTGCGTTTTTACACATTTGAAATCATTAATCAATCATCATTGTTAGACCACCATTAGAAACCTGGAAGCACTGGACGGCCGTTGCGTCCTGGTATGGGACTCATCAGAGGCAGTGCGTATCCACGACTCCTGCACCTCGCAGGATTAGAGCCAGGGATCTTCGGTATTGTGCACGAAGGCCTAACCATTGAGCCGGCGTCGAGCGGTGTTGATGTCTAACTCTGATCGATCTAGGGATTTTTCGTGACCTCACCTAATTGTCTTTGGTAGTTACTGCCGACACCCGATAGCGTTGAACTCCACTGGTCACGTCTTCTCAGCTAGAACTCCGAGAATTTCCTCACGATGCTAGTCACTAGTGAGCACTGTTACGATATATTGGGGCACAGTTTTGGAGGTTTGCGTTTTTACACATTTGAAATCATTAATCAATCATCATTGTGAGACCACCATTAGAAACCTGGAAGCAGGAGCAGGAGTCGTGGATGCGCACTGCTAAGGAGTCCCATACTAGGACGAAACGGCCGTCCAGTGCTTCCAGGTTTCTAATGGTGGTCTAACAATGATGATTGATTAATGATTTCAAATGTATAGACTTCTATTGTTCACGCAAACACTTGAATGAACTACCTTAAATTCAGTGCTGTGGTTTTTTATGGCGAACGGTGAAAATATATTCTGTCTTCGTGTTGTTGATGATGAAGACATATGTAATAAAATTCAAGCAGCTACTGGCGATTCAGATTATTTAGGTAGACTGTTTGATCAATTTATCTCTTTCTATTGAATAGGTCGATTCTATGTTAGACGTTATGAAGGAAACATTGAGGAAATCACTGCTTTCAAAGTCATGGACAAGCAAAGAAGATGAAAATAGAGCTCTTCAATCGGTTTGTCTAATTTTGATAAGTTATGTTAATTTAAACGTGCTTCATTATTCAGGTTGCGAACGTTCGACTTTCAGCAGATGACCTAAATGACTTTCATGAAAGAGCCAAACTGCAACGAGAGTTGAGATTTGAAGTAAGTTCCGCAAATGTATCATTGCTTTCTGTGATCAATGTATTTGCTTGCTGAGTGATTATTAGTATATGGATTTGGAATTTTCACTGCAGATACAATCGGTTTGTGGAATATGTTATTCCATTTTCAGTGAAGTTTTCATTGCATGATGGAATAAATTTGCCTTTCTACTTCCATTTAAGCAGAAGCTCTCGCACGTTATCTGCTACTTTATCCGAAAGAAGTTCGTCCGTGCCGCTGGAATCATCTCGTTGCGAATGATAATAATTAGCTAAAAATTAATGGTCACTCCTAATAATTGAAAGTTATGGATCTAAGACCCTCAAGAAAGGACAAAATGTTTAAGGGTCCACTGGATGTGTTGTGTGGATGACTCATTGAGTAGTTATCTGGAGACATGTTTATATGCGACGAGTAGTACGTAAATAAATTAACTTATGTGAAGCGAAGAAAATCAAACAGACGGTGATAGCGTTAATGGCTAACACCAAAATGCTATAGCGTGCAGCTATCCTACTATACCTCAGCAACATGACTACAGTATGTGTTATGTCGATAACTGTGATAGCAAATGATTTAGTCATCAAATTATTTAAGAGGCTGACAATAAAGTGCGTAGGATCAATGTGTACTCACTCCGCAAGTAATGCTCTAGCCTAAATGCCCATTCCAGCTTTACAATAGTGAAAGCACAATGAAACTCATAATTTAATGAAATACGAATAGCTCATTCCGGTAAATGCTTTATTAGAATTGCTAGGCAAATATAATGCGAACAAAGTGAAATGTCTTTGCTGTACTACGATAAGCCCAAATATTTTGAGGATGAAGTTTCTAACAATCACTACTATTTAAAGAAACATTACCTATGATAAACGTGTGCCTAATCACTGCATTTCTTTTTCAGAATATGCTTCTCAGGGATAATTATTTCTCAGACGTTTACCATTCCCAAAAGAATAACTTCCTTAAGCCAATGAACAGACTTTTATTTTTGAGCGAGTAGTGAGTTCAATGTTTTTCGCTTGCTTTCAAATATCTTCGCTTTTGGTTAAGAATAAACCTTGTGTTTACAGGAAAAATACTGCAACTGCTGATATTCAGGGTGCTTATTTTAAAGTAGCAGTGAAACGATATACATAATTATTGTTAACTGTTGATCTTCCAGAGAGTTTGCTTTTGATTAGAAGGCAGAATTTTGATGCAAATCTTATAAACCGACTGTCACAATACAAATAGTTTACGCAAACGGTTAAAACTGTGCTGGTCTTCCATTCTCTGACCTAGATATTTTAGTTGTGGAATATCCATTGTTCTTCTGAAAATATCATCAGCACAAACTTCATCTGAAATAAGTGCATTGCAACCAAAACATTCAGATAACGAAAAAAAAATTAATATTGTAGAAAGTGGTGAACACGTGTTTTTATTCAACAATAATCTGTTGGAATGACAGCTGCGTTTCCCTTTACTACGCATGATATGTACATCAAAGGTGATGTAAGGTCTCTTATGTGATAAAAGGAACTCCCTGTTAAATGAACTTATACTGAATCATTAGGATGATGGGAATTAGTTTTTTTCACTCATTTTTAAGGATAGTAATAATTGATAGGTTCATCACGTTAACAATTGTTTGCTTTCTGTTTACATATACGTGAACGAAAATTGTACAGTATTACACAAAATGAACATGGACTGATAAAATACCCAGGAATTTATTTGTCCGCTGCGTTATTAAACCCATCATTTCTGAGCTCATCGTATTCAACTGCTGAAAAATATGGAATTCTCGGTTGGCTGATTGGTCGTCAACTGATATATAAAGGTAGCTTTTCACTATTATATCTTGGCTTAACTTATTATCACCGAGACCGACTGTTAGGTAATAATTTTGAAAAGTCGAGATTCAATTACTTGATCGTGCTCATTGTAGTTACTTGACTAGTTTCTATTTAGTTACTACGTCTACCTAAAATGAACCATATTTAACAAGATAGTACATAGTGGCCAACAATCTAAGTGCCGGTATCACTAGTAGAATTTCATACATAGTCTTCTGAAGACCAACCAAATAGTTTACTTTACGCATTTACAAACAAGACCTAACAATTTAGATAAAATTACTTACTCCTTCAGTTTTACCCTGTTCAGCAGACATGAAACAAGACACTCACTTTATATCTATTTCTGAAATATAATCATTGATTCATTGATGTTTACATTACAGCTTTTGGTGATGATCAAGTGGATCAACAGGGACAATATCTGTTAACATGTGATTCAAAAGATTTATCACTGATTAAAAATCAAAGTTGTTGTTTATCAAGACAAATTAGTCATCCAGGTGGTAATGAGACAGTAAGTGGTCTATTTATGGAGTGATTTGTCCTTGCACACTTTGAATATTTCACTCTACTATATTCCAATTGTGATACATATTTTCAGTTATAAAATTCGATTGAATGGAGCTATTTAAACAAATCATGATACATTTTGTGTAAAGAAAACAGTATTTGTCATCTGTATATGCTGTAAGAACGAGAAATCAGTTATTGACCAATATGAAATGGTTATTATTGAATTAGTCCGGTTGAAACCCTATTCTGAACGATGACAGGTAGACTGTTACTCACTATAGTTCTTTTCAGTTCATAAGTAAACCGAACAGAGTTAGTGATTCGAAACAAGTAAACCTGTTTGTGCTCATCTTGACATTACAGGAAACTGGTTGCTGAGACGTGATTTCAGTTCACCATTCACAAAACTGGATAGCTTGTACTCTCCTTGAAACCTTTAAACAAATATTATGAACATTTGCTATTTTCATATGTAAAACCTTTAAGTGCGGATAATCAGAATTTGAAGGAGTTTTGGATAAAACGGTTATTTAACATCTCAATCTGATATTCAGTGGATATATGGTCGACTGTGAAACATAAATGATGAGGCCGCTGGCCCGACGTCTATTGATAATATGAAAAACATCAGCTGGAAGGCATTTACATGACCAAAGTTTAAGTATTTAAATTTCGATCAGTTAAGTTTTTGCTATGTTGCATCGAATAGTCTCATTTAGGTTGTTAGCTCTGTCATGCGAACTACACTTCTTTAAAATCTGCTTCACGAAACAACATTTGTGGTATTAGCTTTACTTTTTCTAACTCTTTATACGTCAATTTCTAGAGAGACATATTTAACCGATGTATATCATGTTTCAAGTGACAAGATTTAAATTGCTTAAGACATTTTCTGGGGCATTCACTAATTTTTCTTTTGACTCGATCTTTTTCATATAAACTAGAATTTAATGCAACTGGCAGCCGATATTAATGGCCTGATGTTATCTTTTTCAGTAAGTGAATTTAGTTAGCTTGTTATTCATTGTAGTGCACTATCACTAACATTCATAATCAGTGTATGCCCTAAATGTTTGTATAATATTTTGAAATTAAACGAATGCGTTTGTTGAATTTACTTGCACTGAGAAGGCTTTGTAAAGTGCTTTCCTCCAGATGCCGACCTCTTCACAATTAAGTCGATCACCAGGAAAAAAATAGAGGTGACAGTAAGCAACCTTTCCGCACACCGACCTTCACCTCAAACGAGTTTCTCAGCTGATCTCTGAGCTCGATTTTGCAGTTAAATCCATCATACAAATTCCGTATGATTTTGACTGTCTTCTGAGGAACACCGTAAAGTTGAAGAAGGCTGCATAGTGTTTCCCTGTTCAGTCTATTGAATGCGTTTTAGTAGTCATTGAAGTTGATTCAGATAGGTTAGATTTATTCAATTGATAGTTCCATGATGATCCAAAATTTCGCAATTTGGCTAGTGCGAAGTGGGGCGTCTACGAAGTCCTTTATTTTGTTTTTCAATACGTTCCTGTAGACTTCGCCTGCCTTTGAGAGAAGCATGATGCCTCTGTAGTCCTCATGCTTGCTGAGATCGCGTTTCTTCTTCTCAAACCCAGTCTTGTTGTGAAGAATGTGCGTTATTTTTCAGTTGCTTCCACGTCTCTTGTCATTGCTTCTGCTATAATGTTGTCTGGTCATAGTGCTTGGTTGCTACTAAATTGTCTATAAGCCATGCTGTTCTGTTCAATCGTAGGTGTGCCAAAAGCGTTTGTGAGGTCCCTAGATGCTGCTTGGATGTTATGTCGGTTCAGTGGAACGTGTCGACTGAAGAATCCTTTCAAGTGCTCGTCCTATATATTTAGCTGTGCTTCAGTTGTGCTGATTACTTTGACTTCCTGGCTTTTCACTGAGCGTTCTGATTTATGACGGTTTGTAGCAAGCTTCTTTGTTTTGCGGTACAACTGTCTCATGTTTCATTCTTTTGCATCCTTTTCTGTCGTCATCCTCCACATACGTTCACTTGTGGGCTTTGATGATTTTCTTTACTTTCCTGTTTGCTTGTGTGTATTAAGCTTGTGCCTTAACTTCCTCTGTTATTGATCGGATAACATTGATTGATGTCTTCTTTTTCCTCCTTCCTAGAATTTTAACCATAGAACTGACAGAGTCACTCAAAGAAAGACCGTAAAAATCGTTTGTGGTATTGTCTGGTTTTTCTTCAGTTTCAGTTTCATTTTGACTACCAACGAGTAGTGATCTGAGGATATATCAGCTCCTCTCTTGGTTCTCACATTCTCCAGGTCTTTCTGAACATTAAGTGATACAGATATGGTCGATTTAGTTCCTAGTAGTGTGATCCAGTGAAATCCATGTAGCTTGGTAATTTCGTTTATGTGGTAGTATTTTGCGGCATATAACCCGATTTTTGAAGGTACAAAAGTGTCGTTCATTGTAATGGCCCCTTTTTGTTGTGAAGGATGATTTGACAATTCTGTGTCCATGGGATTTCAATCTTATGAGTGCCTTTCGTGCTTGTTTGCACAGAATCAGTGTAACTCCTTGTGTATATGAACCATTTTCCCCTTCATGTACAGAGTATAACAGAACTTTCTTCGAAGCTAGTCTCAGTTGTCCTACCTGTGTCTAATGCATTTCGCTGATTCCAAACACCTTTTATTTTAGCCTCCCACTATGTTCGAACGTGCAATATAAATAAAAAAATGATTTCTCTGGAGGTCATAAGCGGCATCGGCCTTGTGACTTCCGACGGACTTCGTCTTTCATAAGGATACGTCTAAATGGAATGTCATCCATCAGATACGACTAAATAAGCGCATTGCACTCCTAATTTCGATATATGAAGATTTTGAACTCCAGGAAAGTGCAGAGTATATTGTAATGTGTTTGTTATTGTTAAATGAAAGATTGATATGATGTGACCACTTAACAAACTTAATTCTATCTGTTAACTATAGGAATGATATAATGAACAAAAGTCAAATAATATAACATAAATGGTATATTTCTGTCATTTGAACGGCAAAATAAATTGCGCTTCACTGACAGTATTTCAATTAATTTTTATCAGGATTAGTTACAAATATTCACATTACCGAAATGATTGTTTCGTTTAAAATCAAAGAATAATGATATTTATTCACAGATAAATTTTTCAATTTTTTTGATTGCTTGACGTTTTTATAGATATACAAACCAAACTCTATGAAGAATGTTGGTATTTCGGTAGAAACAAGGTCGTTTTTCGAAGCATTCGCTAAGGTACGTTTTGTTCACTGACTGAAGTTCATTTGAACAAAACTCTCTTACGTTTCACTGATGTGAACTGCGGTGGGTTATTATCACATTTCTTCGTTTGCTGGTTTAGCGTGACAGGCAAATTCATATGAACATATTTACGACTGAAAAGTTATATGCAAAAATACATATGAATAATAATAATATTTATTCTCAGCTAACAGTATGTGACAAGAGGCCTCCTAAATAAAATTTTCACAGTTGCTTTCACATTTACTTCAATAGTTATTTTAGGTAAATTAAGTAAAAGAGTCAATTTCTGGCAGCAAATTTACACCATGCCACTGACAGAAACACTTTGATACAGCACATTTTTAATAAGAGAGTACCAATAGGTAAAGTGCACAGTTAGTTTCTTGTGCGTTTTGCTTTGATCTGTCGTAAATTGGTTCGTAAATGTCACTTGAAAAGCGCTTGATAGCAGCTATGATCTAGACCTGCATGTTCCCTAGATGTGCCGTAGGTTTTCTAATATAAATAGGGTTCGGAAATGGGAGAAAAGAGAGAGAGAGAGCAAAAGGTGACAACGAGGCAAGTGTATATATATAACCAGCGCACTGATAATCCTGTCATGTGTAAGTAGCCAATACATAGAAGCAATTTTGATTATGGAACCAACAAAACTTCGAAGATCTGGGAATGAAGAATTATCTGTAGTAGGTCTTTGATGATTTAAATGAGAGGGAATTTTTTCTGATTAGGGGTATAAAATACAGTTATGAATGACTGTCTTCTTTGTTTTTTAATTTTATTTAGTAACATTATTTATATAATACTTGGTTGCCTAATAAGTTGTATTCTTATGATTCAGCTTATATGTTGCCTTTGGCGGTGAATGCAGAGTAACAGAATGTCCAAACATGCACAAATCGTAGAATTTCTAGTGTTTTTTTTCTTTGAAGTTTCTTTCATAGCGGTGTAGTTTTAAACTGATAAAGAAGTACTTTCTCAGCATCATAAGTATTACTTTCTTCAAGTGCGGTGATTCATCAAGTTCTTGATTCGAAACACGTTACACGATCTGGTTCGTTAATCTGATGTCCGGTTAACAAGATGGTATAAGTGTTTGGAATGTATTATATATGTCTTCAATTTAGTTATCATTGATGCAGAGAAGGTTGAAGTGGGCATTCTTTTTCACTACTTTCCAGTCTCTGAAAAATTACTTATTAGTTAATATTTTCTTCAGTCCTAAATGTCATGAATTATTTAGCATCTCACGATCTTCACCACTTTCTTTTTTTCTCTATACCCAAATAAGATATGTGATGGCTTTTTTAATGATTTGACAAGAGACAAGTTACATTCGTCACATGAGAACTATAAATTCAGGTAATCCTTTTGTAAATTCATTAGTTCCTTTTAAATGTTTTCAATTCATCCGTTCACCACCTGCTAAATGACATCTATTTTAATAAGTCGGGTCAACTTGTCCATATTTTCACTACAATTTTCTCTGATTTTAGTGTAAATGACGTTCTGAGACAGTTTGAAGAATTTTCTCTAACATATCAATGTCCTCATGGTTCAAAAATGAATCCTGTGAATAAATGTGTTCTTTGACAAAGACACAGCTTATGTATGTGCATGTGTGTATCTGTGGATATTTGTTAACATGCTCGTAATTTGGTCATTGTAACTGCAATTTTTTTTATTAATAAACATTTCTCATATGTCGATTTTATTAAAATGTTTAATTATTCCATTTGGTTGGGTTGATTCAGAAAAGTCAGGTTACAGTAAAACAGTATTTACCAACATTTTGAAAGAATTGTTTTGGCATAATGTCTCTCTTATAAAGAAAGTAATTTGTGCATTCAATAAATAATGTCTAACTTGATATGTCACTATGCTAATACTGATGTGCAATTCAAGCACTTCTAATTAGGTAAAGTAAAAAGGTTTGATAATACAGCTAACCTATTCAAAAGCAAACAGGCATTTAGTGCACGAGGCCTAATTAACGAACAGAATGATGTTTGAGAGAAACATACTATTCAGATCAAAATTAAAACATACAGTTAACTGATTAGTCAGGTAAGTTTTGATAATGGTTCAGGAATGGGATAAAAAGATAACACAGTGAATAGGGATGATAAATTTGAACGGTCATATAACTAGAAGCGGATGTATTGTTATACTAATGAGATGGTACTTCATATCTGTCTCTTTCGTATTTCTACTCTTTTCGTAGCAAAAATGCACTACTTAATGAAGTGGTCTAACCTAACAAAATTAGTGTTCCTTATAATCAGTCATCAAGTTGCCATACATAACATAGAACGTTGCATCAATTATCAAATGACTACTTGTCAATAAAGATACCTGTTACAAAAAAATAAGTCCCACAGTTGATCTGACGATCGTATTATTGAAAGCAGAGAAGTATTATATCGAGCCTATGTCTGAAAAAAATGAACTAATCGGAGTAGGTACAAAACTAAACAACAAAAGATGAGTTAATACATTTTCTTAAAGTCCATTGATTTCTATACTTAATATGATTTAGACCTGGCCGAACGAGTATCAAAAAACAACAAGTAATCTGATTCCTACTCATTGATGTCGTTAATGACAATGACAAACTAAAAAGAAAGATACAGACAACCAGATAAACATTTCACTTCAGAATATGTTTTACTTCAGATAAGTGCCCAAACCTGTTCATCAGTTTGAACAAAGACATATATTGAAAATCTTATCATACTGTTACTCGAATGGTTGAGGTTATACAAAGTTTCTATTTTATGCAAGAAAACGGAGGAGCATTGGATGTGCAGCTCATGTTCTTGGTTGTGTGAACAAGACAGAGATCAAGGGTATTGTAAACAAGACAGAATAAGATAAAAAAGTTTTCATGGTTGTTGGCTCGGATATTTTCCAATAATATTGCTTAATTTATTAGTTTTACCTAACGTATGACCCTCAAAGTGAATGCACTTGATATAAACATCTACATCAGTTTCCATTTAGACACTCAATCCTGAAGTTTTTTATATAACAATTGGTCAGCTTGCATTTCGCAAACTGTGCTCCTTAAATCTGAAATCTGCGACAGCCGGGTTTTTTAATTAGCTTCGAGGGTAATAATTAAGAGAATATTGCGTAAACAAGCATTGCCGGATCCCGTGTATTCATGACACTTATTGTACGAAGATATGTCTACATGAAATATTGAATAACGAAAAACGACCGAAATAGGAACAGATCATCGTCATTATGTAAACAATAATAAGTATAAAACCTTGAATAATAAACAGTATCTTTTCTAGTATGATGACCGTATGCAATATTGATTTCATTAAAAATCAATTAAAATATTCTAAGGCATTTAGATATTTTTAAATGTATTGGGTGTACTCTAATTACTATAAAAATGAAAGAATACTTAGTAGTTTTTGTCACACCATGACGTAAAATCTGTTAAAAAGCCTACATTCAACCACATTGCAGTTCTTTAAAAGTTCAACAACTGTTTGTTAAAGGTTATATTTCATATATTTTAGTGAGCGGATGGGCATTAGAAAGGTATGCAATGTGTTGCAATCAGTTAACAATTATATTTTCATTATGCTTCGATGTACTTGTTAATAAAAGTTATCCCAAATAATAAAAGTTTTATATGGTGGAGAAAACGTGAAGCTCAGATGGATGATTGTGGTGGTGTTTCATTCTCTGAGCTGGTTGTTTTGGTGGACGGCTGTCGTCATCAGATTCCAGTCAGACCAGCATTATCATTATGAATGGTCTTGAAGAATAGAATGTCGGTTGTCTTAGTTTATATATTGATAGTGAAATATACAGTTCGTTTTTTTCTGAAGCTGTTCATCATTACGGTAACCACTTATTTTTGTAAGTTAACAGTCAAAATTGATTTTAGTTAAAAGTGTACAAAATTCAGCTTCCAATCTTTAATTATAATAAAAACATATTTAAGATGAATTCCGTTTTCACCCGGTACACAGATTTACAGAGAAGCATATTTCATCATGAACAAATATATAATCACCCAATGAGCCGGTAGAATGGAGTCGCTATAATATTCTGATTAATATAGCTGCTCTGTTATGATGATTGATAATTAATCGTTAGGTTATGCATTGTCTTCCACTTTTATTACTCTAGGAAATCTGGCTGTCGTAGATAAATAAATAAAGTTTTATGACATTAATTTGTTCTTTTCAAAACTTTCTAAAATAATTAGGTTCTTCCATTTTCTGTGGTTGAAACCCACTAGACACTAACCAACACTAGCAGTCGTATGAGAAGAACAAGAACCAATCGCATTGAAATCAGTTTGTCTATATTTGCTCATGAAAAAAAAAATTATGCATTTTAAACAAGCAAATAAATGTTTGGAGTTAAATTAAAAAAACTTTCTGTTGCGCAGTTGAAAATCTCGTGAAAATGAAACATGAAATCAATGCACAGAAGTGTTTTCCAAGTTAAACTGACTTGAATGCAGTTGTTTTTTAGAAGGTAATCAAAAAGAAATCTAAATAAGCAGCGTACACTGAGGGTCATAATTAAAAAAGAGATGTTTTGTTTTGCTACATGTTATTCGAATTCACTAAAACGATAAATGTGAACTCGTTATTTCTGATTACTTCAACACGGCTTGACGAATTCACCAGTGGTGTTTGAAACATGGTACACAAGACATCAACATTCTACTTTATAAGATTTAAATTAACAACTAATGATTAAACCTTCATTATTCGTTATTTTATAAGTGATAACTTTTTATTTCTAAACACAAAACAATTTATTACAACAATTTTTAAACAGTTGATGAAGTTAAACTAAGCTGCTTTTTAATTATTCGATTTTGTTAAAAGGTTATCATCACTTTATTACCAACCAATTTCAATTCATTTCATGCGAATGAAGAGAGCGATGAACTTAAAATTATTGATTAATGTCCGAAATAAGATGTAGTTCAACTTCAAAAATGTAAATCACCAAACGTGCACCAAACATTCGTCCAAAGTTTGAACTGTAGCAAAAACAAACATACAAACTTGGCATTGTAGTAATCATAAACAAATGAGCGATCAACGGACATTTCAACAGATTTTGAAATGGCAAAATGTGATAATCGATTTAAACATGGATTTGTTCTTTGTATGGAATAAATTGATTTGGGTGCATTGATGGCAATAACTTGCGTGATTTTGAATATAGAATGTTAGGACAACTTCAAATACAGTGCATACTGAAGAAAAACCGTACCTAATAACGGACGGTGATCAAAATATTAGGAAGCTACCAACATATTTTGGAGGCCGGTGCCTCACCAGTTTATTGGGAGTTGCAATACTGTATGTTCGTGGACTTCCCAAGCCGGTCTATTTCTATGTAAGAAAGGAAGTCATGAGATGCACTAGCCTCATTGCCTATGTCAACAATGCGAATGCTGCACTGAATGAGGGAAGCAAAAAAAGAAAACATTCTGCCAACGGGATATAGCTCAGTGTAAAATCTTGACATAAAATTGATGGCGATAATATCATAGGGAAAGCTGCGTATTTGGATAAGACAAATTTTTAATGATGAACTGACATCACAAAATGAAGGAATATGATATTAAAAATAAGTAATAATAAGTAATAATATTAAATAAGTAATAATAATTAGGAATTAGGAAAATTATCATATCATTCATTCATAATCAGAATAATTGAAAAAAACAGAAACTATACCAAGAAGCAATGTACTTAATGAGGAGAGAATTTACAAAATTATCAAAGTCAAGTCAGGCACAGATTAAGTATCTGCACGCAGGTCTTTCAGCTTTGCTACTCAACAAACAACAGGAATCAACAAATATGTAATGATATTCATTATTGTTTGTAGATAACTGTTTTATAAACAGTTGAGAGTTACACCGCGTGATATTGTTTACAGTAAACGGAATATACTTCGTAAATCTAATTCCAATACTGAAAATATGTCATTTTACGAAATGCTGAATAATACTCTCACTTATTTGAAAAAATGTTGAATATCTATATAATAAATCAGAATAAATGAAAGGTCGTAGTGTCTGAAATCATCGTAAAAACCGATCACATCATGTTAATTAGGGTATGCTGACTAAATTCTGACAATAGAACGATGTGTCACACTATTTCACCTTTCATTTAGCAAAATGAGAAACCAGACTGAGTACCTCTGCCAGATTAGAAAAGAATTCGCCAAATTTTATTTATTTGAATAGAATGAAGTTTCGTAAAATATATGGACATAAACAGTAGTTAGTAACTGCGTAGATGTTTCACAATCGATTCAGCAAGATTTGAGAGCAAGAACAGGTACCGAGGCACGAGGATTGTTAGGATTATCATAAGGATACTGAAGAAAGTGAGTGTTAGTAAGTAAGTGAACTACATCGACATCAGTATCAGTAAACGTATCCAATAGGGTTTTGATTTAACGAACGAAAGAATTCGTAGATACCAAACTACGAGATCAGATGATCCGATTCAGTGAAAAAAAAGATCAATTTCCGAAACAATGTCACTCGACTCTTTAGATCGTTGAAGAACAATCTATCGAATGAAATTCACAACAGCATGTCGACAAGGCATTCATATGCATGGAGAAGTTGACACTTAGAAGATTGCATCTGCTCATGATATGTCTGAGGAAGCAGTGGACACCAAACAGAATCCTTATGATGGAATAAACTGTAGCATCTTGCATGGAGGACAGCTCGCCCATTCGTTCTGAATAAAAACCGTTGTCAATCAAATTGGTTTATATCTTTCTATTCTTCCTAATATTTGAATGGATTGGGAAGAGATCAACATCTGAGTGGCAGCACAATCGCAATCGACAACTCAAAGGCGGATGAACAATCTGGACTATGAGATGATTCTGGCTTACAATTACACATTCAAGAACCAGTGAAGCCGTATCTACTGCAGTATAATTTATGATCATGCAAAACCGTAAAAGGAATACAATTTGAGCTAACACAAAAGAAAACATGGAATTCACAATGACAGAGAATTCTTCGTAGGTTTAATAACCTTTACAAGTATGTGCAGCATGAGTGATTAACAAGTTTGATCTAACAGTGGTTTGAATATACGGATGATGTAATTTCAATCCTCACTCTACACTTATCGTAATAACAATAATTTACTCTCAAGAACACTATATTACAATAGGCACACCAAGTTACAGGCGATATCAAAAGAATCAAATCGCTAACTTATCTTCGGTAGACCTTGTTCAATTACGTAAATATTTCACTACAGACACTGGTTTCACATAGATGGCTAAACTTTTTCAAGTGCAATTGTGTATGTTTCAGGTTCTGTAATAACTAGTATAACAGTTGGCGCGATTAATTCTTTTCCTGATAACGGACTGCAGAGTGAGTTCCGACAATGGTTTACAAAACTGTTAGTTGTTTAACAACAAAATTTCTATTACTTTGAACCTAACGATTTTGTTACAGATACGAAAAGAAATTGGTTATTTGTTCATTGGGACAGACAAGCAGATACGACGCAGAACTTCGTGCGTATGTCTATTAGTTCAGGCTGCCATATCACGTCAGAAAGGAGACGCAACTCTCAGTACGAATTGGAGAGTGATTACGATAATAACAGTATAAGCGGTAACGGAGAAGATGGAGGAGTGAAGGTATGATTTGAGAAGTATAATTCAGTGAGATTAATTTAGAAGGAGAAAAATAGAGATTATGAAGGATTTAGGTTAGAATTAGAGAGAAAGGATGCACCTGATCCACAGCAAACGATTCTCAGCCATGTCGTTTTAGGTCATTGAACATCAAAGACAATCGTCACCGGACCCCAACCAGTTAGCCTACCTCTACCAACATGACTCAGTCCACTTGTCAGTGACCTCATGGATTTGTGCCATTTTTTGTTTTTGCTGCCACTAGCTTTCTTCAAACTAACTCCCACACCACACAACATGGCTCGTCGAGGCAGTCAGTGGTTAGCCATACGTGAAACATGTCCTAACTACATCATGTGGTGACGTTTCACCACTTCATCAATTGATTTGCCATCCCTAACCAGAACTCCTTTCCTTACGACAGTATCGCCTACTCAGCTATCCTGGGATATTCCAGAAATGCAATGGAGAGACCTCTGATCGAAAACCAGTAACCTACAGATAACTTCTCATCGTTCTCAAATCAACCTACCGTGCTGTTTACGAGACAGAAAGATGGAAACATATATCACTGACACTTTAAGTAGTACCACCATCCCCCGAAATCTCAGAGATCAATCTATCTAGTCCTGTTGCTCTCGCTCTCTTCAGACTTCATATAGGTTTTTCAATTTCATAAACATTCGTAAGGATAACTTCGACTTGCCTTTCATGGTGCCTGAAGAACTTGGGTAACGGAAGTGATGCTAAATGCCAGCTTAAATGTTCCCTAGAGCGTTCTGCTCATCGATCGAATCTACAAGATTGAGAATGAAATAAAAGACCATCCTTTTAAGAAGTAAGTTTGATAACTGAGTTCCAAACATAGTAGATAAATCTCTTTAGACTTTTAATTAATAATTTCTTAAACTTTGTGATTGTGTCATAGATACGGACGTTGATTGTTAATCCGTTCTAAAACAGAATGTTTCATTTTGAAAGAAATTACAACGCACTTGCTTTTTGTGTTTCAACAGTACAGTAGGTTGATTAGAGAACGGTGAGACTTAAAGCGTTTACTAACGTTCTAAGGAAGAGTTCGTATTGCCGCCTGTAGAGACGTGTAAGTACAGTGACGTTTTACCTTCAAACAACTAGCATCTGCAACGACGCTGCTTTTTCACAAGGTAGTAAGTGCTAAGAAAAGTTCGACCCTTAAAATGTCTCACCTCATCGAATAGGATCGACTGAGATCTTTGGTAGAATCTGGATATCGGGCGTTGTCACATGCATCGTGTCTGAATCACTGATTGTCCCTGTTTACAACAAAGCACAAAAGTCTTCTTGTGAGAACAACAGATTAACCAGTCACACTTACAAAGCTATTAAACTATTGACCTCAATAATACCTAAACAATCGACAAAAGCCCATGAGGAGCAGACAAGAGAAATCCAAGCTGGTTTTCAATGTAAACGTGGATGTGCAGACAGGATATTCACACTACATCAGGTCCTTGAACAAAGGCAAAAGTTCATGCGACCCACTATAGTTGTATTTCTCGAAATTAAATCGGCATGCGACTTTATTGATCGTTAGCTTCTGTGGCAGTGTCTGTCACTGAAAGGTGTATCAAAGAAGTATAACAACCTATTCAAGCTTTCCATCTGAACACCACTGATTGAGTCAGAGCTTATGGCTGAGCTATGAAGAAGATCATTAACTCTCGTGCTCCCCGCCACTTACTCTCTACATCTCTTTAAAGTCGACTTATCATAAAATATTTTTCAAAAACATTGTCGTTGACTTGGTTTTTCTACACAGAAGCCTATAAATTTACTGTCCGACAACTATCAAAAAGATATTCGGACATTTACCTCATCAATTATTACTACATGCAGACCTGGATTTAAATTGCGTCAGTTTGCAAACATCAGTGCTTCATCGTAACGTAACCATCAGGAATCGCTCCAACTGTTATACTAGTTATTACAGAACCTGAAACATACACAATTGCACTTGAAAAAGTTTAGCCATCTATGTGAAACCAGTGTCTGTAGTGAAATATTTACGTAATTGAACAAGGTCTACCGAAGATAAGTTAGCGATTTGATTCTTTTGATATCGCCTGTAACTTGGTGTGCCTATTGTAATATAGTGTTCTTGAGAGTAAATTATTGTTATTACGATAAGTGTAGAGTGAGGATTGAAATTACATCATCCGTATATTCAAACCACTGTTAGATCAAACTTGTTAATCACTCATGCTGCACATACTTGTAAAGGTTATTAAACCTACGAAGAATTCTCTGTCATTGTGAATTCCATGTTTTCTTTTGTGTTAGCTCAAATTGTATTCCTTTTACGGTTTTGCATGATCATAAATTATACTGCAGTAGATACGGCTTCACTGGTTCTTGAATGTGTAATTGTAAGCCAGAATCATCTCATAGTCCAGATTGTTCATCCGCCTTTGAGTTGTCGATTGCGATTGTGCTGCCACTCAGATGTTGATCTCTTCCCAATCCATTCAAATATTAGGAAGAATAGAAAGATATAAACCAATTTGATTGACAACGGTTTTTATTCAGAACGAATGGGCGAGCTGTCCTCCATGCAAGATGCTACAGTTTATTCCATCATAAGGATTCTGTTTGGTGTCCACTGCTTCCTCAGACATATCATGAGCAGATGCAATCTTCTAAGTGTCAACTTCTCCATGCATATGAATGCCTTGTCGACATGCTGTTGTGAATTTCATTCGATAGATTGTTCTTCAACGATCTAAAGAGTCGAGTGACATTGTTTCGGAAATTGATCTTTTTTTTCACTGAATCGGATCATCTGATCTCGTAGTTTGGTATCTACGAATTCTTTCGTTCGTTAAATCAAAACCCTATTGAATACGTTTACTGATACTGATGTCAATGTAGTTCACACACTCACTTACACTCACTTTCTCCAGTATCCTTATGATAATCCTAACAATCCTCGTGCCTCGGTACCTGTTCTTGCTCTCAAATCTTGCTGAATCGATTGTGAAACATCTACGCAGTTACTAACTACTGTTTATGTCCATATATTTTACGAAACGTCATTCTATTCCGTGGCCGGATATGACGTAACTAACGATTGACATTATATATATTTTATTTATTTCAATTTTATTATTTTTATTATTTTTACACATCTGCTTTTGACGTAATGTTTTTTGATGTTTTTGATGATTATTTGAATTTCATTCATCCACACTTGACCCACTTTAGTTATCATATTTTATAAATTTTCCTACTAATATGGGTTCACCTATCTTCCTACTATCCACTTGTACTTTTGCCTTTTTCATTTCATTGTCATTATCACTCAAATTGCCTTGATTGGTTTAGCATTTTCATATAAATATTCATGTATATTAGAGTAAAGCCTGATGACGATCTAATCGAAAACAATATTGTTCGCTTATATGTGTTGTTTTAATTTTTACAATAGGAATCTTCAATACTCATAAATAAAATTTGGTAAATTCTCTTCTCATTTGGCCGAGTTACTCAGTCTGGTTTCTCATTTTGCTAAATAAAAGGTGAAATAGTGTGACACATCGTTCTATTATCAGAATTTAGTCAGCATACCCTAATTAACATGATGTGATCGGTTTTTACGATGATTTCAGACACTACGACCTTTCATTTACTCTGATTTATTATATAGATATTCAACATTTTTTTCTAATGAGTAGGAGTATTATTCATTATTTGGTACAATGATATAGTTTAAGTATTCTATTTAGATCTGATCGTAGGCCAATTTGTTATGAAATTCAATATGAATAAAATCAATCAGCAATTAAATGTTCTTCCTTTGTGAATTTGAAAGTAGGGTAAAAATAACTATTCGCGTTTCCGTTCACACAGAAGTATTCTTAAGTCAATGGAGATGATTCAATGCATTAAATTCGTATAAGAAAATGAAGTATTTATAAAATATATGAAAACTGAGCAGATCGCATCAATAGTTTTTTGTTTGTCTGCTTGTATAAACTATGCGTTTTGTGATAATAATGGAATTAAAATTTACGTAAACTTCTTTAACATACAAAAAAACAGTTACTATTTCTTCAATCAAAGTAGTCTCCCACAGAATGAATAATCAATGTATTTGGTTTTGTTTCAGTGTTTTATATGCACTTTTAATCAAAAAACAAGTCCCTGTGTACTTTCGAATCTCAATGAAATTATTAGTAGTTTATTCATTTCTTTTGCGAACATTTTGAAAATCAACCAGCAAATAAAAGTTCGTTTGTTTGTATAACTTACATAAAGTATGAATGGTTTGTTTTATTTTCTTTTTTATTTATGGATTATGAAGTAATCATAGATTATTTCACTTCTTCAACCTGGCAATTTTTTGAAATGAAAACTTGCACTTTTAATAGTTTACTGTTTGTTTTACTCTATGAACTATGTGTGAGATGACAATTCTTGGGTCAAGGTTGACCTCAACTACTTCAACATATCCAACAAGAAATGTAACTTTCATTTGTTCTGCAGTAGCTTCACATTTAATCGATAATACGGGTTTTTTGTTATGTGTTAATTTATAGATCTCTTATAAGCTGAAAATTATAAATTTGAGAGCAACAATAAACTCTAATTTTTGCTGTTTCACGAATGAGGTGTTAGCTCTATGCTCTGTTCTGCTGAAGTATGATGAAAATTAACATTTGAATACAGCAAGAGATACCGATTTAATTTCATTAGGTGTGTATTTGTACATACGTCTTTCTTACATGAACTAAAAGACTGCCCATTTGTATGGTCTAAGTCGTGTAAATATAAATTAGTTAATTGATTAAAACAATTGCCTGCAATTTTCATTACAATTTATAATGTTTAATATGATGAAATGAATTCGTAGTTTATCCAGCACAGTCAGCAGGAGAAATCAAAGTAACAAAAATATCATGCTATTTGTTCCATTGTCACTTAGTTTTGAAAGTTGACAAAAACAATGTTTTCATCAATAGAAACTGTTCATCAGACAAATGTGAAACAGTCAGACACCCGTTAGTCTAAGTGAATTGTAGTTGTATTTTTTTTTGTCCAAAAACATTGGATTTACTAACTTCAACACAGACATGGTATTCTGAAGCTCAATTCGACAACGCAATTTCATAACATCATACATGAGTTTTTACGTTACATGATTTGCTCAATTTCTCAAGCAGCTGTTGGATCCTCCGTTATAAATTCATAATACGGTGTGACAAAAACGGTGGATATCGTTTCGACTACAATGCGTTAATCTTGATAGAGACGTCATTTCACCTGAAAATGAAATTCAAGCGTTCTTCAAAATGTACCTATTATTCATAGGTTCAGAAAAATGATTTAAACTTGTTCAATCTGCATACTGTAGATTTTCGACATACATATTGTGTCCAGAAAAAATTATGCATTGAATACCGTTGTACTACAGGTAGTAGAAAAACATCAAATGCATCAGCTCTACTGCAAATAGTACCTAAACACCAAATTCTAATATGATGCAGACTCAGAACCCAGAAATGGAAATTTCCTCAGCGTTGGTCACAGCAACCAAGATGCCTGACCTCAGAGCGCGAGGAACAAGAATGTGCTGTTTTGTTAAATACTACGTAAGCGACAGATATTATCTTCAAATGGCGTCAGTGTTGAGGACGAAGATCAGTGGTGTAAGACATAACGTGACATTTTGAATTTCAACATTTTCCAACTACGTATTCCGCCACGGGAACTAAATATTGATGCCGATAGACAGAGACCGAGACATACTCCTCCCTTCTGACTATAGTTAGCATTGCAATTTCATCATTCAACTTTCAGTTTCGCGCTCCTACTGTTCCATGTATATCAGCAAACATAGATCTTTTTTTTCATCACGATAGGCCAGCCTGAATAAGGCGTTAATTTTGTAGGTATGCTTTTGTTTTGTATAAACGGTGTTTATTGGTGAAGTCCGAATAATACACAGCGAAATGTTCAACGAATAAGTTGTGTTTAATACATATTCAAAATCTTCATATACTATTATAGTTGTTATCAGGAGCAACTTTTGGATAACTATCCATCAGCAGTAATAACGCCTGATTCAGAAGACTTAACGTATTTACTTTCGGCTGTATCCTCAACAAAGCATATGTCACTGACCATCGTTTTCAAACTTCGTATTTCGTATTAATATACAGTTTTATTGAATCAGTGTTCATCTCTATGATTTTTAGTTTCGCTTACAAATTTTATTTTTTCCTTAAGGATTTCAAATGGTGTACCTTGTACCGTAGACAGGCGACCTCATAAATATGGGTTCTATGAACGTCCATTGTCTTTTCAGTAATTTTTTCACACCTGCATTGTAGTGTTTTTACTCTAAAAATAGCCTGTTGCACAGGGTGGCTAGCCAATGTTTCTGCGCTACAAACAACTTTCGAATAATATCTTTTTCGTTTCATCATTTTCCTGCTTCTTCTTCTCTTTTAGCCAATAGTTGCTTCGTGCTCCAGAATTTCGTCAGTTTACGTTTTAGTGAATCTGTTTTGTTAATCCATGACTTCATTTCGGTATCACATCAACCTTGCACAACAGTAATGATGTCCATATAGATAAACGGTTTTCACATTCTTCAAATGTGATTCGTTTGGAGAATGAAATGTTGTATGAAAGAATTTTCCTTTTAAGCCTATGTGTTTTCAACTGTGCAAATAAGAACATATTAAATGCTCATATTGGAATTTAAAATTACTTATTGTGTGCCGTGATTTTCATGTCTCGGAAAAAGATATACGGTTACATTGTTTGAAAATCCACCGTGTCACAGTTTGCAACCAAATGATAAGTCTGTTGACCTGAATGACAGTAATCATATCACGAATCACCATGTTCGAGGTGAACAATTGAGTATTTAGAGCTGTCATATTTTACTGTTTGTAGTCAAAATGCAGCTAGCAACTATAAAGGATAAATCCACTACACTTCGTAGGGACTTTCGTAGGATTGATTGGTCAAACTTCCGTAACTGCCTCAGAAGCATTGACTGGACAAACTACTTTACTGCAAACAATACTGATGAACTAATAAATGTATTTTATCACAACACAAATAGCATATTCAACAAATTTGCACCTTTAGAATCCTGGAGGCCCAGAATTCCTAAGGACTTATTTATGCCACGTCATATACGAAAACGTCTTCGAAGACATGCTTCCAGATTTCATAACTGTAATGACTTCTCCTCATTAGTAACGATAACTGAAATATGTGTCGAGGCAGAAATAACACGTACTAAAAAGGCAATCGCACAGGAAAAGCGTGCTGTTCAGCTGAACAATCATTCCTCTGAACTCATAAAACTCCTTCGGAATAAACTCAAATGCTCCAAAGTGAAAGGAGGGAGCATATTTATTGAGGACAATCAAGTGTATGACGACCCTAAAAGTATCGCAGAGTTGTTTAGCGAACATTTTTGTGCCACATTAACAAACGAAAACTCAATAAATGAGTCACATCTGACCCAAACTCCTTCCTGTGAAATCGCCAGTGTTGAATTTAGTATACAGAACATTTCTAAGGCGATTGGTACACTGAAGCACTCTTACATTGAAGGACCAGATGGCATCCCAGCCAGCATGCTGAAAAATGGTAGCAATGATCTGAGTGCTATTCTTCTCAAACTATTTACTATATCTCTCTCCACAGAGTGTTACCCTAATAACTGGAAGACTACACATATCATCCCCACTATAAAATCGGGGCCTACAGCGAACGTTGAAAATTACCGACCTATAAACATAACCTCAGTAGTATCTCGGGTTATGGAGAAAATAGTTAAGGCAGAGTTACTACAACATCTACTTAGTAACAATCTGATATCGACCTCACAGCATGGGTTCTTGAGGTCCAGATCGTGTGATACATGTTTGTTAGATTATTTCAACAATATCACACATGAACAAGACAAAGGACTTCTGGTATCAGTCCTCTTCTTCGATTTTAAAAAAGCTTTCGATAAAGTCCCACACAAAAGGCTTCTACTTAAACTGAAGTCATTCGGAATCATCAACCCACTGCACTCATGGTTAACTTCATTCCTAAATGGACGACAACAAATGATAAAGTACAATGACTGTCTTTCATCACCAAGACCAATAACCAGTGGGGTTATCCAGGGAAGTGTCTCAGGTCCACTCTTGTTTCTAATGTACATAAATGACATATGTAATACTATAAAATTTGGAAGAGCATACTTATATGCTGATGATCTGAAAATAGTATACAGCTATAAGCATGAAGATCTGGACGAAAATATAGCTAAGATTCAGAGTGATCTTGATAACTTAAGTACCTGGAGCGAGACATGGCAACTGCCGTTTAACCACAACAAATGTGGCATAATGCATTTTGGCAAGCATCACCTTGATTCACCAGTCTACTTACAAAAATGTAGGGTTCAGACACTCATATCAGCGCGTGACCTTGGTATTAGTTACTCTAAAAGCCTAAAATTCGAAGAACATGCCTCAAATATTATCTCTAAATCTAGACGACTCATTGGGTTTATAAACAAGAACTTCTTCACAAGTGAGGCTAAGCTTACTCTCTTCAAAATCTGTATAAGGCCCACACTTGAATATTGTTCACTCATATTTTCAAACATGAATATCATGGACAAAATGCGAGTAGAAAATGTACAAAGAAGCTTCACCCGGCGACTACTCGGATTGAGCAATAACCTCGACTACACAGAAAGATGCAAGCATCTTTCCCTAGAACCTCTATGGCGCCGTCGTCTCAAAAACAACCTAATGCTCCTCTATAAACTAATAAATGGTCTTTCGTTCGTAAAATACCGCCCAAATATGAACCAAGACACTGCTTACAGACTTAGAAACAACGCATATACACTATTAACGGCAAAACACAAAAAATCATTGCGTTCTAATTTCTTTGTAATACGATACAGTCTACTGTGGAACAGGTTACCAATCGCTATTCGTATCTGTGACACAATCACTAAGTTCAAGAAACTAGTTATGCTGTTGCTAGATTCTAAAGAGATTTATCGACTATTCCCAGAACTCACACAAAGTCCCCAGGCACTCTTTTATGGTCCACCAAATATTTAGATAAACCTCAGAAACTAATTATAGACTATGACCATATTGTGTTCTCATTACCACCCATACATGTATCATGAAATGGTAGACAAATCCCCCTGCTCCTACTAACAGCAATAGGTTACGCCTTTGAAGTGTTAACCGTGACTTTTCTCTGCTTTTAAATTCCAATCATTATTTTCATATCTTCATAGCAGTTTTAGTTTTTATTTCTAGTAGACAGACAAACTGACAAGCCTGTAGATGCTGATCAACTACTGTCAATTACAAGGAACTCAAACACCATGTATAATTCTCCCTGTCCTTCCTATTTCCAAACTACCTATTGACTGACTCATCTTACAAATCATACCATTCGTTTACTTAAAATCAGTGTGATATGCTTCGTGGATATTTTCTCTGGCGAAGTTATCTGGATGGCTTGTAATATGGAGCTAGTAGAGAAAGTGAATTCCGATAAGGTTTACAAAAAAAATTAGAGTAGACTAGAGACCATTATTTACAATCAACCATTAAACGTAAGAGAGCCTAACATCACAAAAGGAGGGAGGGTGGAGTTTCTGACCAGCATTCATGACGGTGGGGCGATAACCTCAATCTACCCATGCCTGTGTGGCAGAACATTTTGTTTGCTTACGGCTCCTTACGATATGGCAGGATGTAACAAATCAGTGATATTGATGTCACTTTTCCTTGTTAACCTCGTCTACAACTCATGTCTGTAACCTTGCACTGGTTTTTACTTCCTACCGAGAAATCCTATTACAAGCTGGTCTGGATAACTATACTAAAAAAGAGCTCATTCATAATTTCTTGAGCTGCAGAGTTAAAAATAAAAAGAATATATAAAACAAAAAATCATATCACTGAGCCTCTTTATTATATTTTGTAAATCAACATTATTACTAACAACTTGGTACTTCTGAATTTCCTCTATTCTTTCGACAAACTTCTCAATAGTTATCTCACCAATAATTTGTCTTCATTAACCTACATAAGTGCAGGTGTACAGTAATGACATTAAAAAAGTCTGAGTAAACATACCTTTGTTTTAACTATAAACGTATTTTCTGTTCCGCTCCTCGTCCCGTCTTCTTTATTCCTCTTTTTTCAGAACCTTATTCCAATCCTCATATATTAGTCTGGATATTTGCAGTAGACTTGGTTACCCTACCCAAGAACATGTAAAATCATTAGCTGATGAATATCAACCATACCTTTGTACATTTACCGCATCAATTCTTGTTATATGCAAACCTATCTCTACCATGAATCGTTTCTCAGTCCATAAGATGATTGTCGTAACGCAACCTTCGTAACTTGCGCCAATTATTCGCATTGAACATTCCATCTTTAAGAACACAATGAATCTTGTGAAATGTTTCAGTAAATGTATACCGTTTTAAAAGAAATATGTTGTTAATCTTAACATTTTGATCTTGCCTGTAAATTGGCATGTCTCTTGTAACATGTTTGTTATTTGAGAATAAATTATTATTATTATTATTATTATTATTATAAATTTCAATCTAACTATATCATTTTCAAACACAAAGCAAAAGAGTTTTTCTTGGGAATTTCGAAAGAATGTTGTTAGATCTAATTTGCATGTGGATTTTTCTATCCGAATATCCCATTCTCATTTATTAATATCATATATAATTTTGGGGTTAATAACAATTCGGTACCTGGTGAAAACTAATGAGACTTTATTTTCAGAGTGATCTCAACCCTTGATATAAAGCTGACAAATGCACTAACATCGTTTCTTCTTGTTGTTTACGACGCTTTGTCCACACATTTGCAATATGACAATACAAACTTGTACAGCCTTACATCCACCATTTTTTTAATCACAAGTTATATTTCAATAATCTTTTCTTTCAAAGATAAATTTTTTCCCACTCAATTGATCCCACTTTTCTGATTCAATTTTTGCTGTCTTCATATTTAGATTGATAACAAAATTTCCCAAAATAAATATTGAGCATTTGTATCGGCTGATAAAATACTGTCATAATAAACTGGTAATTGTGTTGTCGCGCACGAAAACTGATATATTAAAGAAGCGAATCCTTTCACTTATTGATGCGAACACATTTCAGTTTTCAGCAGTCACTCTCAATACTCATTCAACATTTTTTATAGAAGAAATTCACATCGAGTAATGACGTATAACCGACTGAGTCGCAGATGAAGTCGGATTATTAGATGAAGAATATTTTCATCAAATATTTGTTATGAAAGGGCTTACTTATATATGCTAGAGTAGTGCGGTGAAACAGAAGTAATGTATAGGTGTCCTCGTTGTGTAATGTTCGATTAACTACACAGTTTGCAATATGTACAATAAAAAGAAGGAAGCAGCACGTTACTGAAATTATTTGTTTCTAATTAGACGAAAAATCCTGTGAATAATCGTTGGTATTGTATAGTTTATGAACATTCAGAATTCGACAGCGCAATATCGAAACAAATTGAACAGCATGTCAATGACGATCGATAAACATCGTGTATCGGCTTGAGGCTGATACGTTGCTGCAGAGATACACAAAATGGAATGCTCAAAGTTGGTCAGACGTGGAAGTTAGACGGAGAGATTTCAGTTGCATATGGACCGGATGAAGCTATAAAATAATTACTATAAACGTATTCTTGAAATTCGTTATCTTATTTCACATTCTTTATTTCTTCAAATATCAACAAATATGATCTCAAAGCTAATAAACAGCCTTGAATATCAACTAATTATCAGGTACTGTTACCAACAGGTGACCTAGACTCTTCGAACCACAGTTTATTAGGATAAAGAACGTTTAATTCTGTTGAGATACCTGAAAAGGTATCGAGAGTCAATTGACAATTTTGACGTATAAAACAACATTAATACCATGAGGAAGGAATCAGCCCATGAGGATTTGTTCAAGGTCGACCTCAACGAACTTGATGACGCCACCAAAGTCAGAATCCTCTTGAGAAAGCTCGGCACAATCGAACACGAACGTTATAGTGATTTCATCCTCCCAAAGAACCCACGAGATTTCTCTTCTGATGTCACAATTGAAACGCTGTCGCAAATCTTCTCTGAACAGTCATCTCTCTTTATTATTCGTTATCAATGCCTCAAAATAACCAAGTTAAATGAAGATGACTGGGTAAAGCACGCCGGCTTAGTAAATCGTGAATGTGAACGATTTAAATTATCATCAATGACGGAAGATCAGTTTAAGTGCCTCGTGTTTGTGTGCAGCTCACAATCTCCCGAAGACGCTGATATAAGAAGCAGAATCCCAAGTAAAATTGAGCAGTGCCCAAACATCTCGCTTCAAGAAATAACTGCAGAGTGCCAGAGATTAGTACATTTGAAGCATGATACCTCCATGGTCGAAAACAATGGCCGTCCATCATACGTGCATGCCATGAGTGAAAAGAAAAATTCCAGCTCACAAAAGCATCACAAGAGCACAGACAACCAGCCCTCATCTTCATGCTGGTCATGTGAAGGTTGGCACTACAAGAAGTTTTGTCCATACAAAGATTATGTTTGCACTAAATGTCACAAAATGGGTCACAAAGAAACCCGATGTAGGACAAAAACTCGCAGACATTACTTCGCGAAATTTGATTCCAAGAAATACAGTTCTGGTAAGTCAATAAACCGAGTATTGGTGTCTCATATCCAGACAAGAATTCACCAAAGAAGAAAGTATGTGACTTTGGATATGAATTCACACCGTATCCGTCTTCAGCTTGACACAGCATCTGATATCACCCTCATCAGTCCAAAAACTTGGGAGAAAATTGGAAGACCTACAGTTCATCCAACGAAGCTGCTAGCACACAGCGCATCAGGTGGCAAATTAAATATTGTTGGAGAAATATTGTGCACAGTTTCAAAAGATGAGGCAACAACGAGTGCAACTGTATACTTAACTAAGAACCCAAACCTTGATTTATTGGATTTGCATCTCATAGATGCATTCAAACTAACAGACCATTCTATCAACAACATCTGCAGCCGAGTAAGAATCAATAACCCTTTAGAGTCAAGTCTGAGAAATGCCATTATGAAAAGGCATCATCACGTATATTCGGAAGCGTTAGGCGAATGTAGGAAAGCTAAAGCACTACTGACTCTCAAGGCAACAGCTATTCCTGTACCTTATGCTTCTCTCCCGGTAGTTGAGCAGGAACTGGAACGACTTCAAAGAAAAAGAAAAAAATCTTATTCCAAGGAGGTGTTGGGATAGCCAATCGGGAAGAAAGCCACGCACATTGTGGATTGATGAACTATTTAATTAATGTTCATGATAAACTATTTCATTAATGATGAACTATATGATTAATGTTCATGATAAACTACTTCATTAATAATGAACTATTTGATTCATGTTCAAAATATTTAACGACATTTATATAATTGTATAAATACGCATGTTTGATTGTATATTTTTGATTCTGACAATAAGCGTTCTCCAACGTCTTCCGTCTTCTTATTTTTGAACGGAGGGGTCTAACGTTCGGGTGTCATTAGTACAGTGGTTTGGCGTTACATCAAGTACAAAACATAAAAGTGGCGACAGGGGAAAACCAGATCCACAAAACATAAGAGTGGCGACGGGGCTTACAATTCACAATGTCAATTACCTTTGAACAGATAGAATCTTTACTGGAACGTCAAGCAAAACGATTTGAACAGTTCCAGGAACGTGTGTTGGAGTTGATAATGAAACAAATGAATCTGAATCACAGAGCTTCTACCGACGACTCATATAATCCACATACAGACTCGATAGTTAATTCCATTCATGAATTCCATTTTGATGGCCTTGCGAGTGTGACTTTCGAATCTCGGTTCAAAAAGTATGAGGATTTGTTCAAGGTCGACCTCAACGAACTTGATGACGCCACCAAAGTCAGAATCCTCTTGAGAAAGCTCGGCACAATCGAACACGAACGTTATAGTGATTTCATCCTCCCAAAGAACCCACGAGATTTCTCTTCTGATGTCACAATTGAAACGCTGTCGCAAATCTTCTCTGAACAGTCATCTCTCTTTATTATTCGTTATCAATGCCTCAAAATAACCAAGTTAAATGAAGATGACTGGGTAAAGCACGCCGGCTTAGTAAATCGTGAATGTGAACGATTTAAATTATCATCAATGACGGAAGATCAGTTTAAGTGCCTCGTGTTTGTGTGCAGCTCACAATCTCCCGAAGACGCTGATATAAGAAGCAGAATCCCAAGTAAAATTGAGCAGTGCCCAAACATCTCGCTTCAAGAAATAACTGCAGAGTGCCAGAGATTAGTACATTTGAAGCATGATACCTCCATGGTCGAAAACAATGGCCGTCCATCATACGTGCATGCCATGAGTGAAAAGAAAAATTCCAGCTCACAAAAGCATCACAAGAGCACAGACAACCAGCCCTCATCTTCATGCTGGTCATGTGAAGGTTGGCACTACAAGAAGTTTTGTCCATACAAAGATTATGTTTGCACTAAATGTCACAAAATGGGTCACAAAGAAACCCGATGTAGGACAAAAACTCGCAGACATTACTTCGCGAAATTTGATTCCAAGAAATACAGTTCTGGTAAGTCAATAAACCGAGTATTGGTGTCTCATATCCAGACAAGAATTCACCAAAGAAGAAAGTATGTGACTTTGGATATGAATTCACACCGTATCCGTCTTCAGCTTGACACAGCATCTGATATCACCCTCATCAGTCCAAAAACTTGGGAGAAAATTGGAAGACCTACAGTTCATCCAACGAAGCTGCTAGCACACAGCGCATCAGGTGGCAAATTAAATATTGTTGGAGAAATATTGTGCACAGTTTCAAAAGATGAGGCAACAACGAGTGCAACTGTATACTTAACTAAGAACCCAAACCTTGATTTATTGGATTTGCATCTCATAGATGCATTCAAACTAACAGACCATTCTATCAACAACATCTGCAGCCGAGTAAGAATCAATAACCCTTTAGAGTCAAGTCTGAGAAATGCCATTATGAAAAGGCATCATCACGTATATTCGGAAGCGTTAGGCGAATGTAGGAAAGCTAAAGCACTACTGACTCTCAAGGCAACAGCTATTCCTGTACCTTATGCTTCTCTCCCGGTAGTTGAGCAGGAACTGGAACGACTTCAAAGAAAAAGAAAAAAATCTTATTCCAAGGAGGTGTTGGGATAGCCAATCGGGAAGAAAGCCACGCACATTGTGGATTGATGAACTATTTAATTAATGTTCATGATAAACTATTTCATTAATGATGAACTATATGATTAATGTTCATGATAAACTACTTCATTAATAATGAACTATTTGATTCATGTTCAAAATATTTAACGACATTTATATAATTGTATAAATACGCATGTTTGATTGTATATTTTTGATTCTGACAATAAGCGTTCTCCAACGTCTTCCGTCTTCTTATTTTTGAACGGAGGGGTCTAACGTTCGGGTGTCATTAGTACAGTGGTTTGGCGTTACATCAAGTACAAAACATAAAAGTGGCGACAGGGGAAAACCAGATCCACAAAACATAAGAGTGGCGACGGGGCTTACAATTCACAATGTCAATTACCTTTGAACAGATAGAATCTTTACTGGAACGTCAAGCAAAACGATTTGAACAGTTCCAGGAACGTGTGTTGGAGTTGATAATGAAACAAATGAATCTGAATCACAGAGCGTCTTACCGACGACTCATATAATCCACATACAGACTCGATAGTTAATTCCATTCATGAATTCCATTTTGATGGCCTTGCGAGTGTGACTTTCGAATCTCGGTTCAAAAAGTATGAGGATTTGTTCAAGGTCGACCTCAACGAACTTGATGACGCCACCAAAGTCAGAATCCTCTTGAGAAAGCTCGGCACAATCGAACACGAACGTTATAGTGATTTCATCCTCCCAAAGAACCCACGAGATTTCTCTTCTGATGTCACAATTGAAACGCTGTCGCAAATCTTCTCTGAACAGTCATCTCTCTTTATTATTCGTTATCAATGCCTCAAAATAACCAAGTTAAATGAAGATGACTGGGTAAAGCACGCCGGCTTAGTAAATCGTGAATGTGAACGATTTAAATTATCATCAATGACGGAAGATCAGTTTAAGTGCCTCGTGTTTGTGTGCAGCTCACAATCTCCCGAAGACGCTGATATAAGAAGCAGAATCCCAAGTAAAATTGAGCAGTGCCCAAACATCTCGCTTCAAGAAATAACTGCAGAGTGCCAGAGATTAGTACATTTGAAGCATGATACCTCCATGGTCGAAAACAATGGCCGTCCATCATACGTGCATGCCATGAGTGAAAAGAAAAATTCCAGCTCACAAAAGCATCACAAGAGCACAGACAACCAGCCCTCATCTTCATGCTGGTCATGTGAAGGTTGGCACTACAAGAAGTTTTGTCCATACAAAGATTATGTTTGCACTAAATGTCACAAAATGGGTCACAAAGAAACCCGATGTAGGACAAAAACTCGCAGACATTACTTCGCGAAATTTGATTCCAAGAAATACAGTTCTGGTAAGTCAATAAACCGAGTATTGGTGTCTCATATCCAGACAAGAATTCACCAAAGAAGAAAGTATGTGACTTTGGATATGAATTCACACCGTATCCGTCTTCAGCTTGACACAGCATCTGATATCACCCTCATCAGTCCAAAAACTTGGGAGAAAATTGGAAGACCTACAGTTCATCCAACGAAGCTGCTAGCACACAGCGCATCAGGTGGCAAATTAAATATTGTTGGAGAAATATTGTGCACAGTTTCAAAAGATGAGGCAACAACGAGTGCAACTGTATACTTAACTAAGAACCCAAACCTTGATTTATTGGATTTGCATCTCATAGATGCATTCAAACTAACAGACCATTCTATCAACAACATCTGCAGCCGAGTAAGAATCAATAACCCTTTAGAGTCAAGTCTGAGAAATGCCATTATGAAAAGGCATCATCACGTATATTCGGAAGCGTTAGGCGAATGTAGGAAAGCTAAAGCACTACTGACTCTCAAGGCAACAGCTATTCCTGTACCTTATGCTTCTCTCCCGGTAGTTGAGCAGGAACTGGAACGACTTCAAAGAAAAAGAAAAAAATCTTATTCCAAGGAGGTGTTGGGATAGCCAATCGGGAAGAAAGCCACGCACATTGTGGATTGATGAACTATTTAATTAATGTTCATGATAAACTATTTCATTAATGATGAACTATATGATTAATGTTCATGATAAACTACTTCATTAATAATGAACTATTTGATTCATGTTCAAAATATTTAACGACATTTATATAATTGTATAAATACGCATGTTTGATTGTATATTTTTGATTCTGACAATAAGCGTTCTCCAACGTCTTCCGTCTTCTTATTTTTGAACGGAGGGGTCTAACGTTCGGGTGTCATTAGTACAGTGGTTTGGCGTTACATCAAGTACAAAACATAAAAGTGGCGACAGGGGAAAACCAGATCCACAAAACATAAGAGTGGCGACGGGGCTTACAATTCACAATGTCAATTACCTTTGAACAGATAGAATCTTTACTGGAACGTCAAGCAAAACGATTTGAACAGTTCCAGGAACGTGTGTTGGAGTTGATAATGAAACAAATGAATCTGAATCACAGAGCTTCTACCGACGACTCATATAATCCACATACAGACTCGATAGTTAATTCCATTCATGAATTCCATTTTGATGGCCTTGCGAGTGTGACTTTCGAATCTCGGTTCAAAAAGTATGAGGATTTGTTCAAGGTCGACCTCAACGAACTTGATGACGCCACCAAAGTCAGAATCCTCTTGAGAAAGCTCGGCACAATCGAACACGAACGTTATAGTGATTTCATCCTCCCAAAGAACCCACGAGATTTCTCTTCTGATGTCACAATTGAAACGCTGTCGCAAATCTTCTCTGAACAGTCATCTCTCTTTATTATTCGTTATCAATGCCTCAAAATAACCAAGTTAAATGAAGATGACTGGGTAAAGCACGCCGGCTTAGTAAATCGTGAATGTGAACGATTTAAATTATCATCAATGACGGAAGATCAGTTTAAGTGCCTCGTGTTTGTGTGCAGCTCACAATCTCCCGAAGACGCTGATATAAGAAGCAGAATCCCAAGTAAAATTGAGCAGTGCCCAAACATCTCGCTTCAAGAAATAACTGCAGAGTGCCAGAGATTAGTACATTTGAAGCATGATACCTCCATGGTCGAAAACAATGGCCGTCCATCATACGTGCATGCCATGAGTGAAAAGAAAAATTCCAGCTCACAAAAGCATCACAAGAGCACAGACAACCAGCCCTCATCTTCATGCTGGTCATGTGAAGGTTGGCACTACAAGAAGTTTTGTCCATACAAAGATTATGTTTGCACTAAATGTCACAAAATGGGTCACAAAGAAACCCGATGTAGGACAAAAACTCGCAGACATTACTTCGCGAAATTTGATTCCAAGAAATACAGTTCTGGTAAGTCAATAAACCGAGTATTGGTGTCTCATATCCAGACAAGAATTCACCAAAGAAGAAAGTATGTGACTTTGGATATGAATTCACACCGTATCCGTCTTCAGCTTGACACAGCATCTGATATCACCCTCATCAGTCCAAAAACTTGGGAGAAAATTGGAAGACCTACAGTTCATCCAACGAAGCTGCTAGCACACAGCGCATCAGGTGGCAAATTAAATATTGTTGGAGAAATATTGTGCACAGTTTCAAAAGATGAGGCAACAACGAGTGCAACTGTATACTTAACTAAGAACCCAAACCTTGATTTATTGGATTTGCATCTCATAGATGCATTCAAACTAACAGACCATTCTATCAACAACATCTGCAGCCGAGTAAGAATCAATAACCCTTTAGAGTCAAGTCTGAGAAATGCCATTATGAAAAGGCATCATCACGTATATTCGGAAGCGTTAGGCGAATGTAGGAAAGCTAAAGCACTACTGACTCTCAAGGCAACAGCTATTCCTGTACCTTATGCTTCTCTCCCGGTAGTTGAGCAGGAACTGGAACGACTTCAAAGAAAAAGAAAAAAATCTTATTCCAAGGAGGTGTTGGGATAGCCAATCGGGAAGAAAGCCACGCACATTGTGGATTGATGAACTATTTAATTAATGTTCATGATAAACTATTTCATTAATGATGAACTATATGATTAATGTTCATGATAAACTACTTCATTAATAATGAACTATTTGATTCATGTTCAAAATATTTAACGACATTTATATAATTGTATAAATACGCATGTTTGATTGTATATTTTTGATTCTGACAATAAGCGTTCTCCAACGTCTTCCGTCTTCTTATTTTTGAACGGAGGGGTCTAACGTTCGGGTGTCATTAGTACAGTGGTTTGGCGTTACATCAAGTACAAAACATAAAAGTGGCGACAGGGGAAAACCAGATCCACAAAACATAAGAGTGGCGACGGGGCTTACAATTCACAATGTCAATTACCTTTGAACAGATAGAATCTTTACTGGAACGTCAAGCAAAACGATTTGAACAGTTCCAGGAACGTGTGTTGGAGTTGATAATGAAATGTAGAATTCTTTTTGAATTCTTTGTGTTTTGGAAAATCCCTCCATGTTTACATATTTTTGCTATGACATGATGGACTTTTTCTCTTGACATTTTTGGTATTTTATTTGATTCCAATTTGAGATTTTACCATTGTATTTTGTTATTCTTTCCATATTTTGTACTTATATTGAAGTTTTTGTGTTTGCCTTTGAACTGTACATATATTGTTTAAGTTTGATATAATATGGCTACCGCCACATTTTTGGATAGACGCGGTGGCTGCTGGACTTAGTGTCAATTACTAGCTATTGTACTGGATACTCTACGGAGTAATTTAGTCCTGGAAGAAACAAAAATACCAGACGTTTTCTCCTAGAATTTTTGACCTTCTGATTTGGCTGGGACCTGGATCTAGTAGTAACGTACCGGAGTGTTTCTATTGGACGCGTTTAGGACAGCCGCCGGCGAAATAGATTCTACAGTCTGGTATTTACTCTTCTTGCTTGAATTATACTTTGGAAATCTCCATTGGAACATATATGATTTGGATCTATTTGGATTGTTAAGAATTACAAGGAAACATTTGGAATTTAATCGTTTATCATACTAGACTTCCTTGGAGGAAGAAGTGGATTATTCACCGTTATTTTTGAACTGAATTGTGAAATTACTCTATTTTGTATTGTTACCTTCTTTACTGGACTTTATTTATGATGTCAAACCGAAAAAAATCATACATGAGGAGGGTGGAAGAGCTCGACGGATCACAGGGCTCTCGGCAAGTCGTTGATGATAACCTTTTTATGGGTAACCCACATGTTATGTCTGATATTTATTATTGTAAGTCATCGATAGAGGGTTTAGAATTACCTAAGGTTGAACTTTCATATTTTGATGGAAGGTCTCGCGACTATTTTAAGTTCATACGACAGATAGAGACGTTTATAGAACCTCGAATCAAGGATGATCAAGTGCGTTTATTGTATTTAATTCATTATTGTAAGGGAAAAGCTAAAAATGCGATCGAAGGCTGTCTTATAATGGACCCACAGGCGGGATATAAGAGAGCTAAGGTTATTTTAAAACAGCTTTTTGGGCAGCCACATGTGATAGCGCGAGAAACCTTAGAGGACTTATTTAGAACTGGGAATGTCGAATTTAATGATCCCGAATCATTGACGAACTTGGCCATTAAAATGCAAAATGCTTCTTTAACTTTAGAACAGTTAAATTGTACAGCTGAACTTAACTCTATGGCTACTTTAGAACGAATAGTAAGGCTCTTACCTCGTCGAATGCAAGCCCAGTGGGCAGAGCTAGTATTCAAGTGGGACGAAGAGGAGAGAGAGCCTAATTTCAATGAATTGACGGAATTTATTATGTCTCGTGCTAAGATAGCTAGTAGTAGGTTTGGAAGATTAGCTTATCAGGCTAAAACAGGAAATAATAAGGAAGCTACTAGTGGTCTGCGTGCGAGACATGAGGATTTTTCGTTTCTACCTAAAGCACGCTCGGAAGATAAGAGATTTGTCAATTATATCACGAAAGCATACCCTGATGAAGTACGAGTACGTGACCGTAACGATGTAAATTCTCTTGATGCGTGTCCTCGCAAGAAGCCGTTTGGTTTAACAGATAAGGTGGCTTTTCTAAGTGTAGAAAAGAAAGAAACGGGCGAAAGTGTAGACATCAAGATGGATCCGAAGAGTGTGATGATAAAAGCCTCTTAGCTGCTCGAAAGGCCTGGAACGGTTATTCGGATTCGAGTAAACAGAGGTTGATGAGTTCAGCAAATATGAATAAAGCCCAGGCAGGATTGACTGAACGGAATAAAGCTTATTTTCGGAACCCTTCAGTTAGGGTAAATTATATAACTGGACCTAGAGTAGATTCTAGGATAAGTGATGGTGGTACAGTAACGGCTAAGAAGCCTAGGAGACATGATGCTACTATTACTAAGAAGCCTGAACCTCATGCTCTTTCGGATGCTACGACTAGCCATGGAAATAGTAGCCATCAGAACCTTGGTAGTGACAGTGATAAGGAGGAGATAGAAAGTGTCAGCAGTTCACTTATAGGGACTAGTTTGTCAACTTCATCGAATGAGCCTCCTAGTGTTTCGACGCCATCGGTCCTCATCACGAAGGTTAAGTTGATTGAAGATGCACAAGGTTGTGCAGCTGTAACTGTTCCTATTACGGTTGACTGTCAGTCGAGTGACGATGAGAAGAAAATGTTTGATGGTAACAGCCAGTCTACAGTGCTGTGTGATGACTATGCTATTGTTGAGCATATGTCTTGTGCCGCGGAAACGGATGCTAATGCAGAACGGAATCATTTAGACGTTGATAATAAACTGGATGTCACTGATGTGACAAATGAGTTACCGACGATGATGAGTACTGTTCAAACCTCCTCTGCATCAGGAGATGGAACGATAAATATTGATCCTACGTCATGCTACTTAAGGTCTTCTGGAGACGATGAAATGTCAAAATTGGAGATCCCACCCTTGCATATTAGTTATGGGCCAAAAACTTCTGTTGATAAGTTAGCATCACGGACTTCATGGTATCTGCTGATCAGAGCAAGTGGTGGTGGATTGGCGACTCGTCCCCACGATAGAGAATGTAGTCCTTGGATAGGATATGACCAGTTTTGCGACGCGCTGTTCATGTTCGTATGGGTTAATTGGGTAAGGTTTATACTACCGTTAGGTCATTCCACGATAGATAGGGGAATCAAGGGCCTGATGGGAAAGTATAGGTACCTAGTTAACACGATAGGTCATATCCATGTTGGATGGCGGGTAGGCGTACTGCTGTAAGTCCTACACGTTATTCCGGTGTGGATTAGGGGATAACATGGGAACCCTAAATAAGGTGTCATCAACGCTTGCTGTTTTTGCATGGAGGGATTTTGCGGGCCGGTGTAGAATTCTTTTTGAATTCTTTGTGTTTTGGAAAATCCCTCCATGTTTACATATTTTTGCTATGACATGATGGACTTTTTCTCTTGACATTTTTGGTATTTTATTTGATTCCAATTTGAGATTTTACCATTGTATGTTGTTATTCTTTCCATATTTTGTACTTATATTGAAGTTTTTGTGTTTGCCTTTGAACTATACATATATTGTTTAAGTTTGATATAATATGGCTACCGCCACATTTTTGGATAGACGCGGTGGCTGCTGGACTTAGTGTCACTTACTAGCTATTGTAATAGATACTCTACGGAGTAATTTAGTCCTGGAAGAAACAAAAATACCAGACGTTTTCTCCTAGAATTTTTGACCTTCTGATTTGGCTGGGACCTGGATCTAGTAGTAACGTACCGGAGTGTTTCTTTTGGACGCGATTAGGACAGCCGCCGACGAAATAGATTCTACATGAAACAAATGAATCTGAATCACAGAGCTTCTACCGACGACTCATATAATCCACATACAGACTCGATAGTTAATTCCATTCATGAATTCCATTTTGATGGCCTTGCGAGTGTGACTTTCGAATCTTGGTTCAAAAAGTATGAGGATTTGTTCAAGGTCGACCTCAACGAACTTGATGACGCCACCAAAGTCAGAATCCTCTTGAGAAAGCTCGGCACAATCGAACACGAACGTTATAGTGATTTCATCCTCCCAAAGAACCCACGAGATTTCTCTTCTGATGTCACAATTGAAACGCTGTCGCAAATCTTCTCTGAACAGTCATCTCTCTTTATTATTCGTTATCAATGCCTCAAAATAACCAAGTTAAATGAAGATGACTGGGTAAAGCACGCCGGCTTAGTAAATCGTGAATGTGAACGATTTAAATTATCATCAATGACGGAAGATGGCCTTGCGACTGTGATTTTCGAATCTTTATTCAGAAAATTTAGGATTTGTTCAAGGTCGTCCTCAACAAACATAATGTCTGCACTTAAGTCAGAATTCTTTTGAGAAAGCACGGCTCAATCGAACACGAACTTAATAGTAATTTATCCTCACTCCACCGTTTATTCATCATGAAGATGTGTGCCTAGTACATGACGTGAATGGTTCAGATCCACCGTTGAATTACGTATTAGTTTTCATTCTAGGCCAAAGCAATACAAACTATAAATATTGATACGTTTTATTATTAACGACTGTAATGATTCTGTCACATTCGATAGCGAAAACCGGCTGTTAATTAATGAATTACAATCATTGATTAGTGCGATTTCCAAACACACTTATATTCTTTTTCTACATCTCGAAACACAATTGAAGTTATTGTATCAATTAAAAAAGGTTAAAACATGTGTTTTCTAGACGACTCCCTACTTTGTTCTCAACTGTTTGATCACTGATTAGTCTGGCTAAACAACACATTTGATTTTTAATTGGTGATGATGTTTCTGGTCCACATGTTGAATGAGAGCGGTCCTGATCATAAAAACCACCGATGCAAAAAGCTCTAATGCAAACGGCATTCATTAAATATTTATTTTTCAGAAGTAGAAAATTCATTGGAGGTGTGTAAACTCATGGCTGCTATACTCGTTAGAATTCGACAACTCGTGTTCATTGTTATCGGTCAAATGGAGGACGAGATAAATTTTTCGTTACCAGTTAGTTTTCTTAAAATCTTTAACTAAATAATATCGAACCACTTGATTCATCTCTATGAGTCAGACCTGCGTTATTCAAACATTATTGAAGCTTTGAAGTTGTTGAATTTGGAGTATATTAATAAACAAACCACATTTCTTTTATTCGAATTTCAAATGCCACATTCATTCGAGGGTTTTCAGTATGAATTTCTTATCTTTTCAGAATAAAAATTTCCGATTACCATTGTAATTAACAGTAATTAAGATTGAATTTATCTGTCCTAGTACGAAATTTTCATACGGCCTAAAATCTGACTGACAAAATTCTGTGTAATGCTATCCTGTGATTATTGAGGAAATCACAGATGAAATAAAAATCGTCACTCGCGCAGTCTGCTTTTCCAATTAGTAGTTTCAAAGAATCACTTTGACAGCTGCATTTAAATGGTTAGGATGAACCAGAAGAGCAAATATCAAATATTCATAATTATATCAGAATAACCTTTTAAATAATAATAATATTTAGCACGATCAAATACTGTATTCGCTACCTCCGTAATTTTCAGACCATGAATATGATGCTTTCAGAAATGATGGGCGTAATAAAGCAGCAGTCAAATAGATTTCAGGAAATTTCACATTGCCAGGCTCATTTTGTGTAATACTAGAGAATGTGGGTTCAAAAATTTGTACATGTAAAACAAACACTGATTTATTTGGTAAAATCAATAATAGTTTCACTTCTAAGGAATCAATAAAAATGAAAACTCTATCTTTGAAATCAGTTAATGTGAGTGCATTCATGGATAATTTTGCAAGTAAAACGATGTACAGATGAAACCCGTTTCATAGTGAAGATTTTAAAACTTTTTTGGGAAGTAGAATATCAACCGTTTTAATTCTAACGATCATGTCTGTAAACAGTGTTAGATTTTTGAAAAGTGACCAATGATAAGAGAACACTCTGAAACATAAGCTATTATTTCATCTTCATGAAAATTACTTGTATGATATACGTACACGACAATAGACCATCAAATAAGGAGGAATAAGTCGCTCTTTATATTGTTTCACAAAATTAAAGGGTAGCGAATAGTGTTCCCACGATTAACTGGAATTTTCGAAGCATAAACAAAAAATAAAACTCACTACCCGCTTATAAATGAATGTCTCTGCATTGATTGGAGGTAGTTAGTCTTCTGAGAATGGTAAACATTCATGAAATAGTTTTTCGTAGAAAGCTTTTTCTGAAAAAAAAATATAGAGATCAGACAATCTACTCAAATAGGTAACAGTTATTTAAATAAACCGAGTGTTCAAGAATTTTTTCGTCAGATTATCTGAGCATATTCATTTCCATTCCTCAGACGAGGAAGTGAGTGAGCTGTATTTCCATTGCGAACAAACAGACATTTCAAAAAACGTTACCTCATTGTGTCAGTTTCTAAAATATTCAAACCTAAGTTACAAACCCGGAAAGATGTTTTTGTCAATTGATCGCTCCCCGGCTAAATTGAACACATTTGAACCTATCTGCAATCACGATTACTAGTAGTAACATAATATGGTAACCTTATTCTTTTGTCATTCAATCGTCACTTGCTGAGGTGCCTTGATAATAACTTTGACGCAACACATTCTTCAAACTGATTCAGACTTTTTATATTCTATAACTGTTCTCTAGTTCATCATATCAATTTATAAGTTCAAATGCTGGCCGACTCTCTCACTTCGAAATAATGAGGCTATTCAACCGTGCATCAGTGAGTCATGTGCCGACTTGTATTTATCCCTTCACAGTTTAGCATATATAATGTAACACGTAGTTAGCGAATTCCCACATCGTTATATTTCCGAATATGAGTTATTGTTGTATTGAGGTAATTACTTCAACTATTAAATTTCGTTGCTCATCTGCTTTCATTAGGAATTCGTCAGGACTAGGCGAATAATAAATATCCACATTCTGAATGATGAACAGGGTGAATATTTAGATAATTTTCCAACTTATACTAACCGCTTTGATAGCAATATCCTTTTCTTTTTGACTGGACCATGATTTTGAGGATAATAAGTTCTGCATTGCTTTCTGCATTCCAAGTATTATTGCATCAACCTATTTAACGTCAATAAAGAAACTGAGTAAACGGTCATATTAAATGGCGTATTTCATCGATGGGTTTTATTTCATTTTACTACATAAATGTTAGGCATCGAAATCGCGTAGATTGAATCCATTGTTCAATGTTTAACTCTTAATCACTCAGTTAATTTTAGACCAATCGAACATATCTGGTGCGTTATATTATTTGATTGAGTGTTTACGGAAAAATCGTATCAAAGATACTTTCAAAGGAAGACTGTGAAACAACTCATGGAAATACTTTTTCATCTTAAATGTTGTATAATACTAAACTCACATCATTATTTGTATCACAATTTGTGCTAACACTTTCATTAGGCCGTTCAAAAGTCCACCGGAAATTTTCTTTCAGTTCATTAATACAATCTGTTGAACATTAACCTACATTTTTTGTAAATAACCAATAATGATCGAATGAATTCATATCAAGGAAAGGCACATTATTGTAATGGACTCGAACTAATCAAATGTATGACGAAAAACGCTAGCATGCAATTCATTATCTATCCATGTTACATTTGATGGTCGTTATTTCAGACCAATATTTTCACAACACTTCTCGCTTACCGTTCTGTTTCACATTAGTCATATGCATGGTAATCTAGTGTTAAACTCAACCTTTAAACAATCAATATGAAAACATTTTTTTAGCCTCACTGAATAAAATACAGGAGACGATGCTAACCGGTTTTCATTATGCTTTTACTGTGAATAGATTATGCTCGAATTTTACGGGGTAACATGTATGATGCTGTCCAGTGTATTTAGTTCTGGTCAGAAAGGCGGAAAAAGTGATCGTTAGGGACAGAATCGAACTTCATTCACATTCATCTGATTCATAATGGCACATATGATTATCAACAGGATACAATTCGACAAAATGTTCATTTAAGCTTATTCTCATGATGTGTAAAAAACTGATCAATTTCATATTGTGTACATTTGTACAATAGAGATTGAAGAAACAACGTTCTGGGGAATACGCAATTAACATTCATTTTAAAATTACCGGTGATGCTCATGTATAGTGATGGATGTTGATAAACTTTAAAAAGCATATCTATCATAAAGGCGTGCAATGAAATATACACTCTAAACACGCCGTCTCACGAATTTTATTCATTTTGATATTCGTCTAAATACATTGATGTGAAATGGATTCATACAGTTACTTACTTACTTACTTACTTACGCCTGTTACCCCTAATGGAGCATAGGCCGCCCATCAGTTTTCTCCAACCAACTCTGTCCTGGGCTTCCGTTCTTTATAATTCCAACTAATATCATTAATTATTTCAATCAACCAATATATCGATCTCATCGTTTTCTGAGCACTAGTGATTTATTTAACTTACTTTTTATAAAACTGTGATAGAATCATGCGTAGAAATTAGCATGTGGTTTCGACATGAATGTGACAACACAGCATCATGGTTTTAAGACACCGAATTGAATCCCTAGTTAGCTTCATCTTTGTACAGTATAACTTAACTAGTATTTCATTGTCGTTAGGTACAAAGTTCACGTTTCCTACAAATCCACATGCTTTTTTTGACAAGGAATAACCAAACCTCATGTATACATGGTTTCGTTCTTAATCATACCATAAGTATTATGATTTTTAGTGCCATCACTCAACCAACCTGTGTTGACTTTTCATTTTCGAAGAATAAATTTTATTCGTATTCTTATCATTTTAAATCCGAAATGACTCAAATGTTTGATACTCGAACCACTTTATGGCTTTCCAACGGTTATTATAAACATGACAGTCTAACTCATCAAATTATATGTGACGTTTAATAATAGAACCAAGTTAGCATTATTTGTTCACTTCTGGTAATTTCAACATGCAGTATTTGTTATGCAAAAGACTATTGCTGAAGTCTGATGTATATAGTGTGGAAGGTCAACAAAGAATGAAACATTACATGTCAATCAGTAATTTGTGTTATGCATAGTTTACCTCACTACGCAACAATATGATATCTAGCTGTATGATCCATTAAAAATGCATAAATCAAAAGTTTAGAGAATCACTTTCTCACTTGCTTATCTTTGATACCTTCTCGTAACTTTTTGAAAGTATCATGCAAATTATCTTGATCTTTGACAACGATTTCCACAAAGTCTTCTCGCTGATACCCCATTTGTAAAAGTATTTTATTGAAGAGTGAATCCCACCGGATCTAGTCAAAGTCAAATAATTTCAAAAAGTTTTCAAAAATAAGTAAAGAAGGAAATCCGTTTATAGTAATTTGAAATTCATTTAGAAACGCTGCCTCAGATTATCTTGTTGTTTAAATAACATCAACAGTTCGGCTCATCAACTAGTTAGTTATAAATAAAAATGTTGATTCAGTAAGACCTCAAAGTTTCGAAATATATTTTTGCCTGATGACGTTCTTCATATTCTTTCAAGAGGCTCTAGACATGGTGTATAGAAGATCTCAGAACATTATATCAATTCATTTTGCAGCTTTATAAGATGAAACGTTAGTGGAAACTTTTGGATGTAAGACATGTCTATTGCTACCCTTACACTATCCAATCATGAGTCATCTAGATTTTTCGCAGAATGAAAATATTCACATATCCAACCACTTCTACTCTGGACCAGATCAAGCAAGCTACTAATGTAGGTTTATCAATCTCTTGACTCAGATAACGATGAAGTTGCTATGATCATAATAATTGCATTGACTTCAGATATTTTTCTCACTTATAGTGCGACCATCCAGTTTTATCGCCCAAACTTGTTAACAAAGTAAGTGGATTGAACACTTCGACAAATATTAATCAAAATGTAACAAAGTAAAATGAGTAAGCCTACTTCTTTGAATAATATACAACTGTCAACCTACTATATGACATGTTTCGTTCAAATACCTGGATGAGATCCGCTTACTATCTCCATATTCTGATGCTGCTGACTAAAAAAAGACAATTCGCTTACATAATCATCACAAACAACTATACAATACATAATTCTACGAACGATCTTCTATTGCTATTTCATATAGTAAATGATTTCGTATAAAAGGTTGAATGAATGCTTATTATGTTTCAATGTCAAGTAATTATCCAACCAGCTAACAATGCTCACACGCATCTCGTAATTCTTATTTTGTATTGTTCATTCATTCACCCTTTTAATATCTCACCAGTTCAACATTACCACAAGTATCAATTATGAATACTGATATATCTGCAATTGAGCATCATTTCAAAATAAGACTAATAGGTTTAACAGCTAATTTTCTATTAGTCAGGTAATTTAATCTTTGATATTCATGGAGTCACATTATGATTTTTTTCATTGTCAACAATATAACTCACTGTTTTAGCTTTATCTCATATTGACTATCAAAATGTGCTTGCAATGTTACCTGACTGTGAATCTATGTCAAATTATTTACTTGGTCTCACTCACGTTCCTAATTTCCAAAAACAAGTCAAAAACACCATCCATCATCATTTTATTATTCTGCATGGCACCGACATTTTGCAAATATTTGAAAATTAGTTCTTTTTCTGATTCTTCTGTTTTGTACGCCTGGTAATTAACATAAAGGTTTAGCAAAAATCACGATTTCATCTAAATGTCATTCATATCCTAGAAGAGGTTAAGTCTAAAGTTTGCGAATAGATGAATGATTATCAAAATATCTTTACAAAGAAAGAACGATGGCATTTAAATGTTTGCTTATTAACCATAGCTAACTGGAGGATATCAGATTCCTTTGTTTATGTAGAGAAGGTGATAAGTGTGTAAGGTGAAAATCTGTTCATTCACTTCATTCTAACGATCAGAATGAAGCATCCCAGTCAATAATATTATGACAGACAATTGATTCACAGTCAAGTCAACGTCTTCGGAGATCTGCTAACTTGTAGATTCGAAGAATAATTCCTAAGTCATAGTAATAGTTTTCATGCAGGATCATAGCCTCCCCTAGGGCTACTACTTCTGTCAAGACTAGATAAAGGGAAACACTTCGTCATAGGATTGCCGAACTCATCCCGTCGAATATGAGCACTCTAACAATGCTCATCAGATAAAAATGATACAAACAAAGACAGTTTACGTTGGAGAATGAGAATCAGACGCCTATTCTATGTTGCGAAGAACAGGCAAAAAGATGCAAAGCAAATTAACAGTGGTTTTCAAAGGCATTCGTCTTACAACTTCCTTAAATTATAAATGTAATTAAGGTCAGAGGTTTGAGCGTATTTAACCAAATAAAACACTTCAGATTAACTTACAGAAACGAATGGTTTCTTCCATTCTGAATTAGTCGAAACAAGATTCAAGGAAAATAAAGGTGTCTTTCCATTTTGTAGTATGAGTGGCATCATTAAGTCAGTAAGATCGTAGGTGAATTTTTACTCTTATTCAGTGTTCCATCAGATCATCAGACAACCAAGTGTACAGAAACTGTAGTGTATCGACTGTATGATTTCACAATAATTTGTAGTTTATCTAAATATTACTTTGTTTGTGTGAACAATGTTGAAATTTCTACATAACTTTGATATTTACCAAAGTCAAATTAGGCACAAAATTGACAGATATCAACAATAAAATCATTTAATTCGAATGAGCTCATAAAATGTGACCGTCACATACAACACAAATTTAAATAACAATAATAATGGTGGAGAAAAAGTGTAGCTCAAGTGGATGATTGTGGTGGTGTTTCGTTCTCTTGGCTGATTGTTTTGGTTGTGGAGCTTTCACTGTTCTTCTAATTAACATCACCAGCACAAACTTCAGATAGAAGTGAAGCATTCGAATTTCTCCACGTTTGACCTGTAGCTTGTTCTGCTAACCTCGATCTCGATTGGTTGCTGTTGACCATTCACTTGTCGTTGTTTGCAACTTTGTTTTGATTGCATCCCCCTTTTGAGCTGTTTCTTGATCCTGTGTCACCTATGACTTTCCTGACTGGTTAATAATTTGGGTCAATGTCGATGTGTGTGTTGATTGCTAATTGACCTGAGTGCCAAGCTTCTAAAAATTCTCTAGTGTTCTTTGTCCTACCCCTACCCAGTATTTATACATTGTTCCATAATTGTCGGCGTGTATTGATATAAGCAAAGCCTCTTCGTGGCGTTTGACTGCTAATTGATGTTCATGTAAACGAAGCTGAAGAGGTCGTCCACTTTTTCCTATGTAGTGTTTTTCACAGTTTGAGCAATTTATTTTGTGGATGATATTTGGTTTTTCTTCCTTTGTCATTGTGTCCTTTGGTCTAAACCGGAATGATTGAATTGATTCTGTTGGTTTGTGTTATCACACGTGCTCTCAAGAGAGCGAAGACACACTGCAGCACATACAAAGCATTAAAAAATGAGGAAAAACACCTGATAACTATCTTCCAAAAGAACGGCTATCCACGCATTTTCATCAGAAACTTCATGATGAACAGACTTATTATGACGTAGCTGTTATTTGAAAACTATTTAGTATTTGTTTCTACCTCAATCAGAACACATCTCTGATACTAACATTAACTGTAGCGGTAAGAATAATCTTTCTGCCATCAAAATTTGATCTCGACAATATTCGAGCCGCAATTTAAACCCTGAAACCCAATGGCAGCTGCGGTGCAAATGAAATAAGTTCCATACTATTAGAAACGGCAGGACCAAGGCTTCGAGCAATTTTGTTCGAAAGTTTTACATCACCACTAGAGTCTTGTACATACGTAGAATCGTATTGTACCAGTACTTAAATCTGAGTCGAAAGACTTGATCTAATACTACATGCATTATTATTACACCCGCCATTTCACGTGTGATGGAGAATGTTATAAAAGATCAACTATCTGATCACTTACTCACGGAAGGTCATATTCACCCCTCACAACATAGCTTCATTGAAACTAGGTCATCTATCACATATCTGTTAGATTTCTTTATTACCAGCATACGTGATAAAAATCAACTAGTAATCGTGTTGTATTTTGACATTATAAAGGCTTTTGATAGAATATCTCACAATCTATTAATCAACAGACTTCAGTCCTTCGGGATTACTGAACACCTTTCGCAAGAGATTAGGTCGTTCCCCACAGATAGATATCAGCTTACCAAAATCAACTCTCATACATCTACACATCCACCAATTACCAGTTGTGTTGTGCAGGACAGTGTTTTGAGTCCACTGCTTTTCATAATCTACATCAAAAGTATATGCAGTTGTTTCAAAACTGGTTAAACCTACCTATATGCGGATGACCTAAAAGTGATTTATCAAATCAGCGAATTTGTTGCACACAATCTAGAATGAACTCAATACTGTAGATGTCTTGTGTAAGCAATGGAACCTACAACTTCATACAGAGAAGTGTGGCTGGATGTGTTTGGGAGACACGTCTCACTCTTAACAGAAATGTATTGCCAAACTGACATCCGTAACTGATCTTCGAGTGCATGATTCGCACAGCCTTAACTTCTCCGAACATATCTCCAATAAAGTTTCCCGAATGAGAAGAATGCTTGGTTTTATCTTTCATAACTTCCTCCACAGAGAATCCTGAACAATTCTCCACAAAACATGAGTAAGACCATGTGCTGAAAACTGCTCTTTTTTATTTTATAACTTACGCCTTTCTGATTTGTTGAAGCTTGAAGGAATACGAAGGAACATTACTCGGTAAGTCCTAAATCATAGCTCACTCACTGACTATCGAACTCTATGTAAAGAACTCAGGCTTCATCCATTATAGAAAAGAAGGCTTAAGTCCAAGCTAATCCTTTACTTTGAACTCCTGCACAGGCTCACGTGTTCCTCTTGTAGTTAAGTCCTTATCCATGGACCATGTACAAATAACCTTCGAGGTAACTGTTAACTATATTTTATTGATGCCAAACCAATAGATCATAAGTTGTAACAGCCAGACAAGCTTGTGAAAGGGACTTGCAGAAATAGTGTTTTTCAACACTATGTGAGAAATAGAGCACCAAGAAGAACACAAAATAGTTTCTTTTAAACATTTAACATGAGTCTAACAGCACAAAAGGAGGGAGGGTGTAGTTACTGACTCGCAAACATTGATGCAATGGGCGATGACGTCCTACTACCGATGTTTGTGTGGTTGAACATGTTGTTCGCTTAAGGGTCTTTAAATTGATGAGGCGACTAATCAGTAACAAGGAGGTTTCTCCTACTTGCTACTTCTGTGGTTCATGTTCCCGAACCTATGCTGATGTGGCTATTCTGCCAAGACACCGCCTGCTTACTCAGGCATTTTCAGCAAAATAAGGGGTTTTGGCATTTAATAAAAAGACAGTTAGAAAGTGATAAGGTTTGTAATTGTCAATCTTTTCATTTTACAAACTGTACTCTTTTAACTGAAATCTCATTTTCAGCGTACATAAATCCAGCCCCTTACTTCGATTTCTCTTCTATCCACATGACACTGCACAACTCTTCCTTCCTTATTGCTGTGCTCCTTTATCTGTGGGTTGTATCCTTATATCCCCATATTTACTCCAATTTAAGTGGTCAGTATGAATTTTATCTTGACTTACTTCTGTATTGACTACTTCAGCATGACAGGTAAAGTAGTGCTTTGGTTATATATATATATATACACTTTCCACGCTGCTGCCTTTTCCTCTCTCTTTTCTCCTTTTTCATGAATCAATTCGCAGTGGAATCAAGAGCATCATTCCCACGATTGCGTGCATCTGAAACTTGTTATAAATATTAACCATCATCAGAGGCGGAATCGTCGTTAAAATGCAAAGACAGTTTTGCACTATAGAACGAAAACTTGGAGAACCATGTAAGACATCATCCACAGAACTGAGGTGTTTACAAGCACATTTATACGCAAGAAAATTCGGTGTAGATGGTTGGAGACCAACAGAAACCACCTGCTCTTTGTACATGAGCCAATATGTTCGCTTTTTTAGATACCTAGTGTAACTAATATCTTCATCTTATTTATTAAGCTTTCCTATTTTTTCTTTCAACTTCATATTGTGTTTTCGATGTATTGACTTTAGATTTGTCTGCGGATCACTGGAATTTCGTCAACCGATTATTTTATTTTTCACTCTGTTATCCTTGTGCCTTTCCACTGCTGCATAAGAAACTTTAGAATGCTTTTATTTTCTTCAGTAAACTGTTCTAAAACGTTCATACCCTCCGTTTACCGTCATATTATTTTTTCCACCAAAGTCGAATAGAAAATTTTGTTTTTTACTTTTTACTATTACACCACTAACATTTGACTACTGAGTTACATGTCAGATACTCTCTGTGCCGTTTTTTATCAAACTCATGATTGCACCTACAGTTCAATGAACATCATGTCTCATTTTTTTCACATATAACCGATTGTGTGGTTTGATTAGAAAATTTCGATTCAGACATCAGTGACTCCTTCAAATTTGTTAGTTAAAAATCTTTGCAAACGTATATTTTCTACTTCATTCGACATTATCCTATATCAGTGATGTTGCTTTTATGTGAGAAAAGAGCTTTCGTTTCGTCTTACTTCTTCCACATTTTCCGAATTTCGAACGCTACTTTTATCTCGAAACTATCATGTCGACATTCAGTGGTCTGAATTTTCTATTTAATTTTGTATCAGTGAGGTATCGATCAGAATAGTTAAAGATCTTAACCTGGGGAACTAGTTTTTCAATCCACTTGGGTCCTCTCGATAGTTTTTGGCGGCGTGTTTTACACCAATTTTGAATTATTGATCACGGTGATCATATGTGCAACAGTGTAAGCATATCTTACTCGTGTAGTTCTACCAAATATATAGTTGGATGCTTGTTTGCTAATATGTCACCTGTTTTTTAACAGTTATGAATTAATATCAGCGACACCGAGATGCAATAATACAAATATATATTTGCCAAACATTGGTTGAATATTATCATGAATTAACTTAGCAGGTTGTCAATGTCACTTTTCTACAAGGAGACGAATATTTAACTTATCCAACTTTGTCCAATCATAAAAAAACTCTAATAAACGATTTAAAAAAGCACAGAGAATGGTGCAGCATTATTATTGTTGCACGACGCTTATTTCGGCAAGCAGTCATCGTTTTCCCTAACAGTCATTGATCATTATATTTTACATTGTATAACTTCCATGTCCACTGACATTCAAGTTATACAAGCTGAATATCCTTTTAGTTAAGTGTACAAGATAATTAAATTGGTATTATGAAACCAACAACATGGTACTAACTACTCTCTGGTTAATTCATTTTCAAACAATTATCACATACCATTTGCACGAAGCATTCAGATGAAGTTGCCTCGAATCCCAGGTATGAGCAAAAATTGAAGTTATGCGAATAAATAGCGAAAATTGTGTTTTTTATTGAGGTTATTGCTTGATTATTCAGTCGGTTTGTGTAAAGCTAAATTATGTAAACTTTTCCGATTTTTTCACCTTCAATACATATTCCTTTAACAGACACAAAAGTGCTTATACTACTACACATTATGAAACGAGTGAGTAAAATGCGCATAGTATATTTTACAGAAATTTTCTTTCACTTCTGTAGCAACAGGTCAAGTTACAGATAATATACCTTGGTGATGAAAACTGAAACCCCAACTCCGTAATTGTATACTGAACAGAAGTTCCGAAATCCCAGAAACTGTCAACTTCCCACTAAACTATGTATTTTTTTCAAGGAAAGTCTCAGCAATTTTGTGATTGACTGGATACAGGCTGAAGATATTTAGCTGTTGATTATAAGTTAACGATTGGCACATGTTCACCACTTGTCTTCCTCTAAGTAGATCTCGCTCCTATCTCTAGAAATGTTTGGATGCCACGTTTCAAGCACTCAGGTAAATATCACATTCACGGCTGCTTCTCTGTCAATTTCTGAAATCTCTTCTTTATCTTCTCTTCATTATGTTGAACTTCAAAGAGTGGTCATGGTGCAAAGTATACACGTTCAGTTAATTCCAGACAAACAGGCACACACAATACAGCATAAAGGGAATATTTGCATGTGCTTTACAATCGGCGAATATCTTCAAGCTAACGTGACTGCGTGGCTTATTGATTTCAATTGTTGAGTCGAACTTTCGTTCGCTATCTTAGATGATGTCCTTTAAGACGCCAAAATATCGTTCATTTCTATGCGCCTTAGACTACTTACATTGGTGTCGAAAGTGTCGTGTGCGTTGTCCTTTAAGTCTACTTTGGTGATTACACTTTGGAAATTTGTTTGTCCACATAGATCTTCCGGTTACTTCAAGTTTGAGGCTCGTTTCACTATTTTGGTGACTTAGGACTTGACTAGGATTTGAATGAACAAGTTGATAGGCTAGAAAATATATCTTGCATCTCATTTCCAAAACTCTTTGTAATATGAGTGCCGCTAACGCGATGGCAGTGACTTGAGGCTGGTTACGGATTCATTTGTAACAGTTTGTTTCATGCCATCGCCAGACAGACGGGAGGAAAAGAAAAGTGAGGTTAAAATGTGGTGAACCAAGTATGGCAACATACACAAGTGCAAGTGATGAGGGATGACTTAGTAATCTTCGTCCGGCTAAAGCAAGCTAAACTTCTGAAAAGCACATACACTTTACTTACTTACTTACGCCTGTTACCCCCAATGGAGCATAGGCCGCTCACCAGTTTTCTCCAACCAACTCTGTCCTGGGCTTCTTTCTCCAGTTCTGTCCACTGTTTGTTCATTCCTCTCATATCTTTCTCTATTTCTCGGCGTAATGTATTCTTTGGCCTTCCTCTTTTCCTTTTGCCTTGAGGGTTCCATGTGAGGGCTTGTCTCGTGACGCAGTCAGGTGCTTTCCGCAATGTGTGTCCTATCCACTTCCACCGCTTCTTCTTGATTTCCTCATCCACTGGAATCTGGTTTGTTCTCTCCCACAGTTCGTTGTTGCTGATGGTGTCTGGCCAACGAATACGAAGTATTTTGCGTAGACAGTTGTTAATAAACACTTGTATCTTCTGGATGATGGCTTTCGTAGTTCTCCATGTTTCTGCTCCATACAGTAGAACTGTTTTGACATTTGTATTGAAAATCCTGATTTTGGTTTTGGTTGAAAGTGATTTGGAGTTCCAGATATTTTTCAACTGTAGAAATGCAGCCCTTGCTTTGCCAATCCGTGCCCTCACATCTGCATCGGATCCACCTTGGTTGTCGATGATGCTGCCCAGATATGTAAAGGTGTTAACGTCCTCCAAGGCATCTCCATGAAGAGTGATTTGTTTGGTGCATGTTGTGTTGCACCAGAGAATTTTGCTTTTTCTTTATGTATGTTGAGACCTACTGCTGCAGAGGCTGCTGCTACACTGGTCGTCTTCTCTTGCATTTGTTGTTGAGTGTGCGATAGAAGAGCCAGGTCATCTGCGAAGTCCAGATCGTCCAGCTGCGTCCTAACTGTCCAGTTGATACCGTGCTTCCCTCCAGATGTCGACGTCTTCATAATCCAGTCGATGACCAGGAGAAAGAGAAAGGGTGAGTGTAGAATTTATTTCGCCGGCGGCTGTCCTAATCGCGTCCAATAGAAACACACCGGTACGATTCTCCTAGATCCCCGTCCCAGCCAAATCAGAAAGCCGAAAATTCTAGGAGAAAACCGTCTCTATTGTTATAAAAAATGGAAATACAGAGACTTACGATGTTTATGTTTCTTCCAGGACTAAATTACTCCGTAGAGTATCTATTACAATAGCTAGTAAGTGACACTAAGCTCAGCAGCCACCACGTCTATCCAAAAATGTGGCGGTAGCCATATTATATCAAATTTAAACAATATATGTACAGTTCAAAAGCAAACACAAAAACTTCAATATAAGTACAAAATATGGAAAGAATAACAACATACAATGGTAAAATCTCAAATTGGAATCAAATAAAATACCAAAAATGTCAAGAGAAAAAGTCCATCAGGTCATAGCAAAAATATGTAAACATGGAGGGATTTTCCCAAAAACAAAACATTCAAAAAGAATTCTACAGTGAGAGTAAGCAACCTTGCCTGACACCGGTCTTCACCTCGAAGGAGTCGGTTAGCTGTCCTTCGTGTACGATTTCGCAGTTGAATCCATCATAAGAATTCCGTATGATGTTGACTATTTTCTCAGGCACACCGTAGTGTCGAAGAAGCCTCCACAGTGTTTTCATATCCACGCTATCGAATGCCTTCTCGTAGTCGATGAAGTTGATGTAGAGTGGTGAGTTCCATTCAATTGATTGTTCCACAATGATCCGTAATGTAGCAATTTGGTCAGTACACGATCGATCCTTACGAAATCCGACCTGATGATCTCGAAGTTGGGCGTCTACGAAGTCCTTCATTCTGTTTAACAATACTCTGTTGAAGACTTTGCCTGGTATTGAAAGAAGAGTGATGCCTCTGTAGTTCTCACACTTGCTGAGATCGCCTTTCTTTGGTATTTTGATCAGGTATCCTTCTTTCCAATCTGATGGTACTTGTTCCTTATCCCAAATCTTCTTGAAGAGGATGTGAAATATTTTCGCAGTTGCTTCTACATCTGCTTTCATTGCCTCTGCTGGAATGTTGTCTGGTCCTGCTGCTTTGCCACTCTTGATTTGTCTGATGGCCATACAGATCTCCTCAATTGTAGGTGCGCCAATGTTAATTGGGAGGTCCGTGGATGCTGCTTCTATGTTGGGTGTGTTCAGTGGAGCTGGTCGATTCAATAGTTCCTTAAAGTGCTCTACCCACCTATTTCGCTGTTGTTCAGTGTTGCTGATTACTTTGCCTTCCTTACTTTTCACTGGTCGTTCTGGTTTACAATAGATTCCCGGCAGCTTCTTTGTAGTTTCGTACAATTGTCTCAAGTTTCCGTTTCTTGCAGCCTTTTCCGCCGTCATTGCTAGATCATCCACATATTTTCGTTCGTCAGCTTTGATGCTCTTCTTCACTCCCCTGTTTGCTTCTGTATATGCAGCTTGTGCGGTAACTTTCTCCGCTCTTGTTCGGCTGACATTCACTGCTGCCTTCTTTTTCCTCCTTTCCTCAATTTTAGCAAGAGTATCAACAGAGATCCATTCCTTGTGATGGTGCTTCTTGCGACCAAGGACTTCGTGACATGTTGAAGTGATTGCCTCCTTAATCCCTTTCCAATTGTTCTCCAATGTTGCGTCCTCTCCATTGTGTAGATCCTGAAAGGCCTGGAACCTATTGATGAGGGCTATCCTGAATTCGTTGAGCTTTACAGTATCCGGAAGAAAGGCAGTATTGTACTTGTGTGATGTTGTCTGCCCCGTTGTCCAGTGCTTCTTTAGTTTCAGTTTCATTTTGGCGATTAGCAAATGGTGATCTGAGGCTTTATCAGCTCCCCTCAAAAGCACATGCATGTTAACGGAATTAACTGAGTAAATCATTATTACAATTGAAAAATGTGGATAACTGGAGAAGATTCGATGAACTGATCTGTTCAAAAGCTGGGGTGAATCCTGTGTGCTCGATCTATTAGTACGTTTCACAGGCTGAATGGAATAAAGTGACTAAACAGTGAATAATTATGAGCGTCAAATATGTTAAAAGATGATGGAGAAATGCTAACATGAAAGTTGTGACAGTTTCTGCTTCTGTGCTCCTAAAATGTTGAGATGATGCACCTTCCACAGGAAAAATACATAACACGTGATGTTTGAAACCTTCAGTTGTTGTCCAGCAGCAAGGTTTCTTCGACAGAATCCGCCTTAACGTTATATGCATGAAAGTCGTCAAAGTTTTGTCGTTCCATAAAAGGCTGGTTTCATTTCCAGATATTATTGCTATTTCATTTATTGGAAAATATCGTGAGCTATCATAGTTTACATTCACTGAATCTAAAAAACATTCGTCATTCTCCTGGCTGAAGTCTGTTAAGTCTACTTGAAATGTCTTTTTTATCGCATCGTTTAATTTTTGTGACTCGCTACGCTCAACATTATCATAAAATATAAATTGTGTTTGGGAGTTTCGACAATCCACCATTTTTGTACCAAAAGCATCTCTGCCTCAAGTAGGTAAAGTACAGGCTGTTTCAGAATATATGATAATACTATTGTTAAATCAAATCTATGTAATAAATTGTGATTTGACTTCCTGTTCTCAGATCACATTTATTCGCTCCCACAATAGGTTGTCGCTCATAGTGTCCGGCCAACAACCAGCAGTCATTATCGGATATCATATGATGGTTACATTGATCAAGGCTTCCTTCATAACTAACTGTGAATTAACGGGATATCAAATAGTAAATGAAAGTTTGTCACACACGCACTGCTTTAAATACTTGAAACATGTGAGGCAAAAACATTTCCATTATAAATAATTAATCAAATCGTGAATGCTGCACCTGATTACATAGCGTTGTATTGATTATTTCAACTGAGAGCAAGTCAGGTGGGACAGGAATTTTTCACTCATTGGATTCAATCATTTCACAAAACGTAAATCTGCATTCATGAAAATAATGAAGCCAAGTCAGGGGTTAGATTACAAATGAAAAGAAAATGACCTATTTTTCACCGGCATTTTCAAGATCTACTTGTGGAAGCATTTCATATAAAGAAGTGAAACCAATGCAAGATTACAAACATGAGTATCAGACGTGATGGACATGAAAAAATAACATGATTATCTTTCATTAGTTACCAGTTGGTATATCGTAAGGTGCAGTTTGAATGATTGGGTTGATTATTCTTCAGGTATTTGTCAAATCTATAATTCTCGCATGGCATCTGAATGTTTTTGCCTGATAAACATAGTAGTCCAAACGATTCCCTTCAATCATAACGTTTTCAAGATATGATAAAATGGATTCCATGCATTTGAAGTGGCAAAATCTTGCACCACTTTCCAAGTGTACGATTCCAATTTTTATTCATCAGGCAGTTAATACAGTTATTGTATCTCCTCGTCTACATTAATGAGAGTTTTCCTAATATTTATTCATTAGTATAACACTACCTATTATACTTCATTACTGCTTGTCAATTAGGTTACGTGGGTTACGTTTTCTGTCATTGAAGGCAGTGCGTTTGAATTACGTGACAATTCTAGAAATCCAGTGAAATGGATGCTAATGCGACTACCTTAACTCAGTATTGCACGGAAAATCGAAGTGAACTTTGAATCCACTTTTGTACCTTGTTGATTCAGTCTGACGGGTAAGGATGGCTATTATATTGTGGAAATCTGACAAATAGGTAATGTCGGTACTTGAAATTATTCTTTAATAGCATGAAAAACAGGTTTTTTGAGGATCTTCTCATAAAAGTGTCTATCAATCTATCCAATTTCTTGCACATTTAAGATGCTTTTATTGCCATCTTTCAAGCCGAATATCCTTTTAAAAAATTTAAGTTATCTGATTTGAAGTGAGTATTGAATGTGGTTAATAGCAAGGTATTGAGCTGTTTCTGATTATCAATAGGTGCGCTCGAGGTTGTAGAAAAATTTCATAATTTAGCTATCAAAATAATCAATTCAAGCTATAAAACTGATGCTCGTGTATCGTACCACTAACCCTAGCTCGTCGAGGCACTCGTGATTAGGCATAATTGACACTTCTTCAAACCGCCATCGTTACTTAGTACTCGTTTCACTATAGGTAGTAACGCTCACTCGGTGCACCGAAGATATACAACTACTTCGTTGAAGTCACCTGTGATCCAATCTTAGTAAACTATAGATATTTCTTGATCCAGCTGGCCATGTTAAACAGACATCATACACTTAAACTTCTGCTCAGTGAACTCATACTTTGATTACCAAACGGACACGTTTCCTACGAAATAATTGACGCAAGTTGGCAAAAGCCAGTAGCCGCTTCTGTAACCGTGCTAATCACTCGTCAAACATCAAGCTATTACCATCGATGAAAACGATTAACAACCCTACTCCATATTACTAGATTATGTGTCAATTCAAATGAGTCAACAGATTAAAATCAAAAGGATAAATTATCCTCTATAATAGCTCATCAATAGTGAAGTTGAACAACAATTAGGAACGTCTACACTTCTGATGATCACTACTTATATAATGCTCCATAAGCTATTATTCTTCTAATAATACTCCCGTAGAGACTTTATTCAATGTTGACTATCATTTCGACACAACGTAAGACTCTGACACAGGAGTTCACAAACAACACAAAAGCGGCACTAGTAAGTGGAAGAATACTCTTGTTGTCTGACATCTGAATGGGTGTCTGTATTCCAGTGTGCGTGATCTATACAGAACTTACTAGGTCGAAAATCTGCCTGGTTAATTTGAGTCTGTTGTTCACGAGGAGAAGCTGTGAGTTGCATTATTATTGAATTTATTATAACCAATAGTAAATTGGTTTACTAATGACTTATTTCCACCGTACAGCGATCATCCCTTCTTATAGATGGACTCAATTAGCGATCGAATTCATTAAGATTGAATTACGCTCCGTTTAAAGATTCTGGGTGAAGGCTAAGTTAACGTTACTGCTAAGACTGGAACATTGGTCTGAATTTTTCTGTAGTTAGCCAATGTGGACTAGCTGGTCTTCCTAGTATCAGAATGGCTAGTGTTTTTTTCAATTTCATCAGTACCTAGAAGATTTACATGGAGATCGTGAGTAATCAATGTGTGATCCCTGAAGTATATTTAGCTCAAAGGTCCAATTTTCAGTATGAGGAATCAATGAAATAGCTTACTTTTTCAGAGAAAGTTTCATTGACGGTTATATCACTAGTGCAGGTTTGCTTGATTAGTCTGTAGAGTTGTCTGCTTTTGCCTATAATACCTCCCTTACTTTTGTTAGCAACCTCTGTTTGCATTCTTTAAGTGAGACTTAACCCAGCCTTCACGTGAGCTGACCCTGATAATTATCGCAATTAAAGAAGAATGCAATAAGTTTTTTCTGCATTTATCAGTGCAGTAAATTCAACTGAGTTCTACTGTTTCCCCATAGCCTTATCCTTCTCTTTACTGACGGATAACACTGCTGTTTCAATTGCTTTATCAATATTATTTAAAGCTGCATCAGGGTGAGTATCATTCACCTGGCGACGTAACTGATTTTCTAGTTGCTTCAAAAATATTTTCTTGACTTTGACATCAGTAATTGTGGTTTATTTCGTTTGTTCAGTGAGACCTAGACGAATATGCGCGCACTAGAGTTGTGCAACAGAATGAAGGCTCGTTTTCTATCGTTCCCTGATAACGGAGTATCTTTCTTTTTTTTTCTCAGTCTACTCACCAAAACGAAGAAGTCGCCTGCTAGATTTTTATCGTCAGATGTGTTGCTTGTAGTGATAAGAAAGTTATTATAGAGTACATGAATGAAGAGATTGTTACCATATACATCTTGTATGTGATTACGTGTATGAGAGCTGTTGTAACTCTCCGGCTACCTATATCGTGGAGAGTAATTCTTGGTTTGTTTGCCTGTTGGTTTCAGCAAAATGGAAGCGTGACTTCAGAGCACAATGGACATTTGCTTCAGGTCGATGATGCACGGCATTTTTATGAGAACTGATTACAGTGTTACTTTTGATCTTGAAATCGCCCTACTGTTCAGAAAGGCTAAGCAGCTGGCAGTATGACTACTCGGCAGCTACCGCTCTGGAATTGACCTGCCTGGCATGGAAGAACCTACAAAACCATATGTACGTGTAAATGTAGCTCATCCTGATAGGCTAGCCTGAACATCACATAACGTTATTAGCTGCAGTCTTGGTTAGCAGGGATGATATGTAATTGATTTCGAAAACAACATAGCGAAATCTTCACTGAATTCATTGAGTATACTAATTCTCAAAGACACTTATATGTATTTTTCAGTGCTTTCGCTAATTATATTCCACTTCTTTTATTATAAACAGTCTCGAAAATATCACTGGTCAAACTATATGCAATCTTGTGCAAATTCAACGGCTAGGTGGTGTACTCATCGTTGCAGCCTAGTTTTACGCGGTATCCAAATTATGACTTATAACTATGGATCGTCAATGCACCCTATATAATTATCTGGTTTCACTCGGTTATTCAACTACGAGGATAATCACAATCGAGCACATTTCAGTGATTTACTGGCAATATGCCTGATATTGTTTACGGTGCCCAAAGCAACTTTTATATTTTTATTCTAATACAATTACGAATAAATAGAATTTAATAATCCTGTACCATTTTCATACAGTACCATAAAACTTCAATAAATTGATATAGGACAACTAACACTTTCCGTTCACAATCACTTTTTCGTCCTATTTGGAGTTATTGTCTGGCTCATTAACAATAATCAGATTTTAATTCAATCATCAAAAAGGTTGGTTCTGAGAAATTTGTTATGTTTTTTTTTTAGTTTGCAGTGTATCAGCAGCGCATCAAAGAGCTACACTCGGACTTTCACTCAGATATCATTCATTGAGTGAATAGAGTCGTTTCCTCACCACGGGACGATTATCTCAAAACGATTCTCCGAATAAAAAGAACACGTTGTCCTACTATATGCTGACTTCTCCGAATCAGTAACAATTAAATTTGCTTCAGTTTTCATATTTACAACAGGTTTATTATTACAAAAAATGTATAACTTTACGAGAAAATTTTGAGTTATCATAAGAGAACCAAAGACGCATAAACAAATATTCTATCATATACACACACTCATGATCACTGTGTTTCTTCAAAAAATACATTTGTTAACGGGATTCATTTTCGAACCCTGAGGACATCCATATGTTTCATTAAATTCCTTGCTGTGTTTCAGAATTTGATTCAAACTGAAAATAATGAAAGTCAAAGTTGAAATTGTGAAATTCATCAATCGATATTATTGTGCCTTGTTGTCATATGTCATAAAGAAATTTTCTTTGATAATTATGTATTTTTTTTTACTATAACTGTATTTGCTTCGATACTTTTCAAATGATCTTTCGTAGATGTGGTAATTGACGATCAAAACTACAACTATAACCTTTTTACTAAGATTAACGATAGTGGATTTTTGTATCATTGATCAAACGACGTTGTTTAACCAGTATCATCATTTGAATGTAATGATAAATGCGGTATCTGAAAACTAGTGACCAGTATTTCTAACGAGTCATATAAACACACTTCAGATTAAATTTTCTAACAAAGCGATTACCTGAATTTATTGTTTCCTTTAGACCACTGGAACATGTGACGAACGAAAGCACGAGAGAAATCATCACACATCACCTTCAGTTAGAAAGAAAAGAACAAATGTCGACGCGATCATTGTAATCAAATCCAAGTTGTTTATTACTCACAATTCAAACTTTCAAATTCAAAGTCACATAGCTGGTTAACAATTTGAGACATTATTCTATATTTGAGTTGGTTTGGTTTGAAAAATAATAGATCCTGAAGAAAACTACTCAGTAAGTTATTCTTCAATAACTTTGTATATCGTAATAGGCTGACCATCTGCCCAAACTTATCATTGTAACTCCCTTATTTTGTATAAACTGCTTGTGATCTTAAATGTTCAGGTCATGAGAGTACTAATCTGACACCCAATAATGATGATAAAACATCGCTTTTTACACAAGGGGAAGGAGTTTTTTCAAATGAAATTTGGTCCGTAGGCGTTACTTACTTTTCCGAATGATTCAAAAAATGACTTCTTTTTATGCAAATCATCAACGTTTGCCATGACCTGTTGCATGTACTTCTATAAAAAATGTGAGTCAAAAAACAAATAGAATATTTGACTTCAAAAAGGTGTTCTGATGCGTTATTAGGGAGGTTAGATCACCAGAATCAATTCGGAGAAGGTTCTTATTTTGTAATTCATTGCAAAAATTTTGATATTTTTCGTTTTCGCCCATATGTTGCTTGATGGATTTTCAACTTACATTTTACACTCGAGAAATCCTTGAATTGCATTGGTTGAGGGATTATTTTATTAGGTATGCTTGTGAACCTCCCACGAGCTTTCCTATCATTGAATGAATAAACATGATTTGCGTGCGTATGAACCTCGTGCCCTCTAGATGCCTATCAAGACTTCCTACTTTTATTAGCAGGGGCTAGGAAAATAGGCTGGAATAGCCTCTCAAGTCGCTGCAACGTTGAACGTCATACGGTTTTTGAGTTGTGTGAATTCATAATATTGCAAGCTTATCAGCTGACGAACATATTACATAACGGTAAATGCAACTACATTGAAACAGCAATAGAACAATCCCAATATATCAATTTTGAACATTGGACAATTACATAACAGAGTTCATCGACACTGTACAATGTTTAGTGTAAGACTCACTTAAAGTCGGTAGAAAAATAATTGAAGATTTATGACGTTTTGATGAAGTGAGATGAAAGTTAAACGTTCCAAACGGACTAACGTATGAGTATAATTTCTATTTCCTCCTATCACAACGCCATATCAATCGCAAATTTGATTGTTGGCAAACTAACTCTGACTAAATCTTCATTTTGATTTAAAATCTAAACTATGTTAGATATATGTTTGCAGTCAAGATGACGTCATTGCTAATAAATTCAAGAAACGCATTTGCAAAATCCTCTCAGAACACAGAACCCTTTGACATTTGCTTCATTATAAACATTAGTGATAGTACAATGAAATGTACGTAACCCTTAATAAATTCACTTACTGAATATGACAACATGAGGCTATTAGTACCAGCTGCTAGTCGCTTCACACTCTAGTTGATATAATAAATAGTGAAACAACAAAAAATTTCATGAATATATTTGAAAATTTATCAAGCGATTTCATGTTCCTCGAAATCCTGTTGTGGCATTTCGAACGCGATATATGATGATTGAAATAGTCTGTTTTGCAATACACCTATGTACAATCCATAAATTCAAATCGATAACACAATTGTTGTTTTCTGAAATATGCTTTATTATTGAGCAATTAGAGTGTTAGCAATACCATTAAGAGGGCTATTATTCATCAAATTCCTAAGATGTAGCTTGGTTAGCATCTAATGAATGAAGATTATATTAACACAGGTTTTTTCTTGAAACTTATTGTTGGTTATCAATATGTTTAAGTTGGTTGGTAATATATCTGTGTGGTAATTCATCATAATGATCATTCATATTTCATAGTTATCCATAAGTAACCATAAGTATTCACTGAATATCAGAACCAGATGACAAGTAACCGTTTCATCTGGAAACAATAATATTCATTATTCTTCATATGTACTACTCGTTCCATGCAACATCAGCATAACAGAGGCATTGAATGTTTGCTTCAAGATTTCAGTATAATGTCGTTTTTTGTATAAGGAGGTCAAACCTCGTAATACTTAAAAACTTACTTGAAATACCGAAATGAGCACCGAATACGACTTAATGGTTTGAATCGTAAACTCTTTTGTGACTAATATTATCAGAAATGATAAGAACAACAGTCGAAAGCAGAATCAAAACACTGTCCACTATCTTTGCTCATAGCCGCGTTGCAAACAAACTCACCAACCGACTGAATTACAAATCATATTCTTTCAATCACGCGATTTATGTTAAGCAATAGATATCAATGTACAATTTTGATGTTTACAAACTTTTCAGAATAATGAACAACCAATAACCTGTATACAAACCCTTCCCAGATGGCAAATGTTTCACAAATGAAATATGAAAAACTGTACAATAATCAAACTATTCTAGGACAAAATATCCTCTGAAAGATCACTTACATCTTTGCCGACAACTTGAGAACCATTGAGTTTCATGAAACAGCACAGCTGTTTTTCAATCCGTGATGGATTTTCTGTTTCACATGCTAACTGAGAATCTTTCCGCTCATCCAACTTCAATTCACTAAAAACTGTAATATAAATGTTATTGAACCATTATTTATTTTTCAGAAATCGACAAAACGTGAGTGGTTTAATTCGTAAATGCTGTACAAGTTAGAACTGAACTACATTTATTCGTTGTTATCAGGATCGATTTCAGTTAGTATCAAAAGCGCCACATTCTCATGATTATTGCAACTCTTGATTGGTTTTTCACAGTTGATAAAAAGGGTAAAAAAAACAGTATCATTATCTAGTGTCTGTGTTAATCGGACTATAGCAATCAAAGAAACCATAATAACTTCATTTGAATTCCACTTGATACATATACTGCATCGATTTGTAAACTAATCAGAATAATGATTTCTGATTTGCACTGTAATCAACATGATTAAAACTTATTAGTAAGGATATAAAATACGAATACTTTATTCAGTCCAAAATCCAATTGACTGACTAATGTGAAAGACTATTTTATGGATCGCCAGAGAGTAGTACATGGATTACAAACTTGCTCTCACACCGTTTTATATTTTGATGGTTATTTTTGGAAAAATGACGTTAATATAAGCAATTTAAATGTCATTTACTATATGTCATCAAGCACGACGTGTTTCAGTGTGGATAGATTTGATCGATTTACAGAAACAGCCTACATATACACAGTCAAAACTAATAAATTATTGAGATAGTACAGAGAACCAGATAGGCACATCTCCACTGATTGTAATTAATTCAGAATAATTAGTATTCTTCAGGATAAAAAAAACTGTATAAGCTACCATGAGACATTAGTTGACGACCAATAAGCCAACCGAGAATTCCATACTTTTCAGACGTTGAATGTGATTCACTCAGAAACGATGAACGTAATACTGCAGCAGCTAAATAAATCCCTGGATATCTAACATCTCCATTTTTATTTGGTCTAATACTGAAGGATTTAGTATTATAGAAATATATAAATAGAAAACAAACAATAATTGAATTATTGAAAATTATAACTATTTCATATTAGTTAATCGAATAAAACCAGTCATTCAAATAATTTCGGGTAAGTTTACTTGCTGACAGTTCACTCAATATCATTAAATACAGTTTTATACCTGTTACACAGAGTCTACTGTCAAATAGCCTTGGAAGTATTTTATCACGAAACGGAAACGTCATTTCAAAACTGAATTGTCAAACTTATTATCATCAGTTCTAACCAAAGCATGTGATCACCAAGAATTGATCAATGAATATTTATTAGTTACGTGGCATAAAATAATAACTGGTAATTGATCTTAAATGTGTTCTCACAATGAGCGTAGTGATTTCTATCAACATGCACTTCAAACACGAGCCATCTACTCTAACGAAAATAGAACAACCATATAAGATCAATTATGTTACTATATTTATTGCTAGTTTTTAAAATTACTGGCAGCAGTACATGTTCTGTTAACACAAGGTTTATTCCTAACGTTTTTCACGGATATTAGAAACCTACTTAAAACATAAAACTTACTACTCTTCCATAAATGAAAGTCTTTGCAGTGACTGAAGGAAGTGTATCTTTTGAGAATGGTAAACATTCATGAAATAATTATCCTCGCTAAATATATTCTGAAACAGAAATGAAATGAGTAAGCAGCATAGTTCAAAGTAAGTGATTGTTACAAATGTTTTCGTACAAATGTTTAAGCCTATTCATTTCCATAGCCAGAGATGAGGAAGACAGCCATCTTCAATCCTTTTGCTAGTAAACAAACTGACGAAAATGTGTAATATCATTATACATCTCGCTGGCAAAAGTAAGTAAGACATCCAACCTGAATTTGTGTATTCCAAAGCATTTTGTTTCGCATTTTTCACTGCTTTGAATGTTTATATAAAATCGTCTAGTTGTGGCATCTTTAAGTAACATCAATAATTTTGAGTGGGCAATCTTCACAATAATAAGTGCTCATTGATACTCTCTCTTCTTAGCTTTTCGTTTACTCCGTATCTTGTATACATTATTGTAATCCATAATACGCATTTATCAGCTTACAAAATTTATCCTCTAATAGATTGAACTTTTCTAATTTCAAATATGTACGAACCTATAATCCATTATTCACAAACATCAGCATAGGCCATGTTATTAAGCAATTTATTGTACAGAGACATTTTCATATCCATACAAAATGTTAAACTTTGTTAGAAAATGTACTCATGATTAAGTTGCCGGATAATATATAATATTTTAACTGGATAACTTACGTTTAATAATAACCCTCGGTTCCTGTTAGCTTTCATATGAAAGTCACCAAGGTCATCAATGGAAGACTGAAACTTGTCAACCTAAATCATGCATCATGTTATTATTTTCAAAATTAGACTAACCGATTGAAGAATAGCATTTTTTTCTTGTACACTGGAGTTTGATGACAATATTTGCGTCAATGAATTCTTTAATTCGGTTAACATAACAGTAACCTAATTAACATAAATAGATAGATCGTTAGAAAAGACAACTCAAACGATGAAATGTACTTGACAATTATTGGATTATTATTACATAAATTACAGGCAATCAAAAGACAAGAAATGCATAAATTTAAATTGTTCGTAATAAAACAAAACATCGCTGAGTTGTAGGTATTCCATTCCTCCAGGAGTATGAAACTATACCTTAACTCATCCTTTCATTTTATCAATCAAATGAATTTATGGTTAAAAACCGTAGACAATGTAGATGCTTTAAATAATGTAATGGTTTGTTCATTTTGTAAATTTGTTATACATTTTTTTAGAAATCCCTTACTCACCTCATTTTGAGTTTTCTCATTGATACTAGGATATTTATTACGTTGTTCTAAAATACTTTGGAGATTTTCTCTCACTTCATCAATGCAACTTGTTGACGTTTTACCTGAATATTTTGTTGATAACCAAATAATTTAATATTATCGTTGAATAACGTAATTTAAAGAAAAATAGCACAATAGTTTCATTGATCAGGACTTATAAATAGTTTAGCATGAGAAAGTGTTCATCTAATTATCAGTTCACGTTAATTTCAGTGATCCTTCGGTTCAGCATTACATAAACAAATATTCTTTTCATCAACCGATTTATTTCAGATAAGTCACATTATGCTCATTTGTTAGACTACAGATGCTTGTTAAACTTGCTCAGTATACATAGATATGTCAAAATGTTGGAATACGTATCGAGTGTGAAGTGATAGATGATGCTGATCAATTTCCACTATGTCTTCAACGTGAATAAAAAAACCTCTGATTATTAAAATAAGTGATTGTAAACTTCATTCAGCCTGTGTTTACTAATAATTTAACTAGATTCATCGCTATCGAATATGTTGAATTACTATCAGCACAATATATCATGTTCAATTCGTCATTTCTGATGTAAATGCCTAGTGTTCAAAATATAAATTCAATATATTCTCCGAGAGTAAATAAAATAATCCATTTAAACACAGCTGAAAGTTAAATATATCTGTGTAATTGATAAAAGCACTTACTAGTATCAACAAGATTAAATTCTTTGAAATGTTCTCTCAAGGTACTTCTCATGTTGTATAAGAAACTGATCACTATCATATTTTGTACATTTCTACAAGAGTGATCATAAAAACTTTGTGTTGAATCAATACACATTCAATATTCGATTGAAAGTTTAACTTAATTATCATTTATACAAATTGACTCTTTTCAATCTAAAAACTGTTTATCTATCATTTAGGCATTTTCCTGAATCTCAATAATCATTATATTTATCTAGCTAGTTCAGTGTGAAGCAGATTCACCCAATGATTACCTGTAGTTCACTTTGACTAATAAGCGTAAAGATTTCAACCAGCTTATTTAACAATTTTATCATTCGCTTGATGTGATTGTTTTATCTAGACTACCGCGGGAAAGTGGCGGAGAAACATGTTCAGAGATGAATGAATGAATGTATCACTCACATGAAAATTGGACACAAGCCTGACAAATCTACGATTACGCTCAAAAATCCATCATTTTCTTCGAAAATGAATAGAATTTTTTAAAGTAACAACTATTCAATGTCTCAAGACACGAGATTCTATTTTTGTCTACAAATTCAAATGTTCATTTGACAAGGAATACTTAAGATTAAACAGCCGCTTCTCACGTATACCACCAGATTTTCCTCAAACCTAAAACAAGTACCGATGATCTATTTTGCTTTCTGAAAAACATTTCGCTAAAATAATCTTTGCCGACAAAATAACGATTTTATATTTGTCTCAGTGATGTATTATGCACATCTTTGTATATCATGTAAATAAAAGAGATCAACTGAAAAGCATGATTGTAATAATGTGTGAATTGTTTAAAAATTTTCAATAATAGTAGGAGACGAAAATGACACTATGCATATTTATGTGTTCTTTCATGAATATTTAGGCCTAGAAATGAAAAAACAACAAGATTTCTACTTAAATAACTTGTTTCAGATACCATAAAACTTTATTATTAAGATTTACTTTCTCCCTTGTTCGTTTTTGATAGCTTCATTAAAATTTCTACAAGCAATACGCAAACTTTCCAAATCTTTGACAAAAATCTTCGAATCCCGCCTATATGACCCATATTTGATTTCTCGAATAAAACTTTCGAATAACTCATTCCAGTCAATCTAGTCCAAGTAAATAATTTGAAAGAAATATACAAAGATTATAAAGTGTATTATATATGCGTTTAGTTAAATATCACTCAACTTATTCTTATTTGGTCATACAAATTAAATTTCTTTCTCACAATGAAACGTCTTTTTACTCATTTTCAATAAAAGCAACCGTGTAGCAATAAATCATAGTTCATGTAGAAGACCATGTGAAATTCAAGTCAACATTTCATTGTTCAATTATTCCAAAACCAACAGCCTAATAAATTAATTGTATTTTATTCTTGATATTTCCTATCGGCCTATGACACCTGTAATGCAATGTACGATTCTCTCGCCATGAAAACATTTTTTATCCCCTCAGCTGATAAATGCTCCAGAATTGTGATTACAGATAAGCAAAGTTAGTCTGTTTGGAACCCGACGGTGGCAGGAAATGAAATTGTTGGCTTCAGAACTTATCTGTTGGTTTAGGAGTTATTTCTCAAATATCGCATGATTATCGGATTCCGTAAATTAACGTTTTACACCATGGAGGTAAAATTCAATTAACGCAAGTCTCCACTTACTAAAGGACAGGTTTTCTCCAATTTTCCAAGTGAGATTTGTTTACTTTCTACACGTTTCGATGTTGACTGAAATAAAATGAAAATGCAAACTGAATTATAATATGTATGATTTTAAGAGAAATCAATAATTTTTTTTAAGAATCTACAATTTATTTTGAAACAAGGGGTGAACTGATGCCCAGTGTAAAATTGTTCTTTAACCAGCGGTTAAAACTAACAATAATTTAATTCAATGAATTTTCTATTCTGAGTCTTTCATTTCATTTTGTGATAAACCGCAGATTTCATTAGCTGCTCTATGCTTCTCAATATTACGATTCATGTATATGTACACTTAATTATCTAGATTTAAGCATCATATGTAAGTAGACAAAATAATTTCCTATTCACTTTTAAACTAAATAAATAATTTGCTGTTTCATATTCAAGAAGCAACAAGAAAATGTTTGTCAAAGTCAAATTGAACATCATACGGTCATGTAATTGTTGACTGATCAGAATTCTGTAAATTGTTCAACGGATATTTGCTACAAGATTATGTTGACAACTTGTTCGATTATTGAATAACACTGAATGAATGTTTCAATTTCATCGCATATACACCAGAAATAACGTTTTTAGACAATATAACATTTTTTACTCAAATCAAAATAATCCAGTTTGTTTTACCCACCATTTTAATTTGCGAATACAATTCCAGAACACCAGGTAACATATTTTCGTTTTGCTGATTAGTTTTGACGTTTTTAAAATATTTCAAAATGTCTTCTTTTTCAACTTCTTCTGTTTTATTCACCTAAGGTTGATAAAGAAATAAGCTGCATAAACCATGATTTCATTGAATGTTACGTTTTACGAGTATCAAAGGAGTATGGTTAATTAAAAGTATCTTTCCTAACACTAAAGGAGAGTATATTATTTGTTTGACATTTATTACTCCTTATCTACTGATCGTAATGGCTAAAAAAAAGTAAATTCTAAAACCGTTGTTCACAGAAACTAGCCCAAGAGAATGTTACTAGGGATAACTGCCTACTTTCGTGTTTTCATTCCAGCAATATGAAAAACTGACATCTCAGATGCAGCAACGAATAGAAACTAAAGCATCATGTAGGTTAGTTGATTTACAATATCGCAGTTGAATTACCACTTCTACCAGGTAGTCAGTAAACCAGTGTTGGAAAAAAAGCGAGACAACCAATCAATCCTAACTTTATTGCAAAACCGTTAAAGGGTGAGAATACTCAATCTGAAATAATTGATGCAGGCGTGAAGGAATAGGTTGGTGAATTAAAGTCCAGTTTGAGATTCATACTCAAAACAAACCAGTTCCACCGTAAAAAAATGAGACTCGAAAAACTATTAAACCAGTTGCCTAAAGGCACAATAACTTAAGTAAACTGTCAAACAGAAGATAATCTAGACCAATTTACCAGAGATTATTCGAAATCGTTAGCTATTCTGAATAACAGTTCCCTTTTCATTTTTGAAGATTATGAGATGAACATACTGTGGGACAATAAGTAATTCATCAAAATGCATTACAGAAAGAAATAAACAATACATAAAAGTTTATTCATCGGTTACGGCAATATACATAACAAACCAGAATGAGGTTGTCTCCAACTTACCGAATGTGACAGACCACGAGAAAATGCATCAAGGGATCCAGGAGTAATCTAAAATTACAAATTCAAAATTATTTTTTTTCAAAAAAACTCATGAAATGTTGCACAAATAAAAGTTTGTGTTTGAAATCCATTCTTAAATAGAACATTCCATGTTGGGCACATTCTAAGCATTCAGCTTGGTTGTAGAATAACTTGATTTTTAATTTCTTAATCGGAACATAAATATTTACTTTAACTTAACAAACTTTTGTGTCTGTTTCATACAAGTTGGTAGATTAAAGATATTCCATGGCACAGAATAGATCCTACTTATCTTTTCCAGAGTTCTAATAGCAAAATTCATGAAAATAAGGTGTTCCTGAGTATTGAAACAACAAGAATATGCGTTGCTCAGGACTTAATGATGAACGATTATCTACGCAAGAATAGCGATTTGCTCACAGTGAAATCGGCCACTTTGTCGATAAGTTCAGTCCAATACTCAAAAATATTTTTCTTTACTTTTGAAACTGATTTATTTGCATTACAAATTACAAATATAATTGCCATTTTATTAACCTAAAAATATTAACTTATCGTTAACTTACATAAATAAATGGTTTCTGCACTCGTGCATCACTTGGAATAATTTTCATTGAAAATATTGGAGTTGTTCCATTTTGATATAATAATGGCAAAATTAATTTATTCAATCGTGATCGCCAAAAATCATCATTTATTTCTATGTTATTGTTAATCGTATTCATATCGACTGATAATGACCATTCATCAAAAAGATATTCTATCATTTCATTTATTTCTTTATTCTTCAAGCTATTTTCCATTGAACGAGTTCTTTTGCAAGCTTCATAGTAAACATTAGCAGCTATCATTTCTATGTCATTTGTATTTTTCACTTTAATTGTAAGTAATCAATGAAAAGCAGTTATTTGTTTGATAGATATATACATTGGAACAAGTTAATTTTATTGCTTAACATGCAAAATTCGATCAAAAAAGCAATAATTTTCTTCTAAGACATTTAACCTAACTGTTGAAATTACTTTATATAAAATATATCACTCATCAAAAGTATGCATGTGAATTGGAACTAGAAAATAGGTTTTTTAAGTTTAAGCATTGAAACTTGAGCAAGGCACTATTTTTGATGTTGCTATATTCAGTCAGTCAGTCAGTCAGTTGCAACGTAGAACTTCGTACGTATGTACATAAATTCATGTTGCCATAGCACATTAGCACAGAGACGCTAATGTCAAATCAAATCCCATAGTGATAAAGATAGTAGAGGTATTATTGATAATGAAGAAGACTAGGGTTCGAAGATATTATTCAAGAAGTATAAGTCAGTGAGTGAGATAAGGTTAGAAAGACAAAGGCGTAGAGGTGCTGACGATTCCAGAAGATTAGGATTTGAGAGAGCTCAACGAATGGATGCACTTGCGCCATTGCAAACGATTCTGAGCCATGTCGTTCAAGGTCTCTAACCATTGGTGACTATCGTCTCGCGGACCCCAACCAGGTAGTCTACATCTACCAACATGACTCAGTGACTTCATGGATTTACCCCATGTTTTGGTTTGGCCGCCCCTCACCTTCTTCCAGCCTACTCCTACACCACAAAACATAGCTCGTCGAGGCAGACGGTGGTTAGACATTCGTACCCCAACCACCTCAACTAATGAAATTTCAATAGTTCATCTATTGATCTACCATCCTTACCTAACACCCGTTTCCTAACGACAGCATTGCTTACTCGGCTGTCCCACGGTATATGAGCAATGCTTCTCAAACATCTATGATTGTATATTAGTAACCCACGAACATCTTCTATTCTTAACGGCCATGTTTCGCATCCATATAGGAGAACAGAGAGAAATGCCGCACAGTACACTCGTCCTTTGGTCAGTGAACGGATATTTCGCCAACGCCATGAGTAACGCAGGTTGATAAAAGCCAATTGAGCCTTCTGTATCCGTGCTGAGATTTCGTCAGTCACCAGGCTGTCAGCACTGATGAGATTCCCTAGATAAGTGAAGCGATCAACACGCTCGACTACTTCACTCTCTATCACAAGTTCAGGTGCCAATGCAACCCAGTCTTAAAGCAATATTTTGCATTTCGAGGGGGAAAACCGCATCCCGAACATGCTCGCATTGTTGCTCAGTGTAGTTGGAAGACTGCATTTTGTCAGCGTCTTCGCCGAATAGAACCATGTCATCGGCATATTCTAAGTCAATAAGCAAGCCTCCTCGTGGAAGCCCTACTCCTGAAAATTCAGACGAGGATAAGGTTATATCTAGCAGCATGTCTACGAAAAAGTCAAACAAGAATGAATGAGTGGACATCCCTGACGGACACCACTTAAAGTGAAGAATTCTGGTGACAGTTCGCCATAAGCTCTCACTCGACCAGTGGTTTTCAAGCAGAGAGCTTGTACAAGGTTAATCTACTTCTTTGGTACACCTTTCATTGACAGACACTGCCAGAGAACCTCACGATCCACTGGGTAGAATGCAGCTTTTAGATCCAGGAACGCGACTATTGTCGGACGTCTGAATGTGTGTCTGTGTTCCAGGACCTGTCGTAGTGTGAAGATGTGGTCTATACAACCACGTCCAGGTCGAAAACCAGACTGGTTTTCTCGAGTCTGCTCTCCACGAGCTCTAGTTAGACGTCTAAGTATAGTGAAGGCTAACAATTTGGAAACTATATTAGTTAGACTGATTCCCCTGTGATTGTCACAAGAGGACTTTTGTCTTTTCTTTTAGATTAGAACAATCAGCGGCTGAGAACACTCAGACGGGATTAAGTCCAGTCTCCAGATTCTACCTAGGACCTCAGTCAGTCTAACTGTCGAAACTGGACCCAAATCCCTAAATATCTCATGAGACAATCTATCAGGGCCTGCTGCTCGCCACTCCTTCAGATTTTCTATAGCTTTCTCAATTTCATAAAGATTCGGCAGACTTATGTCGATTTGCGATTCAGGATGACTGGAGATCGTGGGTAACGGAAGTGTGACTGAAGGCCAGTTGAACTGATCCCTTAAGTGTTCAGCCCATCTGTCCAGTCTCCTAGATTGAGAATCAATGATAGGACCATCGTTTTCCGAGATAGTCTCACTCATATTCGGGTTCCTAATACCGGTTTCTTTGATAAGGCGGAAAAGTTGTCTAGTGTTGCCTATCGTCGCTGCCTTTTCCATCGCTTTTGCTTTCGCCACCTACCACTGTTCACGGTCGATACGCAGGCTTTTTCTGAGTCTGCAACTAAGCTGACTACGCTCTACATTATGTTCAGAGTCAGGTGGGATGCGTTTTTGAGCATCCATCAGTTCGGTGGATGCGACTAAAATCCACGGCTTCATCCTAGCTTTATGGTTTACCTCGCTAGCAAATATCGTTGCTGTTTCCACAGTTTATCCAGAACGCCCATCAACAGCAGGAAGCTTTCCCCTTAACATCTTGCTTGATACCTTCAATCTACCGAGAGCCCCGCCACGAGAAGAAACTCAGCAACAAGCTGTTCTTCGTTCCCGAAGTTATCCCCTCAGACAGTGGCAAACAATAGTCAAGATGCAAGTCGACCCCAGGAGAACACGCTATTAGAAAGGGGGGAGTGTTGGGGATGTGAGATCCACAAAATTCGCTTGATAATGCCGTATTTTGGTTTTCACGTTTTGCCAGCATGGGCTGATCAGATGATCTTGAGATTTCGATTCCCACCAGGAAAATCAATGGCTGTGATTTGCTGCTGTGTATTTAAGTGTGCTATTTTCTTAACTGTCTCAAGGACGTTTCTATGTTGTATAAATAACCGAATGTTGTATGCTTGATTGTACTGTGACTGCTGGGTGTTTGTAGAATATACTTTTTACGCTTACAAAGCCTTTTATTTCGACTTTGGGTATTCAAATTAGCCTACCTGGACGCTGGTAAAAGTCTCGTTCGCCTTTATCAACTAAGTTAAACTCGTAATAGCCTCAAGCATACTAAGTGACGAACTTATCAGTTCTTGATATAATTCCAACACGACTGCGGATGTGAATCACTTCCATGGTCGCCTAACTGTTTTTCTAGTTCCTCCTGAACTATTTTCTCAGCTTGATTATCATCAAGTAAAGCCCTAAGATGCTTCCATACGGTGTCTTTACTACGTCTAGTAAGCCTCAAACAAATACAAGCTGGCACTTTTTGGAGGAGGTCCGAAAGCTTTCTGTAAATCTCATCTTTAACCTCGTCTGAACTGCGGTCATTTCGGGCAAAGGCTGACATGACGAAGAGGCAACGACGAGTGTCCCTATACTTTCTAATCCTTGCTGTCCGGTTAAGTCGGACGGAGCACAAACGACTATCTACAGGGATCCACTCGAGAAGAGCTAGTTCTGCGCTACGACTCAATTCTTCACCTACAACAGCGAGACCGCTGGAAGCAGTATCAGGGCTAGCAGATACACGAAGGGTATATCGAGTTGCTTCGTTATCTTGACATGGTAAAGTCAAGTAAATGATGCTACTCGGATCCTGTATGCGCGTTTCCAAGACGCAGCAACCATCGATTGAGAGAGATTCTAAAGTCCTGTTGCCCTATTCGACACAATGTACGCACATTAAATGCTCCAACATGTAGTCAAGAGCAGGGTTTTAGGAGACCAGAAATGACCTTCCGCGAACTCGCATCGTTTGCATTAGCTGTGCACTGTGATAAAGGAATGTGAGAAGGGTTAGTCGGGCAGATGAAAGAGGTATTAAGGGGTGAAGAAAGGATTGGATTTTGACCGATTTGGTGTCGTGTGCTGTTACGTGTATGAGGGCGGTTGTCACTTCATGGCTGCCCACACAATGGAAGGGTGTTTCTTGTGGAACCTGAAAAAGAAGGTGGATTATAGTTAGAATTAGAGACCTGCCTGCGTAACCGCAGAGCCCAAGGGATAACTGCTTGAGGCCGGTCACGCACGGCCTTTTTATGGGAAGTTTTTTGAGTGTTAGCTCCGCTCTTGAAAGCCCTTGGTGGGCACCCGTTCGGACGGAGACGGAAGTCCGTGAGGTAGGGTGAGGTGTGAGGTTCGACCTTTTCTAACCCTTCCTTCCTTGTGATAAGAAGGCAGCATCGCTGCAGATGCTGGTTGTCCGAGGGAAACACCTTACTGCTCTCACAACCCTCTTCAGTCAGTCAGCAGTACGACTTCACTCTCAGACCTTGGGTAGCTGCTTTTAGTCTCATCGTTCTGCAATCGACATGCCTGGCATGGTGGAACCTTCAGGAACATACGTTCTAGCCAATATAGCCCGACCACCATGTCAAGGTAGCAACTTCGGTCGGGATGTTGCTATATTGATCAGCGTTTATGATTTTGTATTACTCGTTTAAACGTTTAAGACTTAGTTTGGCTTCATAGTAAACACTGGAGATTCACATTTAAGAACACTGCTTATGTTACATATTTTATCATCGAAATAATCGAAACAATCTTACTCAAAAGCCAAGTCAAACCAATAAGCAATGATGAAGAACAACTCCTAGAAATTTTCACTACTGAATTATAATAAGTGTGGTGTGTGCTACTTATACGAACGATATAAGTAGTATAAGAATGGACGTGAAAGAAGAAGTCTCACGGTCAGACGAGGAAAACGGAAAGCAAATGGAGCAAAAGCAAGAAAGAAATAGAGCAAAAGCAAGAAAGAAATAGAGCACCGACAGGAAGTAAAGGAAGCAACAGCAGGAATGGAAGAAGGCTGGAGCGTTGGAATTCAGGACTCAAAGAGGGTGTGCAAATGGAGTGTTCAATGTAATGTTATCGTTTTTAATTGACTAAGAGTGTAAGTTTGCCAAATACAATCTATTGAGCCTGCCTCAGTCTGCTCAATTGGTGTCGCTGCCTCTTCTCAGGATGAAGATACCATGGCCTCGGGAGTTTGAGGTCGGAGATGTAAGGAGCTTCTTGAGGGAGTTCGAGGCTGTGGCGGAGCTGGTCGGAGTCAAGGAACGGAAGGCGATGGTGATGACTGAGCATGCCACACGATGGGTAAATGCCGTGCCGATGGCGGACCAACGTGCAAGGACGGTGACGGAAGGGGTAATGCAGCACATTGTGGCTGACCATGGGATACCAAAGATAATATTAACCGATCAAGGTCGCTGTTTCGAGAGTGATGAGTTCAAGTCCCGTCTAAAGCAGTTAGGTATCAAGAGAGTACGAACAACGCCGTATCATCCACAGACGAATGGGTTAACGGAAAGGAATAACCGAACGCTAAAGGAATGGCTAGCATCTAAAGGGGGTGACTGGGAGAAAGAATTACCATTAATCTTGCTGGCACATCGTGCCTCGGCACAGGGAACAACCAGGAAGTCACCGTTCCAGCTGATGTATGGCAGACGGCCGAGACTACCAACGCATGATAAAACCTGGCCGCAACAACAGAGATGGAATACAACAAGATTGAGAACAGAGCGGAGACAAGCTATCAGGAATGTGAGAGAGAAACAAACATCAGATATGGAGAAGTCAGAACAGGAGAGAAAGAACTGGAGACCGTTTGAAGTGGGAGACCAAGTGAAGTTTAGAGAACGGAAATATACCGCAGGAAGAGGGCCAGGGTCAGGTAAGCTGATCCCGAAGTGGGAGGGACCGTACGTAGTCACCGAGAGGCGCGGCGCAGTGTATACGATCCAGAAAGGAAACAAACAGAATGTCGTGAATGCCAGTGAACTCCAAAGGTCGTTTCAAGTGCGCCAAGAGGGCGAGCCACAAACACTGATAAAGAAGACGGCTGTACGGAGATCAGAAAGGCTGAGAGAGCGACTTGTTAAAGGGGGGACGAGTGTGGTGTGTGCTACTTATACGAACGATATAAGTAGTATAAGAATGGACGTGAAAGAAGAAGTCTCACGGTCAGACGAGGAAAACGGAAAGCAAATGGAGCAAAAGCAAGAAAGAAATAGAGCAAAAGCAAGAAAGAAATAGAGCACCGACAGGAAGTAAAGGAAGCAACAGCAGGAATGGAAGAAGGCTGGAGCGTTGGAATTCAGGACTCAAAGAGGGTGTGCAAATGGAGTGTTCAATGTAATGTTATCGTTTTTAATTGACTAAGAGTGTAAGTTTGCCAAATACAATCTATTGAGCCTGCCTCAGTCTGCTCAATTGGTGTCGCTGCCTCTTCTCAGGATGAAGATACCATGGCCTCGGGAGTTTGAGGTCGGAGATGTAAGGAGCTTCTTGAGGGAGTTCGAGGCTGTGGCGGAGCTGGTCGGAGTCAAGGAACGGAAGGCGATGGTGATGACTGAGCATGCCACACGATGGGTAAATGCCGTGCCGATGGCGGACCAACGTGCAAGGACGGTGACGGAAGGGGTAATGCAGCACATTGTGGCTGACCATGGGATACCAAAGATAATATTAACCGATCAAGGTCGCTGTTTCGAGAGTGATGAGTTCAAGTCCCGTCTAAAGCAGTTAGGTATCAAGAGAGTACGAACAACGCCGTATCATCCACAGACGAATGGGTTAACGGAAAGGAATAACCGAACGCTAAAGGAATGGCTAGCATCTAAAGGGGGTGACTGGGAGAAAGAATTACCATTAATCTTGCTGGCACATCGTGCCTCGGCACAGGGAACAACCAGGAAGTCACCGTTCCAGCTGATGTATGGCAGACGGCCGAGACTACCAACGCATGATAAAACCTGGCCGCAACAACAGAGATGGAATACAACAAGATTGAGAACAGAGCGGAGACAAGCTATCAGGAATGTGAGAGAGAAACAAACATCAGATATGGAGAAGTCAGAACAGGAGAGAAAGAACTGGAGACCGTTTGAAGTGGGAGACCAAGTGAAGTTTAGAGAACGGAAATATACCGCAGGAAGAGGGCCAGGGTCAGGTAATCTGATCCCGAAGTGGGAGGGACCGTACGTAGTCACCGAGAGGCGCGGCGCAGTGTATACGATCCAGAAAGGAAACAAACAGAATGTCGTGAATGCCAGTGAACTCCAAAGGTCGTTTCAAGTGCGCCAAGAGGGCGAGCCACAAACACTGATAAAGAAGACGGCTGTACGGAGATCAGAAAGGCTGAGAGAGCGACTTGTTAAAGGGGGGACGAGTGTGGTGTGTGCTACTTATACGAACGATATAAGTAGTATAAGAATGGACGTGAAAGAAGAAGTCTCACGGTCAGACGAGGAAAACGGAAAGCAAATGGAGCAAAAGCAAGAAAGAAATAGAGCAAAAGCAAGAAAGAAATAGAGCACCGACAGGAAGTAAAGGAAGCAACAGCAGGAATGGAAGAAGGCTGGAGCGTTGGAAGTCAGGACTCAAAGATGGTGTGCAAATGGATTGTTCAATGTAATGTTATCGTTTTTAATTGACTAAGAGTGTAAGTTTGCCAAATACAATCTATTGAGCCTGCCTCAGTCTGCTCAATTGGTGTCGCTGCCTCTTCTCAGAATGAAGATACCATGGCCTCGGGAGTTTGAGGTCGGAGATGTAAGGAGCTTCTTGAGGGAGTTCGAGGCTGTGGCGGAGCTGGTCGGAGTCAAGGAACGGAAGGCGATGGTGATGACTGAGCATGCCACACGATGGGTAAATGCCGTGCCGATGGCGGACCAACGTGCAAGGACGGTGACGGAAGCGGTAATGCAGCACATTGTGGCTGACCATGGGATACCAAAGATAATATTAACCGATCAAGGTCGCTGTTTCGAGAGTGATGAGTTCAAGTCCCGTCTAAAGCAGTTAGGTATCAAGAGAGTACGAACAACGCCATATCATCCACAGACGAATGGGTTAACGGAAAGGAATAACCGAAGGCTAAAGAATGGCTAGCATCTAAAGGGGGTGACTGGGAGAAAGAATTACCATTAATCTTGCTGGCACATCGTGCCTCGGCACAGGGAACAACCAGGAAGTCACCGTTCCAGCTGATGTATGGCAGACGGCCGAGACTACCAACGCATGATAAAACCTGGCCGCAACAACAGAGGTGGAATACAACAAGACTGAGAACAGAGCGGAGACAAGCTATCAGGAATGTGAGAGAGAAACAAACATCAGACATGCAGAAGTCAGAACAGGAGAGAAAGAACTGGAGACCGTTTGAAGTGGGAGACCAAGTGAAGTGTAGAGAACGGAAATGTACCACAGGATGAGGGCCAGGGTCAGGCAAGCTGATCCCGAAGTGGGAGGGACCGTACGTAGTCACCGAGAGGCGCGGCGCAGTGTATACGATCCAGAAAGGAAACAAACAGAATGGCGTGAATGCCAGTGAACTCCGAAGGTCGTTTCAAGTGCGCCAAGAGGGCGAGCCACAAACACTGATAAAGAAGACGGCTGTACGGAGATCAGAAAGGCTGAGAGAGCGACTTGTTAAAGGGGGGACGAGTGTGGTGTGTGCTACTTATACGAACGATATAAGTAGTATAAGAATGGACGTGAAAGAAGAAGTCTCACGGTCAGAAGAGGAAAACGGAAAGCAAATAGAGCAAAAGCAAGAAAGAAATAGAGCACCGACAGGAAGTAAAGGAAGCAACAGCAGGAATGGAAGAAGGCTGGAGCGTTGGAAGTCAGGACTCAAAGATGGTGTGCAAATGGATTGTTCAATGTAATGTTATCGTTTTTAATTGACTAAGAGTGTAAATTTGCCAAATACAATCTATTGAGCCTGCCTCAGTCTTCTCATAAGTAACATTTTTACTAATAGTCGAATAGCAGTCACGACGGAAATATTACATATTCTTAGTTGAACGTCATTAGTTTGATTAATGCTACATCTAAACAATAGGTTTTGTGGTGAATTTTTCGTCTTATTCAATGTATCACTGATTTATCAGACAACTGATAGTACAGTTAATATTTTTTCGAAATTATTTGATTTTAATTAGATTTTTAAAATAGCTGATGAATATTTAAATAAAAGACACACATTAATCAAAGATCACTTCGACATTGCCGACACTTGACAACATCACGTTTATGAATATACAAAAATATATATTGGGACTCACACATCTCAAGGATAACATCTTCTGTTAGATTTTGCTTAGCCTTGTGGATATCACTTGATAAATGTTTCTGGCATATATATTTCTCAAAGTCATTGCAGATGTTTTTTGATTCATCCATCGGTTCAACATCATTACAATCATCTCCGACACATTTGTCACCTTGTAAAAAAGATAAAGGAGGAATGAGTTATATACAGTGCTTTACCATAGTTACAGGACAATTCAGCAAGCGATAGTATTACATGCAAAGAATATCTGCAGGAAAGTGTGAAATTTTTGAATAAACATAAAAATGCAAGTACCAATGTGCAAAATAAGTAGAAAAATAAAAACATTTAAATGGTAAAAATTACCCAACAGTCACCTACAAACTTATAGATGTAAAAATTTCAGGATGCTCACGTGCATTTGTTTCCTGCTTATTCATAATCGTCATTATTAATCATGACAAGTCGAATGAATGTAGGAAATGTGAATATATTACGAATAAGTAAAAGGTCTCTTTCGTGAAGGAAGATACAGATATTTTCTTCAAATTCACATCATCATGCAGTGAATAGTTTTAGGAGTGACTGTCTATCAGCTAGGTGCAAACACAGCTATTCGAAACAGATTAGGAATAGAAGTGATGTTTGTTGTGATTAGACTCAAACGATTCAGTTGAGATAGGCTTAGAGTATCTATGCAAATATACTCTGATGAAAACGAGTTGAACATAATCACTTCTAATAACTCTTCATATCATTTCATTGTTACATCTCTCAGTAACTTTCGATTCAGATGCTTATACTTTGGTGTGTAACCAGCATGAATATGGATGTACCCTTCATTTTTTGGGAGATTCATTTTGTTTAGTTTTTTAGATGTGACAGTTTCAAACACTTCAGTTACATCAGTAGCTTTCTACCGTGGACAGTGCGCATGCACACTAATAGCATACTTGATCCTCATTACGTATCAGTGCAGAAATGAGTTAGCATTCATCATCATTTATAAATGTGCTTCTTACCAAAACTATTTTTTATAGGGTCGTTATTTTTACAGGATTTCATGTTCTACCTTTTCTAATACGAAATGCAAATTCTAATCCAGATCTCCTTTTAAAAAATTATAGGTCACCAATTAATAAATAATTTTTTGCGTAACTGTTGGTAACAAAATCCTGAACTAATTCAGGAAACTACCCATTTTAGCAATAACAAATAGAATATTTTACGCTAAACATTATGTTCCGATTTATATTAGAAAGTTCTCAAAAATCTGTGAAAGATATTTATTCTACGTTTTGTGCTTTGAAGCCGTAGATCACAAGAAGTAAAACGGAGGCTCTGTTATAACTCAATGATAAACTATTTATGTATGTGATTTTGATCTGAGTAATTAAAAAGCACTGTTAAAAAACTGTTCAAAAAACCTTAATACAAATACAAGAAACTTAATGATCGCTCTCATTCCCAAGTGAAACAGGAATACAAAATAATAATCTAACAACAGAATTCCATGATACCATTAAAACACCGTCATATGACATGATAAAAGGTTAGCAATTTGTTATTTGAATTGGTCTAATTATTAATTAGAACCGAATTTTTAAAGTCATAATTCAATTAAAAATAAATTTACAAGAAAGCTGATGAACTTTAAGAACTCATATGACATTGTAGTGTTCAGTAGCCTAATCCAATGATAAACTAACATAAAAATATGATAAAATCTCTTGAGAGATTCAGTATCATGAACGTCATAACAAAAAGCACAAACATAAATAAATCAATTCAATTTAATTATAAACATACTGTCAGGCATTTTCTTCAAATACTTTACAAGCAAAACTGTTCCGATCACACATGTACATATTGTAGCGATTAAATAAACAGCCAAGATAATTTTCTGTCGTTTCGATACATCTATAAGCACCATCTTGTTTAAGAGTGAACGTTCATTAAAATGCGTATAAAGTCTGCTTATATTTATTTATATACATACCAAGTTTTTACTTGTTTAGAAAGTGCATTCTCACCAGATTTTAAAAAAAAAAAAACACATTTGATGAGGTCAAGTCATCCGAAATAATTTGGAATAAAAATAACCATTTTTATCTTTTATTTATCTTGAATCAATATACTATTGAATAACACTGTAACAAATTGGAAAAAAAAATTAATTTTCTATTTTAAATCGGGTAGAATAAGGCTTTGTCAAAGATATCTGGTCATGATATCTAAAATAATCAGTAAGGTAACCATATTATACTAATTGGAGTCCACCGTATAAATTCCAAAAAATAAAATAATGTGTTACACGATTTCATTTTTTAATTAGAGTAGGTACAAATAGAATTAAATAAAGTTGTGTCAAATTAGTATTGAATTTTTACTATCTACCTTAAATCAGATAGAATGAAATTTTGTGAAATATATCTAACTCTTACTAGACATCTTGTTAGACTTATGCCAGCTACAAACGCAGAAAAACAAGGAGGGTTAAACATTGAGTTAGTAAGGAGGTTTCAACTCGCTAAAAATATACTAAATAAAATGGTCAAATAAAACTACTAACTTTACACCCTGAAAAATGGTCTATCTTCATTTTGAATAGTTCAGAAGTCTCATGATGAATCACGAGTTTCTTCAGAGGTCACAATGACGATTTACCTTATCACAATCAAAGAAACATATAAAATAGTTGCAAATAATGTTCCTTCAATATCAGATACCGTCGAATTCATTCATGTTGCATGGTATCAGTGAAACACATTGGAACCGTTTTGAAAAGAAAGAACAACTTAAGAGGAGATACAGTTTTGCTTCGAAAATAAAGACGTAAATGCTTTACAAAGAAAATAAGTTGCACTGATTCTGTAAAAAGAGGCAGAAAAAACATTCAGTGGATAGAAGTGTCATGCAACAAAGAACACCTAAAGCCTGTGGCAAAAAAAATATTGGATAAAACTGTTTACCATTCATAGCTGTGGAAAGACTGACACCACAAAAGAATACCAAACAAAAGAGACGATAACTTGAACCATTAGTACACAGTACTGGCTGAGTGAATTAAGGTCTAAAAGGACTGAATATTTTTGAGGACAGGAAATATTAGGAACTGATGAAGGAAGTAATGTTTGAACAGTGTGAACTTGAATGCGATTACAATGTCACTTCTAAGCTACTAACATGATGATATGGTGCATATTTCTAACACACCCAAAAGGCAAAAAACTAACTACATGGCGTTCGCATCCTGAAGGTGTTGTGCAACAGCAAACGTTTAGCTTACAACCTTTCTTCGACAGGTTCTGCCTTAACAGTAGTTACACGAGAATCCACAAACATTTTCTTTATAGTCTAAAAAATATATGCTAATTTATTTGCTGGAAAATCTCTCAAATTATAGTGTTTTACATCATCTCATAGTCGAGAATGTTAATAAGTCTCAAAAGTAAAGTCTGTTAAAACTGTTTAAAATTTTTTTCTTTCGTCAACTTATTGTTAACATTCTTGACAGGCTACTCCAACGGTTATCTTTAAGTCAATGTTGTGTAAAGGTGTTTTAGGAATAAGTCATACAAGCACAAACTGAGCATTCACCTGAATGACAAAATTTTAGAAACAGACATCCACGTTCTAACAATAACATGAAAATATTTATAGAATTGTATCTAAATTTAGATAAAGATTACACAGTCGCCGAACGCTAATCAATGTTCACTGAACAGAAGAAGAATAACGGAGCAACATCAGTGTATTTAGAAATGTATAGAATGATGTCAACTCCCTCTTTTTTATGGTTAAAAAGCTATTGAGTGTGTAGAAAACTAAGCATATATGGGTAATATGATTGTAAATCAAGTAAGATCAATTGTAGATAAAATACACAGATAAGACAAAAAACGGAAGAAGGCTGATCTTTTGCCCATACTGCATTATGAGTAACAGGCAACAGTATGTACGTCAGTAGGTGGCCAAGTAAGTAAGTAAGTCACTAAAGAAATGACATCAGGTTACAGCGTCGGAAACAGTTAGAATCATATCGCCTGAATAGGTTATAGAAATACAATCACGTTTTATTATGTGATCGGTCATCATTTCTAAATATAAATAACACTGAGTAACATCGTAATAAATTGGAAAATATTTACTTCTCTACGTGGATGCAAATAGAATTAAGGTGGTGTAAAAGATATCAGGTCAAGTTGTCAATCATATTATGTTAGTCAGTGTGCACTGACTGAGTAAATACCAAAAATAGAAAAGTACGCCTTACATTATTGTACACTTGGTATGTGCTTGCAGATCACATGTCAGGCCTATTCAGTTATAAGAAATATTCTATTTGAGCCTTCTTTCAAAAATACAGCTAATTACAAAGATCTCTGGTGCATAAATTTATTCTTCAATTAACTGTTTTATGAAATCTTCATATAAACATATCTTCATATTACATATACTTGCACAGTCACTGTATCATATCTTTGCCCTAAATCAACTATAATAGAAATTCTCTCTCATGTTTTACTATCACATCACCAATGCAAAGAAATCACTTTTAAAACAGGTATTCTCAACGCCGGTTATGAACACTTAATTTGTAGAACATATTTCTAAAACTCCAGATATTGTGCTGTTTTTTTTTGGCTGTATGTCGTTCGACGTCGAGTCTCATTCCATTTTACTTGAAAACAACTAAGTAGTAACGCCTTGGGCATTTCTAACTAGTCTTATTTGACTCAAGCCGAAATTATTTTCATTTCAACCCGCCTTCGACTACTAACTTGGGTTGTTCTTCGAATCCACTATGTTGATGTTGCTCGAGTTATTCATTTATTTTTCAGAGATTGTTCGTTGAAATGGATCTTCGAGTCACGCAATTGTTTAGGTGTGTGGTTCACACTGGAGCGGAAAGCATTTAGGAGTGTAAAAAACTCGACATATTTGTGCTGTATGATTGATAAATAAGGTGGATCTTAGGTACGTAAGTTACTGAAGAAATGACATCAGGTTACAGCGTCGGAAACAGTAAGAATCATATAGCCTCACATCACTTAGAGTACACTGAATACGTTGTAGAAATACAATCACATGTGACATTATTTTATCGACCATCATTTCTAAATAAAAACAACATAAAGTAACACCATCACTAATTGGAAAAAAATGTATATGGAATCAAATGAAATAACGATTTTGTAAAAAATATTAGGTCATGACAGAACTAAGCCATTCCTCTCTGCCTCAGACCTTTTCCACTTATAGAAATTCTGTCCTTGCTTTGTTGATTCGCATTTTTACATCTTCATCAGATTCACTTTTCTCGTCAGTGATGCTGCTCATATATTAAAGGATTTTACGACCTCCAAAGCATCTCTGCCAAGAGAGATATGATTGGCTCGTGTTGTGTTGTTAAATATAATAATCGAAAGGCCTAGCCAAAATTAATTTATGAACAGTAAGAATCATATAGCCTCACATCACTTAGAGTACACTGAATACGTTGTAGAAATACAATCACATGTGACATTATTTTATCGACCATCATTTATAAATAAAAACAACACTATGAAACACTATCACCAATTGGAAAGGTATGTAATTATTGATATGGAATCAAATGAAATATCGATTTTGTAAAAAATATTAGGTCATGTTGTCTGAACCACTCCGGAATTCATTCATATTATATCAGTCAGAGTAAACAAAGTTAATTCTAGAAATGAAAACAGTGCGTTACTTTATTATATCTTTTGTTTATCTGAAATAGATACAATACCAAATACACTGTATCACATTAGAGCACAAATTAGTTTTCATTTCAGAAAAATATTATTGTATGTTCACCCTGTTTATGTCAACCTGACGAGTATGAGATATTCTTACTGTGATCACCTATTTATATCTGGTATTGATTTTACTGAAAGCTCAGTAGCATTTTCTACACGAGACATACCTTCCATGTAATCGATCTAACTAGTTGTTGATTTTTTATGATTGACATTCAGCTTTTCTTCTTCTAGAAAGAAAAGAATAATTATTTCATATGCATACGTTCTGAGTTCTGTTTGAAGTAAGATCTTAATCACATATTTCCGTCACAAAAATAATGTTAGTTACAAAATCCCCTAATAATCAGCTCAACTAAGACGCCCTTAGCATTTTAGGCGTTTTTTTATTGAACAATTCAACCAGTTACTCTCCCTGCACCATTTTGCAGTTCAGTCCATCATAAGAATCCGGTAGGAATTTGACTATTTTCTCATGCTTGCCATAGTGTCGAATAAACCTTCTTAGTGTTATCCTGTCCACGCTTTGAAAAGCTTTCGCGTTTTAGAGTGCCTGTAGAATACATTTTGAAGGCTTCGTTTACGCGATAAACCCCTCTATGTTTATATTTTTGTTATGATCTTGCTGACTGTTTCTGTTCAATATTTTGGTGCTGTGTATAGTCCCAATTCGGAATGTTATTATTTGTTTTTTGTTTTAATTCCTATTTTTTGTACTTTTCATGGAGTTTATATGTTTCCTTCTGAACTGTAAATGCGTTGCTCAAATTGATACTTATTATGGATACAACCATATCGAATATATATATTACCTCTGCGGTAACTTCGTATTCTTGACTGGAAGGACGCATTCTTCCAGAACGGGAAACTTATTGTGTTGATTTCGGATCGGATTAGTATAATATTATTTAGGTAATTGTTTGTATTCCTTATTTATGATTAATGATATAACCGTTCTTACCCAGAAAACTTGTGTTTTGAAATTGTACTTAGCAAGGCGCGTATCTTATTTCTAACCTTGTTTCGAAATCAAGGTTCACAGAAGCAAATTTTTCACAGTACCCATTCCGTTGATTATTTACCAATGGTTCCTAATGTTGCAAATTGCTCAGTACACGATCTATCCTGCGGAAAAAACAGCCCATTGATTTTGAAGTTAGGCATATACACATAGCACAATCCATACGAATTCGTACATTCAACCCCCAATTTATGTGTTCAGAAGAAATTCCAGATACCCCTGTTTCTTCCATGGCCGTATATGACGTAACTAACGATTTTAAGATTTAAGATTTAAACTTTTTTGGTTGAGAATTTGTTTTGTTTTTATTAGCATCATTTTCACATCTTTTATTTATTTGTAATTCTCTGCGTCTTTCCGTTTATATTCTTCATTATCTAATTATGTATACAATTCTTATAACGTAATGGTTTAAATGTTTTGTAATGATTATTTTAAGTCTAGTTATCCACGATTCACCTACTATTGATAAGATCTTTCACATCATATTTTATAATTATTTTACTACTATCAGTACACCTGCCTTCCTACTATCAACTTGTACTTTTCCATATATTTTGTGTACTGACGTAATCTATTTCAATTTTATTGTAATTAGTGACTCAAATAGCTTTGATTGGTTTAACATTATCATATAAACATTCATGTATATGGGAATAAAGTCCGAAAACAATATTATTTGCTTATATGTGTTGTTCCAATATACGAAGTACTTCATTATGATACAAATACCCGAATAAAAACTTTCCCTGGTATTTAGAGAACAGCGATGCCTCTGTAGTTCTCACACTTGCTGAGCTCGCGTTTCTTAGGTATGTTGATCGAGTGTCCTTCTCTCAATTCTGTTTGTACTTGTTCCTCATCCCAAAGCTTGAAGGGGATTTGGCATATCTTTGCAGTTACAGATATGGCTCTTTTCAATACCTAAGCTGGAGTGTTGTCTGATGCCGCTGTTTTGCCGCTCTTGACATAGCTTATGACTACGTCAATCGCTTCGATGGTTTGTGTGCTAACAAAGATTGGGAGGTTAGCCTGTGCTGCTTCAATATTAAGTGGATGTAGTGAGGCTAGTCGACGATGTTGTGTTGGACAATTTACTGGCTACCGGTGTAATTTGTCCTGCACAACGTCCCTGAACCTCACAAATTCACATGATTAGCAAAAAAGATTGAATTAGTTGACGACCGTGCGGCGACTATCAAGCAACAAACGTAGCTACGTGTTTCGATAGCTGTCCTATCCTCCACATACATGACATCACTCAAGAGCACGTTCATTTATTCTAAAATTGATCTGTTATGAGCATATCATCAGATACTAGTCGCTCATGTAAATACTAAGAAAACTGATATCACGACGCCTTTTGGTGTGCTTGAGTTTCTACGAATGGCATTTGGATTGCAAAATGCTGCTCAAACCTTCCAAAGGTTTGTCGATAGCATAGTACGAGACTTAGATTTTGTTTTCGTCTACAGTGATGACCTGCTAATTGAATCACCGAATAGAGATGAATATTATCAGCATCTAACACTCTTATTCAAACGCCTTCCGGATAATGGAATAATAGTGAACAAACATAACTGCGAACTGTGCAACCCAGAAATAAAATTCTATGTTCACATCATCAAACAAGATGGTAATTTACCTAATGACGTCGAAGTAACTGGAATCATGAAGTACACTGTACCGTCCTCACTAAAAGAAATTAAAGCCATTTCTCGGTTTAATTAGATTCTCCCGACATTCTATCTCACACGCCGCAGAACAGTGAGCGATTAACCGACGTACTTCACAGTAATCCACACAAATCAGAATTGAACGATGCCGTGCGTACTGCAGAGATCGAGAACGCTTTGGCTCAAGCCACTCTCTTCGGTCATCCTGACCAATAAGTCAAGCTTAGTATAGTCGCTGATGCATCGGATTCCGCTACGGTAGCCGTTATGCAACAGAACACTTCCGTAAGGTGGCAACCTTTTTTAGTTTTGAAACGACGCCTCACTTCCATGGAGATGAGATATAACGACTTTGGTCGAGAACTGCTAACAGACTACTACTACGCAATCAAACACACAGTAAAAGGTCGCGACTTTATCCTCTTTACCGACAATAAGCCTCTAACGTATGCTCTGAATACCAAGTCTGGTCACTACTGAACACGAAAGTGCAAAGATTTGGACTGTATATCCAGGCTCATAACAGAACTTCGTCATATTGAATGCGAATCAAACTACGCATGTCGCGTATCCAAGTGAATGTAGTCACATTACCGCCGCTTAACAAACGTGCTATTGCCTCTGGCTTTGTTTGTGAAGATCCCTCCATGTACACATTTGTAATATGTTCCTATTGACTATTTCTGTTCTACATTTTCGTGGTCTGTTTAATCCCATCTTAGAATGTAACTATTCTTATTTTGTTATAGTTTTCATTTTTGTAGGCTTTCTAAGTTTCTATGTTTCTTCCGGAACTGCATTATGGAGTTTAGGTCGATACTTGATTATGGCGACCGCCATACTGAATTTGATCCTTCGGCGCCTGATACGCTCATCCTGACTGGAAAGGTGCTATTCGAAGCCAAACTTAAGGCTCTTTCCAGGATTGGAAACACTTTGTGTTATTACAGAAGAAATGAAGGTTATAATATTGTTTAGGTAACAATATGTACTTGTATTTATGATTCTCAATAGGACCGTTACTTACCCAGATCAATAGCTTTCTTTTGGATTTAACTAGGCAAGACGAGTATCTAAACTTCCTGAACCCTTATTCCAAAATCAAAAGCCTTCGACACAGTACCGAATGCAGGCCTAATCGCAAAAGTTGCGAAAATCGGCTTCAGCAACCCACTCCCTTCTTGAATCAAGAACTACCTTGATAACAGAAAGTTTCATACCAAGATAAATATGGTGCTCGCAGGTTGACCATTATCCACATCGAGAGTTTCACAGAAGACCATTTTAGGTTTACTTCTCTTCCTTATATTTATTAACGACCTGTTAGGCTTAGTTAGCTCACCGGCACTGGTCTCTGCAGACCTGGAATCCTCTCCCAGCCGATGTGAACACAGATCCCTCAGTGGACAGCTTTAAGAAGAGACTTGATAATCAAGTACTGACAAACGGATTATTATCTCCCTCTTGGACAGGCATATCTTGAGACCTGCTAGTTTTTAACATTTCCATATACTCAGATAACTTACTCAATCTATCTCGCCCATTATCTCTGTTTCTTCTCCCTTGCTTACACTTCAGTCCTCCCTCACAATCTTCACTACCAATTAATAAACTAAATTATCTATTGATTTACTTAGTTCTGAAATCTTATTCATATTGGCATTAGAATTTTCTCATTATTATTATGCACATTGCAACTAACTGATGTTCAGTCTGGTGATGTGACAACTGCTGGTATCCAGAAAACCTACTGCCCTGAAATAAACGTTCTCATTCAAATCCGGAGACAAACTCACAACCAACAGCCAACTGACTGGAATTTGACAATAAAGTAGAAAGACTTCCATATACTGGAAACTATCAGATAGCTGGAACCATACCGAAAGAACAAGAATCGAGCGCAAAGAAATCAATTGGTTTACACCAGCTCGCGAAGAAGGTATTGGATATATGACAAATTCGGTATAGGTGCATAGTTCAAAAGTGGTGATATCTTTTATCGCGTCATAGTTATTTTCGGAGGTTGTTCGTTTGTAATTATTATGATGATATTATAAAATTTTCGACCATAACAAATAAAGTTTGCAGCTTGAAGTAAACTTTGAGTTTTCAATCAGTGGAAACATACTTATCTCCAAATATTATGTATAAACCGACAACAGTTTGATAACGTCCTTAACTTCTGCTTCAAATAGCTTAAACTAGTAATTATTTCATCTAATAAGGGAACATCTAATCCATATAATCTCTCCCTACCTCGAATGATTGGACCATCAACTAAGTTTATACATGACAATTTACACTCATCTGATTCAATTAGACAAGCACTTATCGGACTAAATTTTGAATTACGACCAATAATTCGAGCAAAAATGAATTATCGAATTCTAAATCACTCAAAAAGGTTGAAATTTTTAAACTTTATCTGTAACTAGAAGAGTCACACCAACTGATGAACCTTGTACAATCGGGCAAATTTCATTAAATCTCGTAGTCTTGCTCTACTACAAGCACACAAATAGTTCTTGCTGATGCTTTGGTAAAAGTATTATGTCGATGCCTTCAGCGATGTTGTGAATTTCGACCTTCTATAAGTTGGTTGAAGGGAATAAAAATATTTCCACTCGATTATTGATAATTAAGGTGTTCGATGACAATTAATCTCAATATTTAGCATATTGTATTCACGGTGGAAACTCATCATGTTCCGATGTATGCATGTGTGTTACCGTCTCCAAAGCAGTTCGATTATCTAGACAGTAAGTGTGGTGTATTAAGCTCTGTGAGAGATTCAAGTCTCCTACAAAAATCGGTGGATCAAACTGGGAGAATTTACTTGCAAATACCAAGATTCCATGGATAAATACAGTATTTATTATCTTTATTTTTATCGTGGGCTGAAACTAGAACATCGTTTAATTCCAGATAGTCAATCTGGTGGTTTTCCGCTTAGTGTTGATATTCGAGCAACATGTTTCTGTCATAAACAATTGGTTGATGTAGGTTATGTTTGTTCTGTTTTTAACCTTGTTTTGTGAGTTAAATAAAATAAATCGTTAATGTAAAACTCCTTTTGTTCTACTCACTGTATATAATATTTAAATAAACGCAAAACATGACGTTCATATTACTCTCACTTAATTTTGACAAATTGTATTCTCTGCATATATTTATTCTGTTTACATATGTCTGACTAAAGTTTACAGGAGAAAGCTGAAAAACTAGAAGTAATCCTGTTTGATATGTATTCTTAGATAAGTTTTGTTATTCTTTCTGCATTGAACTAAATGTTTGTCATATAGCAAAACACATCTCTTATCCAAGTGTCATTACTTTAATACCATATTTAGAAAACATCACCAATTCCTATCCATAGTTTTAAATATGTTTACAACTGTGTCACATTTATTGCAAAAATTGTTAATTCTGCCAAACAGTTCATCGATGTACTTTCTTCTATTTATTTTCTCTATCAATAAACAATTTATAAAGTAATTGTATGACTTTGTTCATAATACACATAGTGTTTATCTTTGATGTCCTTTTATGCTATTACGAGTTCGTTCACCTTACTCGGTAAATGGACTGAAGATCAACAATACATTCACGCTACAAACTATTCTAATCAGTTGTCCAAGTCCCTGCTAACTAGATCAAGAAGTCTTGATTAGGCCCTTACAATGTATTGTACAAGCATCCAGAGATTACGAGTATGCTGAGCACTCAATTCAAGATTATTTATACAATGGTGCTAGCGAAGTTTATAATCACTGATACAATAAAAGAACAGAACTAAGCCATTCCTCTCTGCCTCAGACCTTTTCCACTTATAGAAATTCTGTCCTTGCTTTGCTGATTTGCATCTTTACATCTTGATCAGATTCTCGTCAGTGATTCTGCTCATATATTAAAGGAATTTACGACCTCGAAATCATCTTTGCCAAGAGAGATATGATTGGCTCGTCTCGTGTTGTATCGGAGAATCTTGCTTTTCCCTTCATGTATGTTTAGACTTTCAGCATCTGAGGCTGCTGCTACACTGTTTGTTTTCTCTTACGTTTGTTGTTGCTTGTGATATAGATCACCATTATATACTGTGCTTCTGTCCAGATTTTGACGTCTTCATAATCCGCGGTCTGGTCTGTACACGATGGATCCTTACAAAATCCAGCCTACTGGTCTTGAAGATGAGCGTGTATGGAGAAGTTTATTGTTTAATAACTTTCTTCCTGCCAAAAACTGTTGTCCTTCGGCCCCTGAAGTGACGCTCTCAAATCTCTTGGACCAGCACTAATGCAATTGCTTATTCAGGTTTCCTATGAAACTTATTTCGTAACGACACAATTACCTATCCTAATAACCCTTTTACATGCATGACTAAACCTTATTATATACTTGTGGTAGCCAGTGTCTCACTGCTTTCGTGACGGTCGGTATCCAACGTGTTCTTAGACTACGTTTGCCGCTCGTACAGACAACCGTTCCTACGTAGCTCTTCACGGTTTATCATCAAGAGGGCGAATATGAAGTGTTGGCACACCACAAGCTCAGAGACAACCAAGCATGCTAGTGAGCAAGCGAATGAATTTATAAGATCGAAATGTACTTATCATATACATAGGAAAATGGACGAGTCATCGAAACATTTTATAGGTTGACACTAAAGCGAGTAGAATGACTATTCGCATATGCGGCGAGCAATTTTTTTAGTCATAAAAACCAGACAATAATAAAAGGCAGTCGTTCATATAAGTTATTGCTATGCAAATGATTCGGTTAAATATGTTAATCGAAGGGCCTAACCAAAATAAATTTATGAACAAAATCAAATGTATGTGGAGGTACTACAACAGCTGCCCCCAGCAAACAGTGAGACAAAATTGTCCGTGTTTGCGAGAAAAAAGTTATCGGAAACAACAAAATCACGAAAGATAAACTGATCTTGTATGTTTACGTTCATGAGGTGGGATAACAAAAGTAGGTCATAACATCTAAACATCGGGATACACAGAATCTGTCAAATTTAATTATAGACAAGTTAAATTTTACAGCGTACATATATGGAATGAAGAAAAAACTTGTATTCGAAATGGAGAAAGGAATTATCAATTCGAAATTGTAGCTATATATCTTTGCAGCCATCATGCTCTTCGTCCATAGGTAGTCGTTACTGGACTATCCTCGCTGATGCTTTGAACTAGCGTTTCGGTGATTCGATGGTTTTCGCAGCGTTTGTGCTTATTAGCTGTTCGTCACTTTGAATAAAAGCTGGTTTCACTCAGTTAACCCTACATACATCCGTTTTCCCAGGTTTGTCTACCGTGATAGTTTTATCGTTTCTGCTGACCACTTTAACTAGATCATCGTAGGTCAGATCTAAGGGACATCGGACAAAATCCCTACTGATAAATACATGAGTGCTATCGTTCAGTTGCTTCAGAATATGTATCTGATATGTATTTTCCTTCGGAAGAGTTATTCTCAGGTCACTCATGTGTTCTTTTAGACGATGTACGTAGATAGCTGTATCAGTTGGAACACACTTACTTGAGGTGAACAACTCTCCTGGTAGATATGGGGTAGTTCCATAAGCTAACACTTCAAGGCAACATCCTATGTCTCGTTTAATTGTTGATCCTAAACTCATCAAGGCCAAAGGAAGCTTGTTGGCATAGTCACTGTTACCAAAAACACTTGTAAGAGAGGCTTTAAGTTGACGGAATAGTCTGTCTACCAATCACATTCGATATCGGATGGTATAAATTTGTGCGCATACGTTTGATTTCCAGTTCTGTGAGTTGTTGAAAGAGGTGACCTTTGAAGTGAGCTCCTATATCGGTGGTAATGTAAACAGGCACTCCACAATATGAGATCCAGTGTTCGACTAAGATTTCAGCAATAGTTTCTGCCCAAATCTCTTCTTATGTGTATCGCAACAGGCCAAATCTATTGGAAATTGGGAAAGATCCAGCTATGTCGATATGTATAAGCTCAAATCGGTTGTCTGGGTGATGGAAAGGACCTACTGTGGAACTTGTGTAACACATTATGCTTACTTCACCGAATTGAGTTGTTCGGAATACCAAAGTTGTATATGATGATCTTATCCTGCTTAGCTACACATTCATCTTAAAAGGTGAATCCATTTCTTCACTGTGTTTTTATTTGCGTTAAAGTTCATTACTGAAACTTAGGATCAGTGATGCAATGACTATCCGTCATTATTTATTGAATTGTAATTTTTGCACGATTAGCAGCTTATAAGAAGAATAATTAGACTTGAAACGAATATCAAAGATGTCAGATCCTCACAACTCATTCAGTAAACTGTCAAAGTCAAATACTTCAATGTTGATTCTTATTGGTCATCCGGACTGTCAATGTCACCGACTTCGATGCTGTTTCCTATTCGACCAAAATGCATAAATACGCATTATCTGTAACATTTTAGGACCACGACCAGGGCTCGGTCCCGGATCCTGATTCTCTTCTGGATTCGGACCTCGTACTTTCTAGATGCTTGTAGAATACAGATTCTACTTCATATCATGTCTTATTATTTTTACTCAATATAGGGGGTTGGAATAATCGGATTTGAGTAGCATGTCGTGTCACCGGATCCTCGATCTTGTATTCTGACTAGGTAAACTCGTAATACTTCAAGTATACCAAGTTGACGTGTTTACGTGCATGCAGGCATAACAAATACCCAGATCGACGCAACAAGATAATCACTACAAACACTACTACTACTACTATTGGTACAACAGATGTATTGTTTGCCTTTCTAGTCATTACTTTATATACAGTAATTAAGCAGGTGATTAAGTTTATACTATCACTCAATTTGATAATCTCTATCCATACATTTGATCACGTGTAACCAGATGACAAGATTCACAGGCATAATAAACAACCGAAACCACAACAACTACTACTACTACCAAATTTTATTTTACATAAATCACTGGACACATTTCGCAGTATAAGATTGTTAAAGTAGATAGATCAGCAGAACTCATTCGCAAAAGGTCCTAGTTCTGTCATATTGAATTTCAATGTTTTTGCGCCAAAGACGCTTAATTAACCTTCAGATGATATATCCTACTCGGAAAATCCTTGACTGTTACTGGTTGATAGATTATTTCGGTATGCCATCTAGTAGCTCTCACCAAAGGAGTTTCTATCATTGTACAATACATAAATCACTGAACATATATGGCTGTATACAATACAATAAATCGATGAAGTCACTAACAAGTGGACTGAGTCATGTACACTACGTGGTTGGGGTCCGAGAGATGATAAGTCTCCAATGGTTAGAGACCTTGAATGACATCGCGCAGGTGCATTCACTCTTTGTGCTCTATGAAATTCTAACCTTCTGAATTCCTCATAATCTCTACCTTTCTCCTTCTAAATGTATCTCACTGAATTATACTTCTCGAATTATATCTTCGATCCCTAATCTTCTCTATCACTGCTAATACTTCTATTATTACTATCACTGTTGGATTTGAACTGACAGTTGCGTCTCTGTGTGCTGATGGGGGGCATGACAACCTGAACTGATGTACTTATGTAAGAAGTTCTGCGTTGTATCTGTTTGTCTGATACAACAAACACTGTATTATTAAGAAATTTATACAATTACTTTATAAATTGTTTGTTTACAGAAAAATATATGTATATATATCAGAAGAGAATACATCGATGAGTTGCTTGACGAAAATTATTATTATTTTTACAATTAAAAAAATGATACAATTGTAAACAAATATTTACAACTATGAATGTGGATTGTTGATTTTCTCTAAATATGGTAGTAAAGTAACCACACTTGGATAATGATTGTGCTCGGCTTTCCATGGTAGTTTAGTGTAATATGTTTCACTGAAATCATAGATATTGTTTTTTTTGAGAGGAAGAGAAGATTTTTAAAAAATACAGTGCAATTTGTTTAGTAAGGTAAAAAAATATATATAGTATTGTATAATGTTGGGTCGATACACACTGGTTTATACACACACTGGATACACCTCTGTATTCATTTCATAATGACACACCTAACCCTTTAATGAACCATTTCACATGCATGACTACACATACTCATATAATCATATCACCAAAAACTGATGATACAAACAGCTAAAGTAAGCGAAACGTTATTTCAAGTCTCTAGTGATAGGCAGTGAAATAGTTGAGCATGTAGACCGCTTCACTTATCTGGGGGATCTCAGCACGCATAAAGAAAGCTCGATTGGCTTTTGCCAGGAGAAGATCTTCTACCAGGTGGCTCGCTTATTGACTTAGAATATGTCGATGACATAGTCCTACTTGGTGAAGATGCTGACAAAATGCAGAGTCTTCTGACTACCCTAAGCAACAATGCAAGCATGTTCGGGATGCGGTTCTCACCCTCGAAAAGCAAAGTGTTGCTTCAAGATTGGGTTGCATCGGCACCTGAACTAGTGATAGCGAGTGAAGTAGTCGGACATGTAGACCGCTTCATTTATTTGGGGAGTCTCATCAGTGTTGACGGCCTGGTGACTGACGAAATCTTGGCACGGATACAGAAAGCTCGATTGGCTTTTGCGGACCTGTGTCACCCATGGTGAAGACAAGATATCCGTTTGCTAACTAAAGGACGAGTGTACTGATCAGTGGTTCGCTCCGTCCTACTTTATGGCTGTGAAACATGGCCAGTGAGAGTAGAAGATATTCGTAGGTCACTTGTTTTCGATCATCAGTGCCTCCGAAGCATTGCTTGAGTATCGTTGGACAGCCAAGTAAGCAATTTTGTTGTTAGGTGACGAGTGTTAGTTAAGAATGCCAGGACAATAGATGAAGTAGTGAAAATTCATCAGTTGAGGTGGTTTGGACATGTGTTATATATGCCTAACCACATACGGCCTCGTCGAGCTATGTTTTGCGATGTAGGAATAGGTTGGACGAAAGCTAGGGGCGGCCAGACTAAAACATGGCAGAAATCCATTCGTTTGAATTTTCAGGAGTTCACCTTCTACCAACAGACTCACTTGTTGTCTTAGAAAGTGCCAATGATATAATTCTATTCGGTGAAGACGCTGAAGAAATTCAGAGTATTCTAACCACGTTAGGCAACAACGAAACCATTTTCAGCATGCGATTCTTACCCTGTAAAGCGAAATCTCGCTTCAGGATTGGTTTGCGTTGGTACATACGCGAAGTAGTAGAGGTTGTAGACCACCTCAGTTACTTTGGGAGTCTCATAAGTACTGATAACCCGCTGTGCAAAGTATTCTCAGCACGGATTCGGAAGCCTCTAATGGCGTTGGTCAACTTGCGTTATGTATGTCGCAAGCGCAATAACCGTCCACCGGACAAAATACGGGTTTACTGCGCAGCAGCTGACTCCGTCCCACTTCGTAGCTGTGAAACAGGGCCAGTAACATTCGAGGATATTCGAAGGCTACTAGTATTCGACCACAGATTCCTTGGATTCATTGCTCGAATATCCTAGGACAATCGACTAAGCACAATACAGTACTTAGGATGCCGGTACCAATTAGGATAACAAATCAATAGATGAAGAACTCAATCTACATCTGTTGAGATAGTTGGAACACCGGCTGCTATGACGACCGATGTTTTGTAGTGTAGGCGAAGATGGAAGAAAACCGGAATCCGATAAAGCAAAACATGGCACAAATACATGATGTCACTGACAGTTGGACTGAGCCATGTTGGCTCCCAACCATAATTTCCTTTATTACTGCTAATACTTTTGCTACATCTATTACCGGAGGATTTTAATCGACTACTACATCTCTTTGCTGATGTGATTTGACAACTAGATTGACAACAACTAGATTGTTGCTTACTGACGGCACGTCTGTATATATTATCCATACCAATCAATATGTGGGTAAAGTTATTGATGGCCTATATTTACAACCAACTACATAATAGTAAGAATGTTAGGGTTTCAACATTCATTCAAACATCCCGACATAATTCTAATGACTGACTCTTGGATTCCACATCCTCCATGGTCCATCTGATGCAGATATGATCGATTTGGTTCAGCGTAGTGTGATCCGGTGAAATTCATGTGGCTTTATGTATGTTTATGTGCAGGAATAGGGTGCCGCCTAAGACCAGTTTGTTGAAGGCACATACATTTCAGTCTCCCACTACAATCGTCAAATTCATTAAGGAGCATCACTTAACGATTCACAGCAACCTCTCGTATAATTGATCTTTAACGTCTTAGTTATAGTCAACGGTAGCATAGAATGAAGCTATCTGTTTTATCCTATCGTTTGATGTTCAATATATTACTTAAAAAATGGACACCGATATAAGTGACTATTAAATCAGTAAGTAATTGATTAAAACATTCAACTTTCAACTATTAGGTTGACAATTCAATTCACTTATTTTCACCTTTGACCATACAAATAACATGATAATGTTAAGCTAAACTATTCATTTATAACAAGAAAGTGCACTCACGTGAATGACAGATGTTCACTTTCAGGCAAATCAAAAGTAGATTCCGATTTTAATCGATTAAAGTAGTACAATTTTCCAGTACTTCGACTTACCACCTCCATCCAATGATCTGTAAGACAAAAAAACAACAGCAACAAAATAAAACGAAAATGGAAAGTTCCGCTTGGATGCAGCGAGTCAATCAGAAGATCATTTTGATGACTATCCGAATATGACGTAATTAACGATTGAAGATTTTTAAGAAAAAATTATTCTTTTGGTCATTTGAAATCATCAATCAATCATTGTTAGACCAACATTAGAAACCTGAAAGACAGCCGTTTCGTCCTGGTATAGGACTCATCAGAGGCAGTGCGCATCCACGACTCGTACTCCTCACAGGATTCGAACCCGGCACCTTTCGTATTGTGCGCGAACACCTAACCATTGGACCACTGGGCCGGCATTCAACGGTGTTAATGTCTAACTCTGATTGATCTACGGATTTTGCGTGACCTCACCCTTTTGTCTCTGGTATTTACTGCCTACACTCGACAGGGTTGAACTCCATTGGTCACGATCTTCTCAACTAGAAACTCCGAGAATTTACTCACGAAGCTAGTCACTAGTAAGCAGTGTTACGATATTTTGGGGCAGAGTATTGGAGGTTTGTGTTTTTTACACATTTGAAATCATCAATCAATCATTGGTTTAAATTTTATTTTACTCATATTACTACTAGCATTATTTTCACATCCTGTATATGTTGGGTAATTCTTTGCCTCTTTCCGTTGATAATCTTCAATATCTAATTATGCGCATACTTCTTATTACGTAATGTTTTTAATGTTGTGTAATGATTATTTTAAGTGTATTTATCCACGTTTCACCTACTATTGATAAAACTTTTGTTATCGTATTTTATAATTTTCTTACTACTATCAGTACACCTGTCTTCTTAATATCCATTTGTACTTTTGCCTATGATGTGCATAGTGACGTAATTGATTTCATTTCATTGTGATTATTAACTTATAAATTGCCTTGATTGGTTTGACATTTTCATATAAATATTCATGTATATGAGAGAGTAAAGCAGCCTGATGACGGTCTAATCGAAAACAGTATTGTTCGCTTATTTGTGTTGTTCCGATTTTCACAATGGG